>CAOLHI010001026.1:0-456933 GCA_948474755.1 Ctenosaura bakeri | reverse complement strand
GAATCCTGTATGACCATTACATGCTGTGTAGCATTGTAACTACAGTGCTACATAGTGGATTCTGGCCAGATCCTCCTGAACTCCGCTTACTGCTATGCAGCCTCTGGGATCACTGGGAGGTCTATTCCCTTGTTGATTGAGAAGTGGCTACCTGACATTACCACCCCCTCCCATGAGTCATCTCTAGTATGACAGACAGAAAAAGGACCTTTATCACAAATTCTCCCTCACACCAGAGATTATCTGCATGAGAGAGGGGAACATCAGGCACTTGCTTCTTGATCAACAGGGGAACAGATCCCCATTGATTCCAAAGGCTGCTTACCAGTGTGGGGTTTGGGAGACTTTCATGGTCCCTATGAGCCCTTAAAGTAGGGGCTACATAGGAATTGTGACTATGTAGCAGTTATAAATGCATTAATTATCAGTTACATGTTTGTAACTGCCCAATACCTGATACTGCCTATAGTGTATTAATCACAAGAATGCACAGATTTCATAAGAATGGGACTCTTTCCTGCCCCTTCCTCGGCTTCTGCTCAAGAATGAATCCACTGATCCAGTTTAAGTGCCCATTTGCATGAGTGGTATCCGCATTGGGCATTGGTTGGCCATCGGCCAAAGCACAGTGAGAGGACCTGAAGTCCAGGTGTGGTAATGGCAGCCACATGAAATTATTACGAAGGTAAATGCCTAAGCCAGTGTCAATTTTAAATCAGATCTATGAGTGTGAGCTGGCAAGTTGTTGGTTCAAATTGCATCTTGGCCAGCATGATGTTTAAATTGGGTTAAAGCCATGTATGATACACTAACTCTCTACAAATAATTCAGTGTTCTCTTTTTTCCCTCCTGCAGTGTCTTTTGCAGCAAGTTTTAATCACTCATTTAGTGCTGGTATTGCCTTTCCGTAATTAAATTAAGCAGAGTGTCTGTACCATTATGCTATCTGAAGTGCTTAATATAGTCTGAGCTGTGAGCTGATAGACCTTTGGCTCCCATCTGCATTCACCGCACACATTTTTGGAGTGGTGCTAATTGTATACACCAGGCAAATGCAATATCTTGCCGCACGGTGTTTGCATGAGACATGGGCAAACTGTTGTAGTACAGTAAATAAGGAAATAAAACTATTTTGGCTTGACCAGACTTTTTTTTCCCCCTTCAAAAGCTATGGATAACCACAGATGATATCTGGACAGAAGTTGAAGGGCCAAAACTATTTCCTTGACATCTGTTAATAAAACACTCAATCCCTTGATTTTATGGATTGCCTTGAGGTTAAACAGTGTTCATATAGTTAGCAATGTATATTATGGTGGGCAGATCAAAATATTGGCTGGCCCTGACTGACTTACCAGGAAAATTGAGAGCTTAGAAGTTATTTTTTCCAAAAATTAGTATAGTAAAGTAACTTCTCCAGGTTCTGATATGATCTCCACTTTTACTTCTGGGCTCATCTTGAGAAGAAGGAGCTATAATGATTTATTACTATCTCTTTGGCAAGTTCCAAAATATGTGTATACATCTCCAACAACTCCCATTAGGATCCAAAAACTGATCCAGATGAAAAAAGTTCGGATTTTCAGATTTACAAACGTTTGTCTTTCTGCTCAGGCAATACAAATGAAAAGTATGTTCAAAAATATTCAAAAAGGCATAAAAAACATGAATCCTGGACTGATGAGAATACTTAAAATTTGGGACTTATTCTGCACAAAGTTTGCACATTTTTTTTTAATGAGGCTTGAGTTTAAAATGGATGTTTCTCTCCTTTTGGGTGAGCAAAGCCCCCTCTCATTGCTGGAGGCATGCCCCTTCTGCAATGTGATTCCACATTCTGTTGTGTATTGGCTGATGATTAGTCAGACGCTCTCTTTGCTCCTATCCCTCCTTTCTCAAGATGGCGACTGGATGTAGCTAGAACCCCGGAACTCTGCTCTTCTGAGGGAAAAGTACCAGTAAGCCTTTTAGCTAGTCTTCCCCTTGGAATGCCAGTGCCAGAGGCAAAAGATTAGGAGGGGTGAAGCTTTGGAGGGGAATGGGAGAGGAATCTTTGGTGGGGGGAGGGGTCTGCACCCAGAATCCTTACAAATGTGGAGGGTCCACTGTATATACTGGAGGGGCACATATTCCTCTTCAGCAGGGGTGGGAAACTACAGAGAGGGCAGGGGCTGTTTTTGTCTCTCACATCCCTCATGGGGGGGGGCTGCACTGGTCTGCCCAGCATGGCTGGAAGTGACATCACATCACTTGTGGTTAAATTTTTACCTGAATCTTTTTTTCTTTTTGCTTTTAAAAAGGTTTTGAGGTATGGGCGCACTTAGGTGTGTTGTAAGGGCAAAACCACTACATTTTGCACCGGTCTTGAGCCATTTTGAAAGGGTTTTGACAAAAACAAAAAAAACCCATCCATTTTTTTCAGTAATTAAAAAATAGGTCTGGGGTTGGCATGGCTTCTGGGACCATCGAGACTTGCTGGGCCACATATCACCTGTGGGCCATTCACTGTTCATTCCTGTTCTTCAGGGACTACCCACAGCTGATGATCTGATCTCCACCGCCTCCCACCAACTGTCCTTTTGCTTTTAATAGTTAATGTGTTTTAGGGAGTTTTAGATGGGTTGGTGGGTGGGGAGGATGGGTTATGTTTTAATGCTTTTAACGTATTTGATGTATTGCTGTAGTACTGCCTCGATCCGTTGGGAGTGGTGGGATGTTGTTGTTGTTGTTGTTATCATCATCTCTAGGCCCTGTTTGGCATGACTGGTATTTGTCACATAGCATGCCTTACAAGTTGTAAAGTGAGAGGGTTGGGTGGTGGTGACAGGAAATAACCTCTCTTTTTTTAGTTGAAGAACTGAAATAAATAAACAAACACCCTTTTGAACCCTATATTTCACTTCCCATTTGTTGATCAAGTTATTTACGGTGAAAACAAATAGTCTCTCCCCCTTCTTTCATCTCTCTCCTCAGTGGAAAATGTATGACCACACACCACAGAATTCTAGGAACGTCTTAAGACAGCTGAATAAGCAACATTATTCCATAGCATTTCTAAACAGATTGTTTGGTAGTAGCTTGGATGAAATTAATTTATTTGATTAATTTATCCAGAGGCTGCTTGTCAAGGAAATGATAAGATAGGCAGTCATTTTATGGTTGCATGGAATAATGTAGCGCAGCCCAATTTGAAATGCTCATAAGATGTTTAAGGAATCAATTTTTCCATACTGGCATTGTTACCCCAGCGGGACACTTTAATTAACACCAATTGCAGTAACTAGAGACAAAAGGTGAAAAGAGTCAATTCCCAAAGATGCAGGGATGGCATGACTTTCAGGAGCACTGGCCCTAGTCCAAAAAAGGAGTCCAAATAAGAAAAAAAAAAATCCCCTTGAAAACAAGTAAACAAATGAGACTAGAGTTTGCTTGCTTGAATGGAACAGAAATCCAGTTAAGACAGAGACAAGAAAGGTAATGTATTTGGGCGTAGTGTTATCAAGCTATACACCCCCACACTTTGATATGGTCTAATTGGCAAAATATGATTTAATATTAATATATGTCCAGTTCTGGGAGCCACAATTCAAGAAAGATATTGACAAGCTGGAGCATGTTCAGAGGAGGGTGACTAAAATGGTGAAGGGTCTGGAAACCATGCCTTATGAGAAGTGGCCTAGGGAGCTAGGCAGGTTTACCCTGATGAAAAGACAGTTAAGAGGTGACAACGTAGATATGTTTAAATATTTGAAGGGATGTCACGTTGAAGATGAAGCAAGCTTGTTTTCTGCTGCTTCAGAGACTAAGGGTCTTTCTGCACTACACTGTTATAGTGCTATTATTCTACACTGAACATCCTCTGGAATCCTGGGGTTTGCAGTTTAGGGAGGGGTATTTAGAATTCTCAGCCAGAGAGCTCTTTGGTCTCAGTAAAGTACAACCCCTAGAATTCCACAGGATGTTGAAAGTGGAATAATAGCACTGTACAGTGTAGGGTGGAAAGGCCCTGGGACACAGAGCAATGGATTCAAAATACAGGAAAAGAAATTTCGCCTAAACATTGAGAAGAAATTCTTGATGGTAAGAGCCATTTGACAGTGGAATATACTGCCTCAGAGTGTGTTGGAGTCATCTTCTTTGGAGGTTTTTAAACAGAGGCTGGATGGCCATTTGCTGGGGGTGCTTTGAGTGTATTTTCCTGCATGGCAGGGGGTTGGACCCAATGGCCATTGTGGTCTTTTCCACTTCTATGATTTTATGATTCTATACCTCCCCAATATTCTCCTTCACATGAGTAAAATGAGTTATAACAGTATCCCAGATTCTATCTGAAAAAACTGTGCCTTCCTTCTGCCCCCACTCCTCCTTGCAGCTGAACAAATGGTGCTAACATTGCCATTTTCACTATTTTCCAAGTTTTACTTTGCAACCCAGTGCTTTAGATCAGGAGGTTAATGATCTCACCACTCAGTACCCAAATCCTTGCTGCAGCTGGGAGATTCCAAATGAGTTCATAATGTTCTGTTTTGAATATGTATACTGTAATTGCCTTTTATGAATTCCCAGCATGGTTCATTGAAACTGAAAAATAATGAACACATAAGTTAAATGAGAAGGCTTCTTTTCTACTCAAACTTCCTGTGGTGTCAAACTAGAGATAAAATTTTGCCCCCCCACTCCACTGCAAACTAGTATTGTGCATAGAACTTGGGTGGTAATGTTCTAAGTGGGCAAATTCCACAAGACCACAATTGTCAGGAGTCCTCCATGTTTGTTGTTTTAGGATAGCAGTAGCCTGGGGAAATAGTGATAGTAGGCTGTTAACTTTCCCAGGTGCCAACCATTCCTTCCGGCTGGAATTTCAAAGGAACCATTTGGCATGATGACGTTCGTCCTTTTACAACTATCTCAGGAGAAACTTGCTGTTTAAGTGTAAGGCGGGGGGAAAGCATTCCATTCTCGAGCTTTAACGTCTGATAGACAGTATCATTCACTATGTTTCAATAAATCTTCTACTAAAGTTTATTGCTACGTTTGAGGGTGAATCTGTTCCTGACAGAAAGCTCGAGAATCTTTTTTTCCTAAAATGCATCAAGTAGTGGATCAGTTAATTACTGAAGAAGAACGAGGATCTGCAGAATCTGATGGAACTGCAGAGACCGAAGCGTCCATGGATACCAAGGCAAATTTACCGCTCAGCGAGGCTATGAAAACCCCCACAAGCGGCCAAACCTGGGTCTGGGGAGAGAAAGCCGCTTATGTCGGTAAGACAACGCAGAAGGGCTGCTAGATGGGACACATCAGCCAAAGACCTTTCCTTTCTGGCGGAAATGGCACGAATGGAAACAGAACTGGAGAGAAAAGATGAGGAGATACTCGAACTCAAGACCATTTTACGTGAGATGAGCATCCGTCCCTCGCAGACATTGAGAACACCAGCACGCGAACCACGAGCGGCTGTGCCAGCCACCCCCCTGGTCCGCCCCAGAAACCCAGCAGGGCAACTCCAGCGCCACCGCTACTCAGAAACGTGGGAGACCTGAAACGTCCTTCAACGGGAAGGGTGAGAAACTCTTTTTCTTTATGCTTGGCAAATAATTTCATGGTATCATGGCCACCTCTTTCGGGATGATGCAGCCCAATTGTCCTCAGCCAGAAAATAAAGGACTGGCAGCTACTGGGTAGCGAACCTATATGACACCCGCGCCCCCAAACCGAAAATTCAGCTCTTCATGAACCATTTGGTGAACGGTTTGAAGCCCCCCATTACTAAAAAAACAAAATACAACTAAAACAAATGAAACAAGGCAGGAACACGTGGGAACATTTCCTAATTTTAGAAACCTGGCCACCAAAGTGCAGTGGAATGATGAGATTCTTATCGGTTATACAAAGATGGACTAGATCCTGATATCTTACCGGGTCCTAATGCAGGCCAACCCACAAACCCTGCTGGGTTTGGGATAGACTAGCTACTGAAGTGGAGGGTATAACCCACACTGTTCAGTTGAACCGACAACGACAAGACTTAACAAAAGCAACCTCCCCGTCCCACCTTCCTCAATGTTGAGGAACAAACAAACGCCTCCGTTTGGGCATGTGTTTCACCTGGGGGAAAACCTCCCTTTGCCAACAACTGCACCAGTAACCAAGCCACGGGGGGGACTGGAGCACGAGCAGACCCCAGGAATAAAGAATCTACACGTCAGACAACGGCCATCAAACAACCGCTCAGATGCACTCATAAGGACCCTGCAGCAGCGACAGGAGACTCCGCCCCCGACGGTGAAATCTTCTTCGTATTCCTGGACACAGATGGGGATTCTGAACCCGACGGTGGCGGTTTGAAAGCAGGGGGGAACATTTAAAGTACCCCAAAAAATTCCCCCATTTTTTCCCCCGGGACGTTCTGGCGGAGATGGGACCTTGCATGTACATAGGGCACTAATTGACTCTGGCTGCTCCAGAAGTTTGTTACACCCCAAATTGGCCAAGACCCTTAAAACTCTATATGAGCCTTTGGAACGCCCCATCAAGTTAACTAAATGGATGGGACCTAATACTGGAGGAGCAATAAGCGAAATCACCATGCCCATCTCATTTCAAATGGACCAAAATAATTATAGCATGCGGTTCCTAGTTCCCAAGGCGGTGCAGTTCAAATTGGTCTTGGGAATCGACTAGCTGTAAATTAAAACCCCAAAAAACTGGACCCTGGCACCTTTTCCTCTTCCGAGGCAAGCTTCTCTATTGGCCATGAAGAATTGCAACAAATTCCTTCGCACTACCGTGATTTACAGAAGGCCTTTCATGGAGGGGGAAATGACAAATTCCCCCCACACTGAATTTGACTGTAAATTGGAATTGATTGACGGAGCCTCGCTGCCTAAACCAAAAATCTACCCCTGAGCCAGCAAGAACTCCTTGCCCTCAAAAATTCCTTAATAAAAATTTCTCGTGGCTTTTCAAGCCTTCTACAGCCCCTACGGCGAGTCCTGTCTTTTCCGAAAGAGAAAAGTCCCAGGGATCCGAGGCTGATAGTTAACTACTCTGCTATTAACCAGGTTATTCTTCCAATTGTTATCCCATTCCCCTGATAACCTTTTAGCCATTTGTTCAAGGAAAAAATTTTTACTTATTAAAAAAGCATTTCATAGGATTTGGATGGACCCAGACTCTGAATGGCTCACCACCTTTGCAACCCCACTGGGGGAAATTTTTAAAAGGACGGTTCTCCCCTTTTGGGTTACAATCTGGACCATCTGTGTTTCAGATGTTTTTGAACACCATTTTCCACGACTTATTGTTTGGGGGTTCTGATTTATTTATACATTTTTAAAAAATGAGCTCCATGGAATCTCATGTATCATTGGTTCGGGAAGTGCTTCGACGGCTGATAGATAATAACCTCGTAGTTAATCTGTCTAAGTGCCAATTTGACACCCAAACCTTTGATTACTTGGGTTATAGGATTCAAGATTGTTCACTTAAAATGGACCCTTCGAAAATTAAATCTTTTTGCAATGGCCCGTCCCCCAAAAATTTTAAGCAACTGCAGCAATTTCTTGGCTTTGCAAACTTTACCCGGGAAATTTTGAGGATTTTGCAGCCATGCCTTCCGCTTACTAACCTGTTACGGAAACCTAAAGGCGAAAAATGTAAGTCGCACAAACTTCGTTGGTCCCCTGAATGTCAGTCGGCGTTTGAACATTTGAAATCTAAATTCACTACAGAGCCATTGCTACTTTTCCCCCACAGTGCTAAGCAATTCATTGTGCAAACAGATGCTTCTGACTTTGCCATGGCCGCTGTTCTTTTTCAACATGACTCTGAGGGAGCACTCAAGCCTTGTGCTTTCATTTCAAAGAAATTTTCTCATCAACAAGCTAATTGGCCTATTTGGGAGAAAGAACCAACTTTTTTTTGCGCTGACCACTTGGCGACATTTACTTGAAGGGGCCCGACTCCCCTTTTAAGTCTGGACTGATCATAGAAAATTTTCCAAGCCTTCAGTGGAAAAAACTCTCCCCCTAAGCAGGCGAGATGGGCTAATTTTCCAGGGGTTTTAAAATTGTTTTCAAACCTGGCCGTTCCAACCAATTGGCGGACCCTCTATCTCCCCTTCCCTGTTTTGAGGGACCTTCTGCTACGTCCCCCCCCCCAAAAGCCTTTTTCCTCCTTCCCTGGCTTCTCAAGTAACTACTCGCACATTAAAAAACGGGTTTTTGCCTCCTCCCTCAGTGACTCCGCTCTCCGCGTTTATCGTTCATGCAGCGCATGCCGACTCATGGCTCCCGGCAAATAAGGACAAAATTGAGTGGGTTACAACCCCCCCTTTTCTATGGCACCAAGGTCTACGTCCCCCCTCCCGTACGTGCTTCATCGTCATCACGATTCCAAACCTCCCTGGACATTTTGGGTTTTTGAAGACATTGCATGCGATTCCCCCCTTTTTTTGGGGGCCTGGACTAAACTCCTCCGTGCAAACTTACATTAAACAGTGTGCTACTTGCAACGTTTTAAATCGCCCCCATCTAAGCCTCAAGGGCTCCTACAACCTCTGCCTGCTCCTTGTAGCCCCTGGTGGTTATCCATGGGGTTTTATTCTCTCTCCCCTCTTCACATGGCTTTCATGTTATTTGGGTTGTTACTGATCACTTTTCCAAGCAATGTCATTTTGTTCCTCTAAAGAAAGTACCCAATGCTGAACGACTTGCTGACCTATTCGTTCATCATGTATGGAAACTTCACGGACTACCTTCGGTGATCATTTCGGACAGGATCCAATTTCACTTCCAAGTTTTGGACCTGCCTCTTGAAAACCCTGGGAATCACTCAGAAACTCAGCAGTGTTTATCCCCCCAAACAGATGGCCAATCTGAGCGTGCTAACAAATCTCTTGAACAATTTCTTAGGTGCTTTGTTTCTGAAAACCAGAACGATTGGGTTTCGTTTCTCCCGTTTGCTGAGTTTGCTGTAAACCATGCTGTTCATGCTTCTACGGGGAAAACCCCCCGTTTGAAATGGTTTACGGCTTTCTTCCTTCTCCTTTCCCCCCTCACCCTCCCTTCCTCTGCTCCTCCTTCTGTTTCTGCTTGGGTCTCTAAATTTTCGGGCATTTGGCAATCCGTTTCGGATGCTATAGCGTTGCAAAAGCTTCTCACAAACGCTTTGCCGAACGCAAACGGCAGCCTAACCCCTCTTACAAACCCGGGGATCTGGCTTTCTTTCCTCTAAGCACATTTCGTCTACTTCTCCTTCTAAAAAACTTTCCCCTCGATTTCTCGGTCCTTTCCTGTGAAAAGAGCTATTAACGATGTTTCTTTTGAACTGGATCTCCCTCTTCCCTCAAGGCAATTCATCCTGTCTTTCATTCCAGTTTGCTGAAGAGAGCCCCTTCGCTGGATTCTTGCCACTGATGTTCCTCAACGCCCCGATTGACTTTGTTATTACTGCATGGGTTTCTTGTATTTCTGTTGTTCTGTAATATTTTACTTGTTTTGCGTATCTATATGTATATAAATTTTTTTTTAAAAAAAAAAAAGTGGGGCAGGATGTAGGAGTCCTCCATGTTTGTTGTTTTAGGATAGCAGTAGCCTGGGGAAATAGTGATAGTAGGCTGTTATTTTTCCCAGGTGCCAACCATTCCTTCCGGCTGGAATTTCAAAGGAACCATTTGGCATGATGACGTTCGTCCTTTTACAACTATCTCAGGAGAAACTTGCTGTTTAAGTGTAAGGCGGGGGGAAAGCATTCCATTCTCGAGCTTTAACGTCTATAGACAGTATCATTCACTATGTTTCAATAAATCTTCTACTAAAGTTTATTGCTACGTTTGAGGGTGAATCTGTTCCTGACAACAATCAATTGTGCCTACTTGCTGACATGGACCACATAATCCCCCCCCCCAATCTGAAACTGGCAGGACACTCTTTTTTAGTTTCTTAATGTATGTGTCCCTTTTCCACTGGGCAAAAGGGTTAAATACCTTATTAGCATCATGGCCAAATGTTTTATATGCTAATGACACCCATTAGCATATAAAAAGTTGTTTTGTGTCTAATAGAGCTTGCTAGGTTGAGCCCAAATACCTTGAAGGCACCAGTTCCCAGCTGATATTAAAAGCTAAGCAAGATCAGGCTTGGTTAATACTTGGATGGGAGACTAAAGGAATACTTGGTGCTGCAGGCTATATTCCAGAAGAAGAAAAATGGCAAACCACCTCCAAATGTTCCTTGCTTAAGAAAAAAATATGAAAATTCATGGGGTTGATAAGTTGATAATGGAAAGTAAAGGATCTCAACTACAATGTGTAATTGCAATGCAAAATTAAAAAGCACAACCACAATGCACAGTGCATAGCTTGCAAAGATAGGGCATAGTTGAGCATGCTGCCTGCGCAACTTGCTTTTTCTACTATCAGCAGGATATATCAACTGTGCAATGAAAACTTTTTTGTCCCTACATGAGTAAGATGATGTACTAAGTGAATTCCAACCATTATGTTGTTTTTTGTTCATAGTCCAAGTTGTTTTTATGAAATCCAAAAACATGAACGAAAGAGTCCTGAAGTGTTAAAAAGAAAAGAAAAGAAAAGAAAGAAAAATGCACAAAAAGCTCTCATAATCTTTCATAGTAGGGAGAATGATTTGTGACAATGAGATAAAAGAAGAACTACATCTCTACAGAATTTTCTATTTGCTGCTTTCTTTTTAATGGTTTATATTTTAACAGGTTTTAATTTTTTGACACTAATACTTGGTAAAGTGGAAGACAGAAGGAAAAGAGAAAGACCACACTGCAGGTGGATTGACTTAATCAGGGAAGTCATGCTCTTGAGTCTGCAAAACCTGAGCAGGGCAGTTGTTAGCCATGGCTCTTGGAAGTGTCTCATTCATATGATCAGCTCAATATAAAGTAATATAACAGCAATTTTTTGATAGTTACATTTTCAACTTTTGTATGTTACTAACTTTTAGCTGTTTAATTGTTGTAAGTCACTTTAAGTCCTGAACTTGGAAAAAGGCAAAATCATCATCATCAGCAGCAGCAGCAGCAGCCAAGATCACCTACAAATAAAGTAACATCTTCTGGCCCAATCCCCTAAACCTACATTAACAGCCAGCAGCTGTACTGAGTGATGGAAGTCTCTTGTGTTGTTGATAGGGGTACAACGGCATGACATTTCCTGCTCCTTCCCACCACAAGTGAGGAGTGACAATCAGAAGCCAGTCCCCTGTCACAATTCTCTTACCTCAAAATGTGGGTGACTCAGAGGTCCACCCATGATGACAGTACCTCAGTGAAAAGGTGAGTAATATTAGCTCAAAGAAGAGGCCTGCAAGAGGGGGTTAACCTTATGAGATCTTTTACACCTATATTTACCAGTACTAGTGCAGGGAAGAACCATCTGGACATCCAAAAGTAAGCTTAATTGTTTTATTGGGGGGAATTGCAATCACAGACACAAGATCCAAGCATATATGCAATCACACAAGGCTAACTGAAGGAACAGAATGGAAAGTTTTGGATAGTGAGATTTTCAGGGTGAAGTGGGTGATATTTTACCAATCCAGTACAGAAGTAAATAAGTGATGTGGCTTAGACTAGAAGTCCAGGGCAGCACACAAACAGAAATCAGAGAGGCAGATTGATGACCAGCAGCCAGTGTACTTCAAGTTGGCTCAACAGAAACTGGGGTTTAATTACTCTTTTTCTGTTTAGGGGGCAAAGGTGTTAATAGCTCTCTGTCAGAGTAAACAATGGAGTCTGGCAAGTGGACAATGGGGTCTGGAATGAGTTAATGGCCTTAGGTGACCAAGCACTAATGGTAGCCTTGATAGTTCTTTAATTGTTGGATAGGTGTGGGAATAGAAGGGAAGTTTGCCTGGTTAGAGGGAGAGAAGGTAAGACAATCAACCATCTTGTGGGAACAGCTCAGATGCTATTGTCTCTTGAACGTTGAGTCATTGAGGCTAACTGTAAGTCCATTATCACTGGAGTTTCTCAGTGAATTCCTGACTATGACCTGGTTATGCCTAGAGGTCTCTTCTAACCTTATTTTGCAATGAACGTGTGTGGCCAGCTTCTTTCTCTTAGCCAGCATGGCCATGCAGTCCAGAAGGGTAGAAGTTACATTTATGCCAATTAATATTTGCCAGTTAAACCATATCAAAGCATGGGGGTTTACGGCCTACTAACAATTCCTTGTTGCAGTCTCACTCACTGGTGGGAGGGGGCTGGAAATGTCATCCTGCTGTACCTCAATCAGCAGCAGAACCAATCTCCATCATTTGGTATGGCTGCTGGCTCGTAAGGTAAGTTTAGAGATGGGCATTTACAATTGTTTCAACAGTGTCATGATCATGAATATGTAGTGTTAGTAAATATAGAACAGTTACAGATCTGTAACTCTAGGTTATGAATCTGTAACTGCAATACAGATGCCAGCCTGCAATAACAAACTTCATCTTCCCACTTTTTCCATCACTTTTCATCCTGTCAGCCAATCAGAGATGGAACTGGAGGTGAGTTAAAGGGTTGTCATCTCAGCTTAACATTTCATGAAAAATGAAACACTTGGCCTTTTGAACTGGTATTGCCAATAAGTGCTGGGAGGATATACACTAGTTAACAAAGCTGTTTCAATTTATGTTATCCTCTCATACACTTTTCTTACAATCTGTCTTCCCCTGAACCCCTATGATTAGGTACAGATCTGCATCTAATCATCAAGGCCTATAGCCAGATCTGATTTTGTGTATTTTTATCCAAGGTTATTTTAATTTTAATTTTTAAATATACTTTCTGAGATGGTCTGAATGCAAATATACAAGCCTCCCATATAACTTCTGTACTTTAAATATTCAGCATCCGACAGCCTGGTTTATCCTCATCTCACAAGGACGTTTAATTTCTCATGCTAGACTCACCCCAAGAATAAGCATCATTTCCATGCTTAAATCTTAATTCTCAAGGAAAGCCATGGCAAATTGGAAGTGAATACCATTTGTCGGTTAACACCCCATGGCTTGAAATAATTCATCATACAAGCTTTTCTTGGAAAACAAAATGCCACACCAGTACGAGCAGTACAGAAAATGTTCCTTATTTAACTAACAAAGTACCCTGGGGCCAACAGGAACACTAGTACTGCACAAACTTTCTGACTTATTCATCATCGGTATTTATTATTAAAACCTTATCTGTTTCAATATGGTAAATAGTGCCTTGGGACATGGTGCTCCAAGCTGCAATGACAAAATAGAAGTTTATGGGATTTGCATAATATCCTACAAAGGATATTAGTCTGGAACAATATGAATCCCCTGGATCAACCACATAGCCCCTTTGGTGTTTACTTTTGGTAAATATTTAAATAACAGCAAGTTTATGTAATTATAAAGAGTCCTCTTCTTTAAATGCATTGTAAATCATATTATCGGGCATGCTTTTTTTCCTGAAAGAATGAAGCTGCTATCAGAACAGGGAGATCATTTACATATGCTTATTATATTAACCAAATTATTTATTACTTATCTTTGGGGGAATTTGATTCTGTGAACAGGGTATAGCAGATGAGAGGGGCGACAGCTCACTTGTAGAACATGGCAAATGTTGTATATAATGTTGTCAGAGCATAAAGCTCCAACAGTGTACATATGCAAGGGTCCCAGTGGGTGGCAGCTGCCAGCTGAGCAATGGCACAGTGGAGTTCTCTTGGCACATGACTCTGGCCAGTCAATGGTCATTTGGATTGGGAGTGTGGAGTTTTGCCTGATGCCATCTGGCAGCACTGGAGTCATGTAGCATCCACGTCCATCTGTGGCATTACACATTAATTGTGCTACAGAGCTCTTCTGTTAAATGGCAATGTAGCCCAACTGAACCAAGACACCAAATGTGCAGCTGAGTACATAAGTAAATGGACACATCCATCCATGCACAATGCATGAACACAATGGTCAATGTGCAATGTGCACCCATATGCATCTGACATCTATGTGCAATGAAGACACATGCATAAGATCTGTTCAGATCTGTTCCTCAGTCTTGAACTGAATGTGGAATTCTGCATCAGACAAAAAGAGCCAGCTATTTCTGTTGGGGAAATTATACAAGTGCAAGACACCAATGGAATTCTGGTCAAAATTTTATTGATTGATTTTTTGATTTGATTTATTTCTGTCCCATCTTTTTCCCAACATTGGACCTATATTTGATCACCATAATGCTTAAAACAGAAAAAAAACATTAAAAAATTAAATTCTCCTATAAAAAAGCACTAACTTAAAATATTTACAAGACATTTAAAATGTAACAACGAAGAAAAATGTATAGGATGCTTCTCTATTAAATGATCCTTCTGCAACAACCAGTTAATAGCCCAAAGTCTATTGCAATAAAAAGGCCTTTGTCTGTCAGTGAAAGAAGAGTAGAGAGGGGACGAATCTAACCTCCCATACAAGGGAGTTCCATGGCTTTGGAGCAGCACCAAGAACTCCAGTTTTGGATATCAACTATTTTGATATTATACGTTTTAATATCCCATCAGGTATGCTTTTGGTACGTTTTGTGAGAAGCATGGATCAGGGGAAGCTAGACATAGTAAAACAAGCACTGGAGCTTATGAATATTGCAATGTTTGGAATAATGCCCAATGTTTGGGTAAGCTAAAGTGGACAGGAATGGAATATTTTGAATCAGGTAATTACACAGCATTTTACTCATGGAATGAAAATCTAAGAAGAAATGGGTGGCATTAATAGTGAGGAGAAATGTGAGAAAAATTGGCTTGAATTCCATCTTGGGAGAAGGGAAATTTAACTAACTAACTAACTAACTAACTAACTAACTAACTAACTAAAGCAAAAGCAGTCAAAGGATATAATTCAATACAAATGTAATCAAAGCTTATGCTTCAACTACAGAGGCAGAAGACGATGACACTGAAAGATTCTATGCTGGAGTCTAGGAGAAGATTGTGAGGAGGAGGAATTTGTGTCTTCTTTTCAGAAAACCAGTTCTCTGCACAGAAAACATGGGGTGGAGGTTGAATTCTTTTCTCCGCAAAATAATTTCCCCACAATACTTTGAGGTCATTTGAAAACCAAGAGAAAATTGCACAAAATTCTCACTGGTCTATTATTCTTCCCAGTGGAGTTTCCCAATTGTCAGCATACACATTTTCAACTTGGTAATGAACAATTATGAATCTTCTTTCTGTCTCTACCGGGGACATCCCTATTGTACGGGTATGACTAGTAGACAATGGTCAGAATCTTGCTGGCATCTTACCATTTGTAAGTTTCCCTGGAGATATTGCTGAAATTTTTGTCTGATGCAGAATGCCTGCATTCAGGTTAATCTTCATGGCAGTTGTGCATGTGTAACCCCCATGTCTTATTTGTTTGGTCCACTAGGTGGAGAAACCCTAAAAGAGATATGCTTACTAGTTAAGTTTAGAGAGAGAAAGAGGAGGGCTGTAGAAGAGAAGAGCTACAGTTGCCAACAATAAGGATTAGACCCTTTTCACTTTGAATTGTTGGAAAATTCAAGCATTCGCTTCCTGCACTTGCTGTTAGAGCAATTGGGGTTTAAATATGGCAGAATTTCCTGCATGCAAAAGCCTTCTGTTCTTCTAACCTAAAGCCTCCCCATTTGCTCTTCCTATCCATTGGAAAGCATGATCATAAATACCTTCTGCATCCAGGTAACCAGACCATGCAACCCAGGAAAGTTCCTAGGGTCATCTCTTGTATAAAGACTGCCAACCTCTCATTCTTTCTGTTCTTCTTCTCCATCTTTATTTTTTTTTTCCCTTCTCTCTTCAGCCACAGGACATCTCCATCGACAACATGGTGAGATAAGGAGGAAGCTATTACTTTTTACCTAATCTTTCCATTAGCTAGTTAGGAATTAGGCTCTCCAATGCATATGTATATATAAAAACTTTTTCTAAGTTTTTAATCTGAAACTATCTGCCTCATTTTTTTTTTTTTGAGTTAGTTTCAGTTCAGGGAAGTGATGCTAGATTGAGGCAGCTTTATCTGTTACTCAGCTATAAGAAACCCAATCCCTAACAGTTTTAGCTTTCATATTTTTCCCCAAAGGGACTAACACCTTGGGAAACTCTTAATTCCCAACATGAATAAGGTAGCAGGGTTTTCAATTATGTATTTAGGAAGAGACATATTTATAGTAGTATTTCTGTTACACATTTGCACCTCTGTTCTATATTTTATTTAGGGCTTTAAAATTTATCTCCAAGGTTGCTTGCTGAATTACTGAGCAGTACATACAAGACATTACTACAGTCAAGTCCCACACTGGCACTTCATCGGATAAATGGAACTTTGGGGGCATTGGATATATATTCAATTTAATATATTTTCTGTTGTCTTGCTGAGATATGTGACTTAAATTGTGATTGTGTTTGCAATATTCATTTATGATTGGCTCCATAGACCCCAGAAAAGGTACACATGCAATGTACATGTTGTACATGTTGATCCATATTCACATAAGATGTCCATTGGGTAGCACATTCAGTTGTGCATTCAATGGTACAACACTGCTATTCGACATAAGGCTTGGATACTGCAATCAATGTGTGACTCCATGTATAGAGATCCATGCTATGCCTCCCCAGTGTAGGATCTTGGCCAATACAGAGTGAGACAAATCAAGAGTCTGGGGATATCTCCCTGAGCAATGTTAAAAAAAAGAAAGCCTATATTGGAAGAATCCTTGGTTATGCTAGCCTATGATGGTTCTGGCTGTTAGGATTCCAGCCATTTTACATCACATTCCCTAATATACACATTTTGCCTGGCATCCTGTTAGTGGCAAACCAAGCATAAGTCCACCTTACATTTGTGCATTTTTTTTATTTTTGGTCATTATGGCAGTTGGTATTCTCATCTTCTCTCCGCAATGTCCAACGTCTCCACTCCACAATTCACCATTTCTCTGATTTCACCATTCTATTGCTGGAAGAGAGTAAAGGAGATTCAAGGAGTGTGGTGGATCTGGGTGGAAGAAGTCCTCAGTCTACATCTGGCTATGAAGACACACTCAGATGCTTCTTTGATTCTCCCTTTACTCTTCACTACCAAAGGAATGGCCAGATTGTGTTTGTTGTGGGGGAGGGATGAGGGGAAGTTACAGCAACACAGCAGTAAATCCTGGAGAAGTAATAGGGGAACTGTAGTGGAGTTGGGTGCATTGAACTCTTAAGCTACACTTGACCATGTAGGATCTTGGCTTATGCTCTTAAAATATGTGGTTTTGCATACAGTTTTTTGAGTTGAGAACAGCATTACAAATTTGGAGAAGGGCTAAATTCAGAGGAAAACTGTGCTTTAGTTCAGACATCAATCTGGGATCAATCAATCTCATCAATCATTTTAGGTTAGTTTATTTATAAATGCAGGCCAAACCAAATTCTCCCTGTCACTTCCCTGCACATGCCTCAGATACATTAATTATCTCATTGCAGAGCTTTAAACTTCACATGCACACACACGCATACACACACATACACAGCTATGTGATAGAAAATACATACCTATAATGTGCTTTTACAGATGGTTTGCCTGACCTGGACCCTTCCGATTTACCTCAAGCTTGGTTTCAGGCAAAATCTGGCAGGCTCACCCTAAAATGGTTATTGAGATTTAAACAGTTTCTTCTCCTCCTTCTCGTCCTCCTCCTCTTCCTTCTTCTTTTTACATAGCCTGGGACCAACCTCCATGGAGTAAATAGAATATCTCACCCTTGAAGAGTGATTATGTTTCTTTCACTCTTGAGAGAGGCCTTTATAATTCATCCATACCTGAGGCACTTATGAGTTATGGGGTCCTTCATGCTCTTGAAAGAAACTTAATGTTCGCCCTTCATGGATGAGATCTCCTATACATATGAAAATTGTAAAATTAAAGTTTGCCGTTTTTTTTAAAAAAAGAGGAAAAGTATTTTTTTTCCCCTCTCTGGACAGGAAATGTAAATGCAACCAGAGGAATTATTTTACTCCTCTCTTCGAATGATGTGTTGATAGATATTAGAAGGAAAACATGGCAGTGTAAAACATTACAGCAACAAAAGATCCATTGTATTCTATGTGAGACAAAAAAAAAATTGAGCAAGAGAAATTGCCTTTTCCAGTGATCACTCTTCCATTGAACATCCTGTTGTCACTCTTTTTGGAATGCTTCCATATTTCCTCATTTTTATGAGCTGATGTGACTTTAATAGGAACTGAGGGAAATGTCACTGACATACTGATGGTTATGGAAAACAGAGGGCCAGGCTCTCCAATATGGCTTCTCTGACAAATAGCTTATTACCAACTTGGAAATGACTAATCCTGCATTCCAGTAAATTCTAGGGATGCGTAAAATCTTTTTGAGAAGTGCTGCCCCTCTTCATAAGACCTTTTCCTTTTTGTTCTGTGTGAACCTTCTTCAAATGTTCATTTTTTAAAATTGTTTTAGATCAGGGTGGGCAGCTTCCAATGGAAGAGGTCTGATTTTGCTGCCCCTTATACTGATTGTATAGAGCCAGCATGCTGTTGAACTATGGCTCTGGAAACCAGTATAGCTCAGCTATGGAAACCTGCCAGATGACCTTGGGAAGGTCACACTCTCACATCCTCAGATGGAGGCAGAGGCAAAATTCCTCTGCACAAATCTTGTCATGACATCCCTGTGGGAGGGCCACCATAAGTCAGAATTAATTGAAAGCACTCAACAACAAAGCACTGACTGTAGGCTGAACCAATATGACTGCTTTTCACAAAGTGTTTCTTTATCTAATTTATATCCTATCTTTCTCCAAACATGGGACTTAAGGTGACTTACAACATAGATGAAAACAAAGCACCTCTAAAAAACTGTTGGTTAAAAGATGAACAAAATAATAGCTGTGCTATTAAAACACTACAATTCAAAATAGAGTAAGAGGATTTTTAAAATAAAAATAAAAGTACAACACTCCCACAATATTCTTCTGTAGAACCAGTTAATCACTAAATGTCTGTTTAAATAAGGTCTTCTTCTGCTGGTGAAAGGAGTGTCTGATGAACCTTGGCTGATGATGATGATGATGATAATACAACAGTAATAATAATAATAATAATAATAATAATAATAATAATAATGATGATGATGATGATGATGATGTTAATAAGATTAATATTAATGACTGAAATCCTGGGTCACCTTCATAACTATATATGCAAAGTTATGAAATACCCTCAGCTCTCAGAACCCACCTTAAATTTGAGGGAGCCACTTTGAGCAATGGAGATCTGCAGCATGGGTGAGTGGGGATCCCATGACTCACCCCTTCTTGCCCTTCAACCATGGTGTGATGAGAACTCTCTCACCTCTAAGTTGCAATGTGATAAACATCCTGGAGCACCCCACTCACCTGTTCCACAGACCTCTGTCACTCAGAGTGGATCCTTCAACTTTAAGGTGAGTTCCAAGGGTATCCAAGGGTATGGTGGCAATTTTTATTTTGAATATGTACTGTATCTGAATATGTACCAGTTATGCATTCATATCTCCAGATTAGTAATCCATAAATGCAGTGTAAGATACCAGGCAGTAATAATAATAGCTGAAAGAGCAGGGTCTCTTTCTTCTCTGATGGTGTGCTGGTGGTGGTCTTGCTTCTTAACTTTTTCTTTACCATGGGCCCCCATTAAATATCTTTTGTTACCATGGACCACCAAGACTTACCTCAAGATATAAAACCCTAAAGTGCATCTAATATTTATTTAAAGTTGCTGATCAAGGGTCTTCACGTTTGGAGGGAATTATTTGTGGATTTTGTTCAGTATGCTTGATTCCTTCTCTTCTTATCCCCTGGATGCAATAGATACCTTTTGAAGCTGATTGAAGTAGGATTGAACTATGAAGGATCAGAGGTTTGAAAGCTGTAGAATTTAGGAAGCATTCTCTAGGCTGAGGTAGGAACCTTTGCAGAGCTTTGGAATAAATTGCTTTTTCTGGATTACAACTGCTGGCTGGGGGATTCTGGGAGTCATAGTCCAAAAGAGAGATAAACTTTTCAAAGCTCTGCAAAGAATCCTACTTCAACCTAAGGATCTCTTCCAAAGTTGTACAGTTCCATTCTAACCTTGAAGCAAAGGTCGCCAATCAGAAAAAGATACATAGAGGAGCAGAGAAGCTAATGATCCCATTGAATCAAGGTGCAAGAAATGGACAACCATAGCAGGTAATTTTGGCACACCTTTCCACTTTTATCAGAATTGGGATACACCCGGTGTAGCCCTGACATATGATTGCCTCTGCATTCCAGCTGGAATGTGGATCGGAGTATAATGAGACATCTCTCTACATCAGGACTCTACCTGCTGAACTCAAATATCTAAAACATTTCTTCTTCAAACAACTTGGGAGGGATGGATAAGAAAGAGGAAGAAGAAGGAGGAGGAGGAGGAGGGGGTTGGGTGAAGATGAGAGGGGAGGAAAATTATGTAAAAAGACACTTAAAGATGCTGAACTAGTTATTAAAAATACCAGGCCTGTAGGGAAAGGTAAGTGAAACACTCCCTCAGCAAGAAAACAAAGTCCAGAGCAAAGGTTACTTATGAGGAGGAAGGAGGGCAACCTTTGAATCACAACAGCAAACATTTCAACTGTATCATTTTTCATGCTGAGAATACACATATCACAGAGAGAAAAGGGAGAAGGAGGGAGAAAGAAAGAAAGAGAGAAAGAAAGAAAGAAAGAAAGGCGGGCCCTCTTGGGCAACATTTACCTCTCTCTGTTTTCAGAGAGAGAGAGAGAAAAAGAACAGGATTTTGTTTTGTTTTATTTTTAACTTGCACCCAGAGGCCATTTCCACATTAGCATTTTAAAATGGTGCAGAGTAACCTCCAACAGAAGTCTTCTGCACCATAGCGTTGACTGGGGTGGACTACTTTTTGTAGTTCCACACCTCAATCCACACAGTAGCAACCGGAACTGGTCACGCGGCATGTTTTTTAAAATCCTCTTTTTAGAGGTTTTTAAAAATCACGGAGCACCCAACCCCGTGCCGCTCCGTCGCCCGGCTCTGAAGCAGATTTGCAGGCATGTGCAAGTGCGTGCCTGCAGATCTGCCAGGGGTGGGCTTCCGGCTGGCGAGCTTCTCTGGTTGGCTTCTTCCACCAACCGGAAGCTGCCATTTGGGACGCCGTAGGACTGTGGAGCAGCGAAATCACACGGCTGCTGGTAAGCTCCGTTTTCGGGTGTTTTCGCCCGTCCCCCCCCCAGAATTTGCCAAAACAGTGAGTTAAGAAAGAAACCAAAGTAGGAAGATGGAATCTATGGGGAAGAGAGAACAATTCAGCTAATCTTTGCAAGTGGCACTGTTACCCTGTATGTTGGGGATCCCGGGAGGGGTGCCCAAATAACCAAATAAAAGCACAAGATGGGGAAATTAAGCTCGAGCACTCTCTTAAGCCAACGAGAGGTAGGGTAACTTTAGCTAGGATCTTTCACCCTATGTATACAGCGTCGGGTCAGAGAGCAGCTAGACAAGGTTTTAAAGTAACAAATAATATTTTATTGAAGACAAGCAACATGAAAGACAAGACATACACTAACTAACTGAGAAATAGAAATGGAGAGTTGTGGGGGAATGGGTAATACGACACCTGGTCTCGTAAGTCCTGGAGAGAAGAGGAGGTGGCAGGGAAGGAAGCTCAGCGCGATTCACTGAGGGGAGTTCACTGGACAAACCGACAGCAAGGTGGGATGGAAGTCCAAAGTGTTCCGAGGAAGTCCAGAAAATGGGGACTTTTTATAGGGTGGATTTTACCTACAGGCTATGCCATGCTTGGTGAGAACAAAGGAAATTTGGAGCTGGACAAAGGAGTTGGAAAAGATCAAGTTTTGCATGATGGGCTCAGCGCTGGATGACAATAGTATGGCCAGTATGTAAATGGCCCGACATAAAGAAATGGCTCAGCTCGTGGCCGTGCATCTCTGTAAAGATTCGCTCTGAGCAAAGCCGGTTTGCAAGAAGGTTTTTCCCTAAAGCATCGGAGAGGCTTAAGTTGCCTGCCTGCCTGAGGTTTGGAATGTACAACCATTAACGGCCACGCCCAATACGTGCTTGTCCGGTGGACCTCTGCAAACACGTGGAGTAGGGTGGCAGAGAAAGGTCAAGCAAAGGCCAAATTATTTGATATCAAAAGGATATCTAGTGCTCTCACCAGACAAATCATAACCGTGATAACAGCACAACCAATAACTAACTAACTAACTAAATAAATAAATAAATAAGGGGGTGGTGGTGGATTAGGAGTGGAATCAGAGTGTTATAATGGTGGAGAGTGAAAGAGCTCTATAGGACTCTGGGAGACCAAAGCACAAATCCTGGCTTAGATATGAAATCCCACTGGATGACCTTGGGTATCATGCACTCTCTCAGCCTTACAAGAAAGCAGTGGCACAGCTCCTCTGAATGAATCCTGCCAAGAAAATCCTATGATAGGGTTGTTATAAGTCAGAGTCACTTGAAGGCACATAACATTGACAACAGTGTTTTGATATGACCTCAAAAAAGAATAAGGAGTAATGTGTGGGAGAAGCATTCTGTTCAGAAGGGGGAGTTCTTAGGACACTTGCAAGAACACAGATTACTAAAGAAGAATCTAGAGTGTTGTTGTTGTTGTTGTTCCAATTTGCTTGCCTTTTGTGCGGGCACGTGGAAGGAAAGCACATATGCCTGGGCAAAAGGGAAGATAATGGGAGGGGATAATGGAGGGGAGACAAGCACATACCTTCCTCATGCACAGGGCTACCCCTTCCATTCCCTTGCCTTTTGCCTGAGGGTGGAAAAGGAAGGCACAGAGAAGGAAGGTACACACACCAGGACAAAGGCAAGGGAATGGGAGGAGGAGTGCTCATGGCTACGGGGGGACCATTCACAGTTTTTTGACTTTCACAAGGGTTCTGCACCCTGAACCTTGTGAAAGCTGAGGGGCCACTGTAGATCTTTAATTGTAAACTAGACCAACAAATGCAGAAAAATAGATCTATTTGTAATAAAATGTGAAATTTCATTGACGTTGGACTTTACAAAGAAAATTCCCAAGCTCATCAAATGATGAATGAAACAAGGATAAATGAAATAAGATTTGCGTAAGAATGAATATCACAAAAAGTTGGTTTAGCCCTCTTTAAATATCCAAACACCCCAGCTAAATTAGCTTGTGGAGCAGGGTGCAGTTCTTTTTGCCAGTTTCCTCTTGACAGAAAGAATAGGAAATTACCACTCCCCTGTTAAAGGCGTTAGTGCTGGACAAGCACTCAAAACAGCCTGCAAAAATGCAGACAAGACATTAAGGTGTTCTTGTGGCAAACCTGAACTAAGTTCAAATCCCAGCTTAGCCAAGGATTTGCTGAGTGGCCTTGGAAGCATTTGCTCTTGTTCAGCCTCTGCTGCATCTCTGGAACAGAGGAATAATAAAGCCCTACCTCACAGAGCTGCTGTTGAAGGATAAATGAAATAAGGTTTGTATATCCTTTTGCATACTAAATCATCCATTGGCATGATTGAAAAAAATAACACTATTTCCATAATGGAAAAAGATAGCAGGGTAACCTTGGAGAGGAATTAGCACAGCTGGGAAGGGGAAAAAAGAGAGAGAGAATTATGTAGTAAACGGGTTTTCAAAATGTATGCTTACACAGAGGGACTGTACCTTAAACACACCGTGTGGAATGCAGTTCGACACTCTTGTGTATCTTGTAGGCTTTCATGCAGGCAAAAATGTTGGAGAATCTAGGGCTATTACAGCCCTGTGCACCCCCCAAGATTCGTATGGCTTAATTGGCAATATTGTATGATTGGAACTACATTAATTAGCATCGATATAAAATAGAATCTGAGGTGACTGAAAGGTCAACCTGGAAAGAGGAAAATTACTGACTAAATGTGAGATGGCAAGGCAGATCCACCACACCCCTCCTAGGTGAAACCAAAGTCATTGTCAGGCAGATTGCAAGGCAACTCTAGAGACAATAGGCTTATGCTAAAGATGGACATCTCAGAGCAGAAAAGGGGAGTTACCACCAAACTGTGATTGTTTTAACCCTTTTCCCTCACACCTGGATGTTTCCCTGCTTTGTCTTTCCAACCTCTCCACAATACAGAGCTATTACAACAGCCATTACCCAATTGTTACCTAAATACTAACACTATTAACTCTGTCCGAACCTCATTGTTTGTGTTGCAATTCCAATTGTCCACTTGGCTTGGAGAGCAATTCACATCCATACTTGTAAGGTAGAATTTGGGTATAAAAACCCTCAGTTTTGAATAATCTCTTGTAGTCTCTTGACACTGAACACTATGCTGTCTGTTTGATTCCTGAACAAGAACTGTCCTTAGCTGCTTACCAAAGCCACATTGCCAACCCAAGGGCAGAAAACCTAAGCTAGGCAAAGGGAGAAGGCCTCCTTGGTTGCTGCTCCCAGACTTTGAAACTCCCTCCCTGGGAGGCCAGGGTGGCTCTGCCCTTGTTTTTCTGCTGGCACATTAAAACATCCTTGTGCCACCAGGCTTTTAGAAACTAAGGCCCTTTTCTCACGTTACCCATTCGCACTGCTGGGCAGGGGTTCTCACGCGAGAAGCCTCGGAAGGAACACTGCCACTTCCATGCTGCTTCCCTGCTTCCTGGGCTCTGCAGCTCCTTCCTGGTTGCGTGAGCGCCCCGCCCCACCCCTTCCTTCTGCAGTGCAGCCTGGGAGTTGGAGGCTAGTGCTGGGGCAGGAAGCGCGACTGGCGTGGCTCAGGACGCTTCGCACAGCAGGTGAGTATGCCCCAGGCCCCTGACCGGTGCACAAGTGTGCAGCATTTTTGCTAAAAGCCGAAAATAAAAAAATGCATATGCACTGCGCGTCCGGCTCTTGAGCGTTGCGTAAATGTGAGTGCATCATGCAGACCGCTCCTCACATTTACGCAACGCTAAGGGGCCCTCTCGCTTGCAAAATGCTGTGCGAAAAGGGCTTAAATCAGATGTACTTTTTATGAGATATGGTGCTGTTTTGTGGTTAGTACAGTCTTTTAATGAATTGTATTGTTTTTAACTTTATAGATTATTTAGAAACTAAATTGTTTATAGCTGTCTTTAAAATAACTCTTATATTTATAGTTTCACTGAAGTTTGTGTCATTTTTAAAAAATCTATTGTTTTTAAATATGATCTATGCTGCCTTGAGCTCCATTATTGAGATAAAGGTGGGAAAGAGGAGGAGGAGGAGGAGGAGGAGGAGGAGGAGGAGGAGGAGGAGGAGGAGGAAGAAGAAGAAGAAGAAGAAGAAGAAGAAGAAGAAGAAGAAGAAGAAGAAGAAGTGTAATATATATACCTCCCTCTCTCTCTTTCTCTCTCTCTCTTAGCTGATTTTCTGTTCCCCACCATTCATCATCTGCCACCTCAAGGGCCATTTCAGCCTGCCTTGTGGTGAGGTTAGATTCAAGCTTCTAACCACACGCAAACTGGTGGACCCTCTATTTGGCTTGTGCAGTATGTCCCCCAGCTCCTAGACAGAACAAATGAACAGAAACCCAGCTTATTGCCAGTAGCAAACCTAAATGGACATTATGTTCAAGTAAATGCAATGCCATGATTTCAATAAACGGGCACCTCAATCACTGAATGTATTTCCTTGGAAGCAAGTGGGCTGTGATGAGCGTAGCCTCAGGCAACTTTTGTTGGGCTAATTGTGCTATGGCATTCTCAATTCAGTGTTTGGGGAAATTAGTAATGCAGAATTTCAGGCTGAGAACATCAGCATTATCTTTTCTTCATGCACAAATGGTTCACATAATTCTCTCTTTATCCAGACTGGAAGATGGATCTTTGTAAAGGTTCACTCTTCTCCTTTACTCATGGCTCTTTCCTAAGGTGAGATGTCAGAGGAAGACTCAATAATATGCTCCTCCTACTCTCTCTAGTTCTTCACTTCTCCTTCTCAAATACTGTTCATGCCAGCCTTAGTTAATCCTTGAGTGTTATCTATACTGCACAGATATGGTAGCATTATAACACTTTCTGTCTTGGTTTCATCCTATGAAATCCTGGGATTTGTAATTCATGAGATACATTGAATTATCTCTTAGAGAGCTCTAGCTCTTTTCCCACATGACACGAGCCCTTTGGCAGAGAATTCTGAGGTCCTTACCATACAACAAAAGATCCTTACCATACAACAAAATTTAGGATTCCATAGGATAAAGCCATGGCAGTTGAAGGTGTTTCAACTGTGTAGTGTGAGCACACTCTTCAAAAAGAGGCTGGATAGCTACTTTCTGAAGATGCTCTATCTTGAGATCCTGTAGTGAGTAGGGGGTTGGATATGAGAGGCCATGAGGCCCCCTCCTCTTTGATGCTATGATTCTATGAGTCACTTCTAAACAAAAGGGTGGGGTAACTGGGATGCGTGCCTGGGTCTGGCCCACTCGCCACCCCCTGCACCCACTCGCCACCCTCACTTGCCGCCGCCACCCCTGCACCTGCTAGTCACCTCCCGCACCCCATTGCCAACCTCCGTACCTGCTCACCACCACCCTGCTCCCCGCTGCCACCCTATGCTCTCTTGCCAACCCCACTTGCTGCCACCCCCTGTGCCCGCTTGACACCCTTGTGCCCACTTGCCAACCCCCTGCACCCACCTGCCTCCCCCCACTCACCACTGCAACAGCACCTAGGGGCATAACTTCTGCACTTGCTCTAGGCACTATTGAGCCTAGATATGCAGTATGGAGAAGATGGGGGTATGCTATATGAAGAATTTATGGGATCTTTTATTTCACCCCTCTATTCTACAGTTCAGTAATGTAGCCTATCATTCATGTAGCCTATCAAGAGTTGAATGCAACCCACTACCTAGGTTTGGATCCAGGATGAAGAAGAGCCATTAGTGAGCACCCTTTGTGTTAGGCTGGTCAGGTGGACTCTCTTCAAACAGAGTTGGATGGGCATCATTCAGAAATACTTTAGCTGTATATTCCTGCATGGCGGAGAATTGGACTAGATGGCCCTTGTGGTCCCTTCCAGCTCTAAGATTCTATGATTGCCTTTGCTGAGGTAGCCGGTATGCAGTTGGATTCAGCTATAAGACAATGGCAACTGCAGCATTCCAGCAACATAAAATGGATTCTGCATTTAAGAGGTGGCCAAAGGGCAGCACTGAAAATAAAGTTTCTGTTCTGTATAGCCTAATTGAATCTTGAAACCTTCCTTTGATTTCTTAAAGGTGCAGCCTTTGTTAACCCACATCATACATTCTTCTCTCCATGGTGGATAATCATTGCTTTCTGAAGCGGGGATCTCTGACCTGTGGGTAGGCTCAGAGGATTTCTAGCGCACTGTTTAGAACTTCACATTCATGTCAATTAGCTGGTATGGGGATTTTATGTAAATCTTTATGATTTTTGTCTAATTGAAAACAAGACTTACTTTCATCACGCTCCTGATGAGTTTCAAATGAATTTCAGTTCCATTTAACTATTATACGATGGAGATTTTATGGTTTATTTGTGTGTGTGTGTGTGTGTGTGTGTGTGTGTGCCTGTAAAGCTAATGAGATAGTACATTGGAATTTCATATGGGAAAAAAGGTTTGTTTACATGCAGCAACAACAGATAGTGGTTGCCCACTCCAAAGAAAACAGACAGGCATCTTCTGCTCAGATCATTTGGCATGCAACATTAATTATGTCACAGGAAAATTGTTGGGGAATTGAGAGATTTTTAGTAATAAGTCTCCCAATCAGTAGAGTATTTTGTAATGCATAGGCAGAAGTTGAACAAATTACCAGTCCCACTTCATCATCTCTATCCTAGACACACTTAATCTAGCTCAAAATAAACACAAACAGTTTGGTTAAAAATATGAAAAGTTTACTCACAAAATCTTGTGCATAGTTTACACAGATTCAAATTCTTGCAGAAAAGTAAGATAAAAATAAGAACTCACATACTTACGAGAAGGCATGCTTGCTGGAGAACTGAAGACCACATGCTTGCAGGAAAGCTGAAGAACAAAGAAAGGGAAGAGGAAGAGAACATGCAAAGTGAAGTGGGTGTTGACCAAACAACAGGAAGTTTTCTCTAGACAGTCCCCTCTATGCCTACAATACACATGCAAACTAACTAGCCAGTTAATTAAGCATGCAGAGGTTGCCACTCCCAACAAAAATATCTGGATAAAATCATGGAGGAAATCTCTACTCCAAGAATTTTCAAGAGGGCATCACATTGCTCCTTCAGTAGTTCCCTTCCTCCATCTTGGATGAGACAGAAAAGAACTTTTGGGCTTCTAGAGGCATTGCACTACTACTCTTATTGTAATTCCTTAACACTGTTCATGCTGGCTGAGTCTTTTTGTTATCCAAGACATCTAGAGGGCCAAAGATTCCTATCCTTGAGCTGTGTATTCTCAGAATGTGCCCCAGAGGCCTACTGATACAATGATTCAATGTACATTTGGAGGGTTAGCCAAAATATAATGGTTAAGAGATATTCTGCATAGAATGCAGTGGCTAAAAAATGTAGGACTGCTTTGGAATGTAGGAAGGTGTTCTACTTTTTAATTCTGTCTGTCTGTCTGCCTCTCTCACTCTCTCTCTCTGTCATTCTCTCATACCCGTCTCTACTTGCACTATACTAGTACAAATAGGAAGCAGGTGGTAACAATTCCTTTTCTCCTAAGTAAGGATGGGCAAATCTATTCATTTCATTTTCTCCCATGCTTAGCTTTTGCAAACTTTCAAATGATGTTCTCACTTAGAGAATGAGAAAATTAATCAATTTCTGTTTCTTCCCCATTCAAATGTTGGTAAGTACAGATCAAAAATGAACTGAAACTTGGTTTGAAGCCACCCTTACAGTTCTTCAAGTGCAAGAAACATTTTTGTGTGATGCAGAATTCAAAACTATGGTCCCTTCACCAGTGATCCAAAGTTTAGAAACCTATTTTCTGAAAAATGACCATCATGTTCTGCGCAGAGTGTTAAATATCTCCCCACAGCTCTGTTCCATACACCTCAGAAGGGAATAGCTTGTCCCTTCAGTACAGTTCTAAGATGCTAATATTTCTGAATTTTCTTTGCCAGAAGTGAGAAAAGGTTAACTAGAGTCACTGCAAATTAGTTTGGCCATCTAAAGTGATCCCAGCTGCCTTAACCTTACAGAGCAACTTCCCATAAATTTTAATGTTAACTGGAACAATTCTGAGGCCAAGTAGGGAGGAAACAAGAGAGGAAAAAGCAAAAAAGTAAAGATGAAATGATTTAATATGACTAGGTAGGAGAAAAGAACATTTGCGTGACCTGTGCAAGATCCCAAAATAGAGCATCTATCTTAAAGTTTCATATATCATCGGTACTCAAAATTGTGAACCTAGTTGATCTTCTCTGTCTCTTTCCTGCTCTTTGTTTTGGATCAGATTAAGCAATATTTAATCATTCATTAACAACCAGTAAAAGAGACCAGAAAAAGATATCCTTTTGGTCTTTATCTCCCATAATCCCCCCTCCAGTGTGGGATTCTGAAAAGTTACTTTTGCAAGCTCTGATTTAATAATTAAAAGTGTTTCATTGTATCTTCTTTCCTAAATTCTATATTCTGTGTTCTGTGTTCTACATTTTATATTTCCTCTTCTTACTGTTCATTTTAATATCACTTAATTGATTTTCCTAAGTATAAATAAAATATTGTATACAATATAGTTAGATTAAGTTCCTTCTTCTACATCAATGGGAAAAAAATGGCATTTATCTATTTGTACTTACACTTCCCCATTGTGTAATACCTCTATTCAGTTAGTTCTGCACTCAACACACCTATTCCTCCTTTTTACCCAACTCCTTTAGATATAGTGAAACAAACATCTGTATGACTTGATATCTTGAAATGTGGAACCCAAAAGAGCAATTGTGACTCCTTTAACTAAAGTTAATGGTAGTTTAATCAACAATTAGTTTACCCCATTTATGTCTAAGGAATTGTTCTTATATTTGTTTGAATTTTGTGTTTAGAATACTATTTAACATCACAACTGCTACTTTAATTATTTCTGGATTTTTGCTTATAAAAAAAAAGTTTAAAAAATTTAAAAGAAGTGGTAGATCTGGCCCTCCTGCTCAGATTACCTGAAAACCAAGTTGGTTTAGATCTTTCCATGGGCTATGAGAATCATGACACAGAAGGAAAAACTGCTTATTCCTTCGTACTGCCCACAAGCCAGCATGATGTAGTTAGTGGTTTGGGTGTTGGACTGGGACTCTGGGAGACCAGAGTTTGAATCTCCACTTAGCCACAAAAACCCAGTGGGTGACCTTGGACAACTCATGCTGTCTTAGCCCTAGAAGATGACAATGGAAAACCTCCTCTGAGCAAAACTTTCCAGGAAACTCCCTGTGAGAAGTTCACTGTGGGTCCCCTTGAGTCAAGAACAACTCAAAGCCACACAAAAACAAACAACGAATATAGAAGAGCCCTACTGGGTCAAACCATGTTAGAATTAGCAAACTTGCATGCCTATACTCACTAATTGGTAATTCCCATGGTATTCAATAAGAGTCAGGCACAGCATATATTTATGATAACTTCCTATTTGTTTTCTTTTCTGTATCTGTTCACTTCCTGCACCTACTTTAACCTGTAGCCATTTTTGTCTCCTCCACAAGACCCTGTGTTTGACTATATACCAGTGAGTTGTAAGTAAAGCTACTTCTAAATGTTTTTATAAAGAAGACTGGGCTTATTTCCTCTCTATGCTAGATCCTCTGTGGGCATGGGACTGGTTGTTGTTCAGCTTCTGCCTTAACAATTTGCTAGGTCTGTTAGGGAGGTCCAGTAATATATCTCACTACCCCTGTCCCCTGCAGGCCAAAGCCCTATCTAGCACATCTTCTAGTTTCCCACAGATGTGTCTGAGAAGCAGGATACAAAGGTGATCACCCTCCAAATGACATTCCCTTGGAATGGGGTCTATCACAGCACAACTGTGAGTCCTTTGTGGTAGGCTATCGATGTTGAAGAAAGAAGAAGAAAATACCAACATCTGCAAAGACAAACAAAAAAAAAAGTGTAAGGTAGGCTTCTGATTGCATATATCACTAAAAGGATGCTGATCCTTGGCTTACGCTAGAATTGAGTTTTTAGGGCAGTTCACTTTGAAGAACTTGGAGAATCTCTGGCGAGTCCTGCATGCTCCCCCCACACATGGCATTTTGTCCTTCTCTGCTCCCTATTTATCAGCAAGCAGCTTATATGCAGCATTGTATCCAGTGAGACTGATTGACTGGTAGAAACAAAAGCACCTTTGGAGAATGAAAAGAGGTGCCTGGGAATCTTTCAGCCTTCACCTAAACAATGCACCTTGTGCTTAAAGGAGTATTATTTATTGTAATTTATGGAAATCTCACAGAGATGTTTCTGTTGCAATTGAAGAGTCTGAAATTGCATTCAGTGGAGAGTACTTAATTGTACAGCATCGAAGTGCTGTGCTCCAGAGCCATTTTCTGTAAGTTTTAAATTAACACATGTTGAAGCTATGACTTCAGGTTGAAAGAATCACTATGATGCAACAGAAAGATAGTTTGGAACATTAAAAAGCAAAAGTTCTCACATTGATGAAGGAGTGTATTTATGAAAATTCTACATCATAATACAGTAATTGCTATTATAATTATGTTAAGAGTGAATGCACGGTGTACAAATGGATCACAGTCTTCCACACATCACACGCATGATTCTTGCACTTAAAAAATGACATTAAAACTAAAAGCAATCATTCACTCTAATGTTAAAAGCAAGCTTTCTGGGAGCTGGACAAGGTTAAAATTATGGCTGCAGAGCTGAATATTCATAGCTTTGGACTTTTTTATTGAAACAAGCCTTTCAGACAAAGTATCATTTATTATTTTATTAAAAGCAAAATATTCAATTAAAGTAAAATAAATAGTAGAAGCTGAAATGGAAGATAATGTATGTGATACTTTCTTTCCACTTGCTTTATTAATGCAAATGCCCTGATCTTGGAAGCTAAGCATGGTCAGTCCTGGTTACTGCTTGGATGGAAGACCACCAGTGAATAGCAGGTGCTGTAGGCTATATTTCAGAGGATAGAACTAGCAAAAACCACCTCTGAATATCCTTTGCTTAAGAAAGCCCTATGAAATTAATGGGATCACCTTATGTTAACAGCAGACTTGAAAAAACACACACACACGTATGCATACACATAGAGGGTTTTTTTAGGTAGCCAGAAACCATCATTATTGTAATGTTGTTATCATTATCATTATCATCATCCTTATCCTCCTCCTTATCCTCCTCCTGTCTTTTTACTCTGGGTGGCTTAAAATTTTAATCAAGAAAAATACAGCTAAAAACAATCAAAAAGTGGACATTAGAATGGATAGCAATAGCAGGTGCATTTCTATGCCACTTATCAGTGCTGAACACTCCCTAAGCAGTTTACAATGTGTGTTAGCTAATTGCCCTCAACAAGCTGGGTACTCATCTTACCAAACTACAGAAGGAGGGAAGGCTGAGTCAACCTGGAGCCCTGCGGGATTGAACTCACAACATTGTGGCTGCAGTACCAGCATTTAACCACTGTGCCACCAGTGACTCCAGATGCTTTGTATATGTAATCTGAGAACTGCATCAGAACATCTGGAGTAATACAGAATCAGAATAACTGTGAGTCAATTGGCATATTAATCTGGATATTGTGAATCAGGTCAGCTCAAAGGCCGCTCCCTAAACTGCAAACCCCAGGTTTCATGGGATGTTGAAAGTGGAATAATAGCACTATAACAGTCTAGTGCAGAAATGGCCTAAGAAAGGGGCTATGACATCAACAAAACCATGTAGATGTCTAGATTAAGCTGTTAGCAGTTGCATTAAGCCATTAGCAGTTTCAGTTGTATTCCTCTTCCAACACAATCAAAGCTCAGTAGGATACAAGACTCTTTTATGATCCAGGTATGCTGAATGGAATCACTCCAGGACCTTAGTTCACCAAGAAACTGTCAGATTATTTCAAAGAGAATACAGACCAGTAAGCCCTTATTAAAATAGCAGCAGCAGCAACAAGAACAACAAACCCCACCTTTGTTAAACTAAGGAACAGTCTAGAACAAAAATGCAGGCATACCTCAATTAATGCAGTCTTTGACAGTGAAGCTCCTTTGTAGAGAGCCTTTTTAATCTAGCATCAGGAAGCAGGCATGAAGAGTGTAATAGAAAACAGGAAAACAGATAACCCTGTCTGATCAGCTATGACCATGATGTTAAAGCAGAAATCTATAAGGCAATATCCACACTAGACTGTTATAGTGTTATTATTCCACTTTCAACATCCTATGGAATCTTGTGTTTTGACTCAAGGACCCTCCCTAAACTGCAAAACCCAGGATTCCATAGGATGTTGAAAGTGGAATAATAGCACTATAACAGTCCTAGTTCAGAAATGGCCTAAGTCTGGCACTGATATGGAAATTCCAAGTGGAGGCAGGTGGAAGAAAGCAAACCAACCAACCTCTGAGTGGGTTTTGGAAGAAGTCTTCAAGAAGTTTCCTAAAGGTCCAATATATTTTTGTTTATTGTTCAAGGCTTACCTGACCTTGTTGTGTTTTCCCCACATGTACACATTGCTACTTTTGAATAAAAAGCATACTGAAACTTGGTGAACTGTCCCTCTTTTCTGTGGTTCAGAGACCTGTCCTTATTCTTTCCATGTTATTTCTGCCCCAGTACCAAATTTTTTGTTAAAAAAGTAATGTTTGGATACACATCTACTTTGTTAACAGAGGCATACCTGTATTAGTAACAATTTCGGGCTGAACACAGCACCACCTATAGTTTGCTTGTAAAACTGCTATTAAGTTCTATATCATAGAATCTGTTACTTTTCAGTAGTAATTCTCACTGGAGTGGCTGACCACAAAGGAAATTGAAGACAGAAAGCCAAAGAATAAGGAAAATGGCACGGGGAGGAACATCTCTGTTGAATACAGGAGGAGTTATTGTCACATGAAACAAGGAAAATGATTCTTGCTCAACCCCAGTACACATATCTCTGCTTTGGTTAGACCCCATCTTGAATACTGTGTCCAGTTCTGGGCACCCCAATTCAAGAGGGATATTGACAAGCCTGAGCAAGTCCAGAGGAGGGTGACCAAAATGGTGAGAGGCCTGGAAACCATGCCCTATGGGGATAGACTTAGAGAGCTGGGTATGTTAAGTCTGCAGAAGAGAAGGTTAAGAGGGGGCATGATAGCCATGTTTAAATATTTGAAGGGATGCCACGTAGAGGAAGGAGAGGGCTTGTTTTCTGCTGCTCCAGAGACCAGGACAAGGAGCAATGGATTCAAGCTGCAGGAAAGGAGATTCCACCTGAACCTCAGGAAGAACTTCCTGACAGTCAGGGCTGTCCGGTAGTGGAATATGCAGCCTCGGAGTGTAGTGGAATCTCCTTCCTTGGAGGTTTTTAAGCAGAGGCTTGACGGTCATCTGTCGGGAGTGCTTTGAGGGTGTTCCTGCATGGCAGGGGGTTGGACTGGGTGGCCCCTGTGTTCTCTTCCAACTCTACATTTCTATGATTCTATGATTCTATGATTCTTGCTCAACCCCAGTACACATATCTGAAATTAAGATGCAGTGAAATCTTTACACATTTGCATGTTGGGGTTTAGCAGTAACTCTGGCTGAAACCAAGCAATCTAGTACACATTTCAGGAAATACAGATGCCAGCATGTCCAATTATGTACATATTTAAATATTAGGGAATCTTTAAATAGCCTTCTGCTGCTACTCATGATTGTATTAGTGACTATACCTTTGTCTGTGAATGTTGATGGACAACCAAATGGGTGGACATCACTGTTGAAAGTACAGATGCGTCAGTCAAACAGCAGTCACAATGATTTGGTTGTCTGTGCACATGAAATATATTCCCAGACTCCATTTTCTCCTTCATCCATGGCTGCATCTTGCAATGTTCTGAAAGATTTGGTCTAAACACTGTTCTCACTGATGGAAGGCAGGAGCCAGGAAAGTTTGTAAGGAATGTGAAACTGAGGATGCTTTCTGGAAACAGAAAATAAACAATCATATGCTTCTTATGCTTTGGAGAGAACAAAATTGCTGTTGTGTTAGCATGAAGGCAAAAATAACATTTTTAGACAAACGGAACCACTTTGGTAGCAGCTCTTCTAATATTTGTTACCTTGAGGGGAGATTTGATTTCTCCTTAATCCTTGTGATTTCTAAAAAGAGCTAACTTTTGCTATATTAGATTTTTAACACCTCTAATTAGTACACAGAGCTAGCTTTTGGGGGCTTGAATTTTTACACTTTTGAACAGAATGGGTTTGGAGAGGCTTTTCTTCTTTCTTTCCTTTTCTCTTCTGGATTCTCTAAAGAAGCTCAGACTTCTTTTAGTCTATTTTTAAACATTCTCTGCAGTTTCCACCTGGATTATCCCCCCCTCCGATTTTCTATCCTGCATATCACATTGATTTCTAGTAGAATTCACCTGAGCTTTAGGGATGGAGGAGAATTTCATTCAGTTCTCATTTCAATAAGAATCTATCATTTTCCACTTCTCAAGTCACTTTACAAATTGAAACATGGTTATCTTCCATGCAATAGGTGCATCCTGACTTTGGGGAAAGGTAGGATAGAAATCAAATGAAGAAATAAATAAATAACAAAATAACAAGACTTCCCAGCAGTTTTCAGCAGTTTTCTGAGCCAAAAATTGCATACAGAATGTGGCTATATAGATATTAGGCAAAAGTGCACTTAGAAATGGGGACTAAATGCACAAAACTGCATTATATCAAGAAAAATGGCTTGCCAAAACACATATATTAGGCAAACTTCCACAGGAAAAAAATGTATTTATTATGAAAGACGTATATAAATGCTACCAATTTTCTTTGGGCAGGTTTGTACAGAAAATCAGCAGAATGGACACAAGCTGGGGAAAAAGAGAAATTCATAAAAGGCATTATTGACAGACAAAGAAAACCAGGAACAGAGAGAAAACAAAATGGGCAGAACCCCACTGAAGTCAATATAAATTCACTGGCTGTTCATGGAGCAAGCGGGGGGAACCTCATCTGAAAAGATGGGACGCCTTACCACACTAATGCTATATAATATATAATACCAATGGCCTATCCCTTTTGTTCAGCTTAGGTGGCTGTAAACCTTCAAGGTAGACTTGTGGGAATTTTAGGTGGATCCAAGATTAGAATTAAGCAGTTATCAAAATCACTGCTGGTTTCATTTGCAGTAGTGAATGTGAGAGTCATATTACTTGGTGCTTCAGTATAGGTTGTTATTAGATTTTTTAAAAGGAAAGTTTAATGAGGGCTAAATAACAATTTATTTTGTGCTTTGTAATCTTTACACGTAACAGTTGCTCCACCTCATGCTATTTTCTGTGTAATTGCAGTCTTCTATCCTTGCTTGTTTCTTCTGTTCCCTCCAAGACTTATTTATGTATGAATTGGAATTCTGTTGGTGTCATTCATCTATCTAAATATCCCATATGCATGAAGCTTTATTAAGTTTACAGCTGTGTAAGTGGAGTTAAGAAAATGGAATCATTTCACATGATCCTAAATCCCATGGCTGGAGCAGAGCTATTGAATCAATTGGATTTACACCAACAATTAATTCAATGGGTTGACTCTAGCTGGGAGTAATCAACAGGATTCCAGCCAGGCAGTTCTTCATTCTTGCATGGAGTGTAATTATTCATCAGTGTACCACTTGCTTCGCTGGGACTGCGGAAACAACCGTTGTCTGCTTCCTATGGCACAATGATACAACAAGCAAGACATTGGCAGGTACACAATCAGTTGAACAATGCTGGTATTCAGCATAAGGTAGCATAGTGCAACCATTGTGTAATCATGTGAGTGTAGATTTACACTATGTTAGCACAATGTAGCATCTTGTCCTTTATGTTCTTTTATGTTCTCTGATTCTTTCCATCTTATGCCTGAATCTTATAAACCTGGATATATCCCCTGTCCATTTGTTGTGAATTCTAAATCCATTTTAAAAGCCGGTTTTAATTTAAAGACGCCTCTGGTGTTTTCTGATCTATCTACCCATCCAGGGGTGTAAGTTGGGGAAGGGCAAAATAAGGGCATTGTTCTCCCAAATGAAAAATTTGCTCTCTTTGAAGAAAATTTCCTTCATTCTCCAAATTAGTAGCATTGCAGAGAGTGAAACACTGAAAGGATTTCCGCACCAGCTTGTTATAGAGCTATGATTCCACTTTCAACATCCTATGGAATCCTGGGGTTTGCAGTTTCGGGAGGGGCCGGCTGGCCCATCCCTAAACTGCAAACCCCAGGATTCCATAGGCTGTTGAAAGTGGAATCATAGCGCTATAACAAGCTAGTGCGGAAATGGCCTGAAAATCATCCATCCCTAGAACTGTTACCTTTGCTGTGTTCCCATTCCCTTGGTAACTTTACCTCTTCCTTTTCTTTGGATGCCTAAAGTGTATTTTTAAATGCTCGGTGGAAGTTTAAGGTTACTGCACTGCTAGAAATTTGGAAACTGAAGGAAAATGTCATGGTGGGGATTGAATTCTTAATAGGGGTTGGGTGGGAAATGTTCGTGACTCATCAAAATGCATTCAGAGCTGATCATCCATTCATCCAACATAACCAGTGGGTGGGTGACTCAGAAAATAAATCTTGGTGTGAACATAATTCAAATAGGAAGTGTGGTCCCAATTTTTGTGTCTGTAGATGCTGGAGGGGATGAGAATCAGGTTCAGCAAGCCAATTCAAGAAGTCTTGTCTTTTGCAAAGTCCTGTTTGCAGAAAAAAGTTCATCATAGTCTATAGATGGCACTGTTGTCTTTCCCCGTTTATCTTTCAGATGGTAATGCAGGAGTTTTTAATTGAAAAAGATTAAACTATGCAGTATGACTAGCACTAGAGCATTTTTTTAACGTTAGTGTCACCCTATGGATCAAAACTTCCACCCCTTTCTTCCTGCTGTACCTAGATAACTTTGTTGATCTGCTTTAAGTCACAAAGAGGCAGGGGCTGGTAGGAAGCTGATATTTTACTGTGTAATGAATTTTTTGGGGGAAAATTTGCCCTTTGAAGGTATGTCACTAGTACCTGGGGGCACTGGGGCCCAAGGAAGTTTCATTTCTCCTCAACTAATTCACTTTGAAGGAGGAGTTTAAACACCAAGCTCTCTCTATTTAGATTTCATCAAGGGAATGATTTTTTTTTTAAAAGAGTTAATCTTAACACTTGTCTAAAAGGCATCAAATGCAATAGTTAATTCATAAGGCTTGCATGAGAGGGAATATGTAGAAGCAAATGAATTTTCAAAGGTGGAGGTATGATAGATTTTCCCCTACAATCTGGTAATCATGGCTAAAGGAAGCCTCAATTACTGCATGCATTATTAGGTTTCCTCTGTGGCTGGGTGATATTATAGTGTAGGTGCTGAAATTTTAAAGCCAAATGCAAAAGAAGCTATACTTGTGAATGATCAAAAGGCAGGCAAGCTGAAGAAGGCATTGAAAACCAGCTAGTTCAATGTCTGCTGCTGGAAATACCAGTGGTGGAGCTTGGAGTTTGGGGAGGGGCGCAGGGCTATGGTGTGAGAGGTGTGGCCACTATTTGTGGGGTCATGGCTGCAGTGCATGAGGGCATGGCTGTGGTGTGTGGAGGGCATGCGGGGGTGTGGCTATGAGCCGGGACATCCCAAACACAGTGCCGCCTGGGGAGAACCACCAGCTCCGCCCCCCGTTCCTATGCGACTGGGAAATACATAGCTAGAAAATGGAATGAATGGCTCTGTTTCTTTCTAGTCCACATTAGTATTGCATGTCATGATTCATAAATCTGTCCAGTTTCTGCATTGGTGTGGGATTTTTAAAAAGAAATCTGTGTGAAAGCTACCATTTAAATACATATGCTATGTACTTTGTCACAAAACAAACTTTTCTAAATGAATTATTAGTCAGAGGCTGCAGTTTTAAACATGTCTTATCCTACAAATCCATATGTTTCTATACATTTTGTGGTATACACCTTCCTTTTGACTCCTCTCCCAGCCTGACAGCCCACAGATGGCTGAATAAAGTTCAGCAGATATTTTTCCCCACATCTCTGAGAAAGAATGTGTCTATTTACTACCAACAGACAATGAAAGATTTATCATTCTTGCTTTGACTGTCAGAAAAACTAACCTTGGTACACAGTCTTATTTACTTTCTATCATGGAGGGAGGCTTCAGTGACACATAGACTGGGAACTAGTTACACTTTCATGCAATGAATGTTAGTGACATAGGAAAATGAGTGGATATCTACAAGAGTACAGAGCATGGTTGTTTAGGGAAACAGAGCAGGTGAGTGAGAGGCAGAGAGAATATAGACAATAGGATTCAGCAGTCAAAGAAAAGAAGGTTCCATATTGGGAGAAAAGCAGGTTAATTAATTAATTGACTGGTAGCCACCATGCAGTGATATCACAGGTAAAGGAATTGCTAGCTAGCATGGGTGTCATTGGGGTGCTTAAGTGAAGCCAGCTGGGTACTGCTTGCCAGTTGGCAGCTCACATATGCATAATGCCAAACTAGCAAGCATCATCCCTTTACTTTTGGCTGCAGTACCCTTCAGAGTTGGCCCACCTTTCCTCTCAATTGCTAAGTGGCTGAAGACTTTTACTTCCAGAAGTTTGAGGAAAATTTGGATTATGTAGCATGCTTCCAAATGGGCTATCCTGACTCAGAGGAGAAGTTGATCATTAATGGTGGTCTAAAAACAATCTGAAAACAATAAATAGAAATGGCAGGGTTGTCATAGAGATAATAGGAGAGATTGCTGAAAGGAATTTGCCTCTCAAAATTCTCTTTTGTGAATTTTGTCGATGAGTGTGCTCTGGATCAGGAGGTTATTTGAAAAGTATTGGATATTTGGGACCAGCATCAAAGATCCAGATCTTTTGCATTAGTCATCAATGTGTGACAGATGGCCTACAACTTGACCCTATTTGACAGGTAGGGATAAAGAATTCACAGTATTTACTGGTGAACATGCATTAGCTGGTAGTATTAGGTAACATGAAGCAGTAAGCAGCAAATGCTAATTTCTGATGGCTCAACAGGGATTTTTGCAGAATAACCTCTTGCCTGTTCTTGAGTTCCTTGTAGAAAGGGCAAAGTATAAATGGAATAGATACATAAATAAATCACTCTGTGGATACACTTTCTTATATGTTGTAGAGAGTATCTACAATTCCTACATGGTACTAGATAACTATAAATTGGTAACAGCAGATTATTGCACTATATTGTGTTCTGTAACTACAGTATTAATCCAATAATATGAATACAATACATAATTACAGTCACATTTATGACATTAATATATTGTAGAAATGTTAATATATGGGTATTCTATTATACGTGCATTGTCAGTAGTGGTAGTGCATTATTTTTAAAATTAGTATAATAACATGAACAATATTTTTATTAAAAAAAATCCAGGTTTCTAGAAGGCTTGTATAGCTTGGTGGCCTTTTCAGAAAATTTGAAAGAGAAGCCAAGATAGCAATAGCCATCTTCAGACCCAGACTAGACTATAAAAGAGCAATAGAAATGAAAAATAATATTTTTTATTTTCCCGTTTTCCACAACAGGCTGTTCCCACCAAAAGAACATGATTTAATGGGGCATTTCAGAGAGCAACTGTGTGAGTTCTTACTGTATTTATGCTATTTATGTTCAATCAGTAAGAATAGGAAGTTCTCAATATTAGATTGTCAGGGTAGCTTCATCTTCTCTCCGGTGCAACAAGTCAACACAATCAACAGCAACAGCTACACATTTGACATTCTCAGGGGGGAAATAGTTTCTCTGGGTCTGTTGGTTTACCAGAGGGATAATGACACATGATTCATCCCTTCTCTAGGGACAATGGTGTGGTCATTTGAGTGTCTGTTGTTTCTTACACAAAAAAACCCAGCTACTCCACAGTAGTTTCCTATCCATGTAATATATCTGGAAAGTTGAGATTCGACATACATAGAGTTGAATGTGTTGAAATATATTGTTGCAGGCTTCTCACTTCCCCTGAGTGGTGACACATTCAGGGCCAATGCTGCAAGATTTAGTTGCCTTCAGATGAGAGAGCATGGAAGATTTAAGGCACACTTATTATGCTTTATTTATAAGCATAATAAGTGGAAGCAAACTGCAGGATTAGCACAAGGCTTCTGATCTGCTACCTAACACCACATCTCTAGTCATAGATATTTTGCAATCTAAGGATCTTACACTAATTCTTAGCTTTCATTCACTCTGCTTTTGTCTTTGTTTCTTTCACACTGTGCACACGCATGCATGTACACAGATGTGCATACAACTCATTTGCCCTCTATCCTTTGCTGTTGCTGTGTGCCTTCAAGTTGTTTCTGACTAATGGTAGTCCTAAAGCTAACCTAACATGGGGTTTTCTGGGGCTGAGAGTATGTGACACACCCAAGGTCACTCAGTGGGTTGCTGTGGTTGAGTGGGGAATCAAACCCTGGTCTCCAGGGCTGTAGACCAATACTCAAACCACTGCACCATACCGGCTCTCTGTCCTGATTTAGGCAAATTACCTTCTCCAAATTCTGATAGCCATCAGCTGCACAATACTTGAGAGAGGTCTTCAGGTTTCAGGGAAAGAATAAAATTAACCTCCAGAATAAGTTCCCATGAAAAGACATTTGTTGGTCATTCTCATCAGACTCTCATTGGTGACTAACACTGGTATTAGTAGGGATTACACCAGCATGAGCATTTTTATAGATGTTTCAAAAGGAGGTTTCTACTACCTTCTTACACAACAGGTTTCGCCTGGCTCTGCAGAGGCAGCTGGATGGTGCAGGATACCTCTCTGTGTCGCCCAACCAAAATAGTCTATGATTGGCCAAGGTGATGCACTCGGAGAGTTCCATTGCACCATTGCCCAGCTGGCAACTGTTGTTCCTTTGAACTTTTGCATAAGCATATTGTGGACACTTTACATTCCTTTGGCCCTAATAGATTCTTAATCTCTATTACAAATAGAAAACTATAACAATTGAAATGCCCCATTCATAGTTCTAGTGATGTCAAATGGCAGGATATGACATTCCTTTGTCTCAGTATTCTGTTTTTAGTTCCTTTTAACAGCCAGGGAATTATGGGCACTGAGAATGCTGTCCTCTTTGGAACTGTTTTGAAGGGCTTTGCTTTCCCATTTTAATCCCCTCCTGTTTCTTTGCTATTTTTGCATAAGTTTGGCTTCCTTTGGATTGGTGATACCTCCCTCTTGTGCATGGATGATACTATGTTAGCTATATATACATGTCCATAAAATGTCTGCTGATGATTTCCTTAAAATTAAAAGAGACAGTTCAAGTTTTGCTACCAAAAAGTGACGGTCTTCCTATCATCTTCATTCTCATCATTTCAGCTCAGCCTGGGTAAGAAAATATAATCTGAGGCTCCACAGAACAGAATAGCTACATAAATATACAGTGGCTTGTCTCTAATGCAAGGGTAGGCAACTGCAATGGGTCCAAGAGGCAATTTTCTGTCCATTGGACTGTCAGTGGTCTACATCAGCACCTAAAAACATCCTCTTCATTGTCTATTCTGGATCTGTAAAGCAGAATAATCAAACTGGCAAGGCAGAAGCTGAGCAATAACCAGTTGCATGCCTATCTATTGACTCACACAGTTGGTAGCAAAAAGAGACAACCTTAGTCTTTGTAAAACATACAAGTAGCTTGACTGCACATGGAATGTTTTCCCCTTGGAGACCAGACTGGCAGCAACATTGGCCTTATCTATGAAATCTGGCCCTTAGCTCAAGGATTTTGGGTCTAGCAACTAGATATGGAAGGACTATTTGAAGACTCAGGGAAAAAATGACAAAGGGGCTTCTTAAGTGTCTGAAAGTCCTAGTGTGGAGAATTCCTCTCAAGTTCCTTTCTTATTTTATCCACAGTCCTTGAATACATTTGAAGATTACTCCTGATCTCCTGGCTGAGATTTACCTTTTTCATGTCCTTCCAAGGCGTAGGACCTTACCCATGGGAACTTACCTGAAGAAGTGTTTCCTCTTGTATCAACCTGATGGCAACCTGGCTGCAGAATACTTTCTCACTGGCAGGTAAACTGGCAACAGCTTTTGTCAACGGATGATAATACTCTTTTTTCAGCATGCCTTTGATTATACAACCAGGCATTGGAGCAAAATAATAGACAACCACTGATAATGGATTGATACTGGTTGCTATTCATTTTTAATGGCTTTTATAATAGATTAAATATGATGATCTTGCCCTTGGTTGGATCAATGATAGAAGGCAGGATAATAATTTTACAAAATAAATAAAATTGTGCTCCTCTACTTCAGTTTTCCATGATTTTTTTTAAATAAGAACATTCTTTCCTCAAATGTTGAGTATCTTTTGTGCCTGGAAAAAGTCTCATAAACAAGAAGGAAAATACACATGCGCATACAGTTGATGATGTCACTCAGTTTGCCATATTGTTTAAGACTGGTGCACCTTGCAAGAAAGTTTTCATGCTTTGTAATGGGAAAGTGTAGCAAAATTCTGTTAGAGTTTTATCAACTGCCCGTGAGCTGTTTGTTTCAATCTTGTCTAAATTCTCTAAATTCTCAGTGTCTAGAAGAAGGGGAAGATGCAGCAGCCTTATCGAAGTTGTTCCAAATACCCTAAAGCTAAAACCTAGGGAGAAATATGTGTCATGGCTCCTGTTAAATGCAATATAAAAAGCTGTCATTCTCCACACCTGCCGCAATACTTGGGGCTTCTTAAACAACAATTGACAATTGGGTTTAGAAAGATATTTTGGATCCTTACTTGAGTAGGCACTGGAACTACAGAAAAGAACAATGGAGGAGAAGAAGACAATTTCAGGATCTTGAAATTCTTCTTGCTGGAAGTTAATTACAATTGCCTTATTAAGAAAGAGGTGTATAAGCTTCCTCCTTCCATGAAAATTAGGATTTTTTTACAGTCATCATTGATAAGATTATTTATGCTTTTTATGTAGCATAAGCCTCTAAAAGCTATCTTCAGGCTTGGTCTTTGGTTTATGGTATGAAAAGCACTTTCTTTGGCATTTCCAGGTAAGACCTGTAAATATCCCGTCATAAAATCACAAAGCCCCCTATCAAATTTCCTTAGATGAACTGGATAGAGCAATGATGTGAACTGGTAAATATAAGAACTTCTTATGAATTTCATTTTAGGAAAAACTAGGTTCACTTATATGATAGAACTAGTTGATACATGAATATAGAATTTGTCCTGCCCAGTTAGTCAAACACATGTTTGTCAGCATTTGTGCTTTTCCTTACCTCCATATCTTGTAAATTAGCTTGATTTGTTTACTGGATGGTCATATAGACCTACTTTGCAAACGTGATAACTGAGGTATACATCTCTGAGAACATTCGGTCAGCAAATTGAACTTTTTATTTTTCACTTTATAGATGATTTAACAGGGATATATACAAGAAATAGAAAAGGGGAGAAGTCACCAAAGAGGGATTCAAACAGTAGCCAGTAAGTGTAGGGGGAAAGCCAGAAAAGCTAAAACACAGAATGAGCTCAGATTTGCTAGAGACGTTAAAAACAATAAAAATGGCTTTTAAAAAATGTTTGTAACAAAAGGAAGAACAAGGAAATGGTAGGGCCACTATGTGGAGAAGATTGCAAAGCGCTAACAGGGGACAGAGAAAAGGCAGAACTACTCAACTCCTTTTTTTCCTTGGTTTTCTCCTGAAAGAAAAATGGTGCTCAATCTGGGGAAAATGGAGCAAATGAAATGCACAGTGTAGGTAAACTGGTAGTACAGAAATATCTGCACTGGGCAGATCTCACCTGGAGTACTGTGTCTGCAGCACAATTCAAGAAGGATATTGACAAGCTGGAATATGTGACCAAAATGGTACTAGGTACAAGGTCTGGAAACCGTGAGGAGGAGTGGCTATAGCTGGGTATGTTTAGTGTGGAGAAGAGAAGGTTAAGAGGCAACATGGTGGTCATGTTTAAATATTTGAAGGAATGTCATGTGGGAGCAAGCTTGTTTTCTGCTGCTCTAGAGACTAGGACACAGAGCAGTGGATTCAAACTACAGGAAAAGAAATCCCACCTAAACATTAGAAATAGTAATAGCAGTGATAGTAAGAGTGGTTTGACAGTGGAATACACTTCCTCAGAGTTTAGTGGAGTCTCCTTCTTTGGAAGTTTTTAAACAGAATCTGTATGGCCATCTGTTAGGAGGGCTTTGATGATGTATTCCTGAATGGGAGGGGGTTGGATTGGATTTTTCTTCTGAATCTATGATTCTATGAGTGCAAGGAAGGTCTCCATCCACATGAGCAAAGATGATTTCACGTTGTGAATTACCAAATAGCACAAAGCCTAGAGAAATTTTGCTGGAAAGAAAAATATATGTGCAACACATGTTCCATTATAAGACTTTACTCATTCTCTTAATTATATTATTAAAAAGTCCTTTTCATCTATAACATGACTGAGGCCTTCATGAGCGAAAATCACTCATACTGGAAATTTCTTTTATTTTCCTTTTTCACTCCCCCCTCCCTGCCACTGTTTCTTTCTTTCTTTGTACTGTGGCCATTACTCAATGGTTACTCATTTAAATCTTCCACCTTGGTTGTGGAGTAGGAGCTCCAATCTGCTTCTTTGCTATTTTTAAATGTATTTTCTTTGTATTTGTAATTTTGTTTTTATTTTTGTTTTTGCTATGCATATGCTCCTTGCAGAATTATAACAGTCCACACAATCTATGATTTAAGTTATTTAAAACTAGCAAAATGCTTCCTTTAAATGAGGTTTTCCAACTTTGTCATTCAATTTTGTCAGTGAAACTTTTGGTTGAACTTCAATATCACTATTTTCTTTAGTGCCTCAGGTAAGAATGGAAAGACTTTAAATGTGTATCCCTGCATAGGCGAGGGAGGGGGTAGATTTGATGGCCCTTGTGGTCTCTTCCAGCTCTATAATCCTATGAGTCTCAGCCAGATTGTTAGCTAGGGCTAGCTATAGTGATCACACAACTCTCCTGATGCAACAGGTCCACTACCTGTCAGTCCATTTCCAGGCACAATTCAAAGTGCTGGTGATGACCTTTAAAGCCCATCTCAGGTCCATCTGAAGGACTGTATCTGAAGGACTGTATTCTCCCTTATGAACCAGCCTGGACTTTGAGATCTGGTCAAAAGCCCTTTCTACCACCTTCACAGGTGGAGCTGGGAGTACCATGGGAGAGGGCCTTCTCAGTGGTTGGTCCCAGGCTCTGGAACTCCTTTCCCAGAGAAGTGAGACTGAAACTCTCCCTGCTATCTTTCCAAAATCAGGCAAAGAAGTTTTTATTCAGATAGGCATTAGTATGTGATCATATGTAACCTGTCTGTCAGAATGTGTTGGATACTGTGTTGTCGATGAACATTTGAGTTTTTAACTGTGCACTTTAATACTGTTTTAATTATTTTTGATTGTTTAATTAACTATCTCTTTTAATTTTGTAAGCTGCTTTGAGTCACAATCTGAGAAAAAAGCAGGGCATAGATGATGATGATGATGATGATGATGATGATGATGATGATGGTGGCAATAATTCTATGACTGTTCATTATTATTTCCTCTCAGACTGAAAAATGGGCTTCTCACAATTAAGAAACCCTCTTGGGAAGAAATAATAACAGACCAGTAAAATTCTTGCACTAATATTCTTTTCTCTTCATATTTGAATGAATGTCCCAAAGAGTTTACAGAAAAACATGTGGGTTTTTTGTATGAAAACTTGTTTTCTGCACACACACATACACACATGCAAACACAAACTGTTTCCTGCACACAAAAGAAGCCCTGTTTCCTACTCAGGAAACCATTTTTGCATGAGAAAACTCATGGTTTTCTACACAGAATGATTCTTCCACAACACTTTGGGACACTCAAATGTAAAGAGAATACTGAAGAGAAATGTTTATTTTCGCCCACAGTGGGGATAAAACTACCATAATTATTTGTCCTTGCATGCAAAGATGAAATAATCAAGGAGTTACGTCCTTAGCCTTGCATTCTGCATGTGTTATTCAGACCACATGTAATCTGTCTCTGGAATAAACCCATTGATTGAGGCAATGATTAACCCATTTATTTTGCTGGGTTTGCTATAAGAATGATTAAGCCCAGCTTGAATGCAATGTTACCAATAAGTAACTAAGTCAAAAAAAGGTAAAATATGTCTGGTATGATTGTGATATGTAACTTGTCAGAGCTGATTATTTCATGATGTTGGTGACCACAATGAAAGAGGTTTCAGAAAGCATGGTCCTCTCTCTGAATGAACAAACAACTTTGCCACCTTTTTGTGCAATGCCTTAGAAAGCAGTGCTTTTGCACTGTCAAATTTTCCTGAAAAGCAGTGCCCTCTTTTGCTTCAGCCCTGTCAAATACTGTCAGAAATGAAGTATTATTGGATGAGAGCCATCAAAGACTGTCAAGTACTTAATACTACAGCATTTCAGCTATCAAATGCTGTCAAATATTGCAATCAGGTATGGGGTTGCAGCTACAGGCATCAGATAACTTGTGAATGTTTGGCAATAAGTCATAACAATTGCCGAGGACAAGACTTGGGAGCCAATTCATTATACCTCTTTTTATAACCCGAGCACAGAAAATTGATGCAATCAGTCGTCACCTAAACTTCACAAACTGTCTTTTTATAACACTAGCCAGTTTCATTTTTTTGCTTCTTATCACAAGGCTGGATACAATTATAGCAGAAGTGGTTGAAAGGATTCCCAGTTGAGTCCTCCACCTATTTTTTACCAAATCCTCCCAACTCATGAAAAGATCATTTAAGAGTGGGTATTTTCGAAGTTCTTTTCATGAGCAGAGATCTACTTTTGGATGCAACCTACTGTACACCACCATAGATTTTTGTATATATTTAGGATAAAATAATGTCGAACTGTTAGTGAAGAGAAATCAAGTGTAATTTAGTGCAGACATGCATTTCCATAGCAACAATTTTTCTTAAGTAACGAAATGAGTCTCTTCCTCTACTTTCCTCCCCTCCTCCGAAAACACGGAAAAAAGATGTGTGTGTGTGTGTGTGTGTGGAGGGGAGTGAACACCAAGCCCCGCCAAAAAAGGAATTAGTTTTTGAAAAGTAACAGTATAGTACTACATCATTAGAGGTTGCTATCCAGACCACTTTTGTATGAAAAGGAGGTTCACATAGACAAAGAGCTACACACCTTATGCATTTCTACCAGAGACAGAGGATGGCTGGGTGGAGTTACAATGAAGATACAGTTCTGGAAAAATGTTTCAATTTTGTGCAATGTTGCACAAAAGCCCACTTCTGGTAGAACCCAGTGTTCTGATTTACAGTAGCTATGTTGATGGAATGACACTGAGCAGTGGCACAATAAATCACTACCATTGAGCAACATGTCTTTCACTGGCATTTTGTAGACTCTAGATCCCAATCATAGCCATCTAAACTCCAACATGCAAATTGGTGATAGCTTCCTTTGGCCGATAAGAAAGTGAAAAGGAAGGAAGGAAAGAAAGAAAGAGAAAAAGAAAGAAAGCCTTTGAAGCTCACTGGCTTCTTCATTAGGCTAAAATTATGTATAGTTTATATGGAAGGGGGTAATGTTGCTGTGGTCACAGTTTGCAGGTCTAAATGTTCTTAGTTTCAGTGCTATGGAGAGAATATGAAATGAGAGAGAGAGAGAGAGAGAGAGAGAGGTAACCGACAGTTAAAAAAAGGCTCCAAGATGTCAGCTCTCTGTTGCTTTCATTAAGTCTTTTCCTTTGAGATGAGGTCTACTCCTGCTTGCATGAAGTCAATGTTGGCAGAGTCCAGTGATCCTTTGAGGAAAATCTCATGCCTACAGCTCTAGAGAAATATTTAGTAGGAGTGACAGGCAAGTGTACCAGGGAAGGCTACTGAGATTGTATTGCCTCGTTTTTTAGTCAAATCCCTGTATAACATGACAACCAGCACACCACCTTCAGGTTGGGAGTTCTCTGTGTGACCCTCTATGACTCCTACTCATGGTAATTTTACTCAGATTCAATTTCAGGTTTTGGCAGAGTTGCTTGGCAGGATGTGGCTAGCAAATTCTCCAACTCAGCCCTACTACATACAGTGGTGGCAGTTTCTTCTCTTTGTTTTTGCAAAAAGCAAAAGATGTTGAGGGGTGGCAAGATAGCCAGGTCTTTTTTAGTCCCTTTTTGAGAAGTGATGGGGATCAGCTCCAACTTGGCTAGGTGAAGGACTCATAACAGTGGTGATGAGAAGCAGCATAGGATGTCAGAGCACAAAAGGAGTCCTGATGTATCTAAATGAAGGTCAATCTACTCAAGCATCTTGTTTCACAAACTGTGGCCCTTAAATTCATCCAGAAAAAGGAAGTGGGTCAGGTTGGATCCTTCTGGAATGTCAGTAACTTCCTGAGAGATGCTGCTACACATGCCATTATTTTAAAAGGACAACAGAGCAAACAAAGCAGCAAGATTCAAGTTTATGTGGCATTTATGCTCAATCTGAGGTAAAGCAAAAACCTGAGGCAAATTCCAAGGTCACTGATTGGTTGAAACATGTAAGTTCAAGGTCCTATTGGATTAAACCTTGTAAGATACCCTTGTGCAAGCAGTTCAACAATTTCACCACTTAGCAACAGCTAGCAGTAGCACTGTGCCAGTGGTGATTTGTGCTTGGTTGGATTTCACTTGGATCTCATTCCAAAAGTGTTCTGATAAGAGAAGAAACATTGCTGAGGAGTAGGTTTGGTCCTGCTCATGCCTAATTGGCTACCATTTTCTTTCCCAAAATGAAAACTACCAGCGTTCGGTGGCTTCCAGAGGTGGTTGGTGGCTTCCAGGGCAGCAGGACAGTATAGCTACCCAAGGAACTATCCAAGGTGCTGAACTCAGAATATATTCATCTCTTCTCTGAGATTGAAAATGATATGGAAACTACCAGTCACCACTGATCAGCAAATAATAATATGTGGATTTGGGGAAGTAAAATATGGTGAGAGAGAGAGAGATGGGGGGAGAGGGAGGTGCTTGTAAAGATGAAAAGGAAAGTTAGGGAAAGGGAAGGATTAATGAGTACAGGGCAGGGATGAGTTGAAATGAAGACCATCAAGAGAGAATGAGTTTTGATGAGAAATGGAATATATTAATGGGCAGATGACTTACTTGGGTGAAAAGCATTTGTATATGGCATGAGAAAAAAAATTATCTGGGTGTAAATGTAGGGGAGGTCAACCTGGTGGCTTTCAGATGTTTTGGATTACAGATCCCATCAGTGCTGAGCCAAGGGTCAGTGATTCATAGAATCATAGAATCATAGAATCATAGAAATGTAGAGTTGGAAGAGACCACACGGGCCATCCAGTCCAACTCCCTGTCATGCAGGAACACCCTCAAAGCACTCCCGACAGATGGCCATCAAGCCTCTGCTTAAAAACCTCCAAGGTAGGAGACTCCACTACTCTCCGAGGCAGCAGATTCCACTGCCGGACAGCCCTGACTGTCAGGAAGTTCTTCCTGAGGTTCAGGTGGAATCTCCTTTCCTGCAGCTTGAATCCATTGCTCCTTGTCCTGGTTTCTGGAGCAGGAGAAAACAAGCCCCCTCCTTCCTCTACGTGGCATCCCTTCAAATATTTAAACATGGCTATCATGTCCCCTCTTAACCTCCTTTTCTGCAGACTAAACATACCCAGCTCTCTCAGTCTATCCTCATAGGGCATGTTTTCCAGGCCTCTCACCATTTTGGTCACCCTCCTCTGGACTTGCTCCAGCTTGTCAATATCCTTCTTGAATTGGGGTGCCCAGAACTGGACACAGTATTCAAGATGGGGTCTAACCAAAGCAGAGTAGAGTGGTACCAGTACCTCCCTCGATCTAGACACCATACTCCTGTTGATGCAGCCGAGAATTGCATTGGCTTTCTTGGCTGCCGCATCACACTGCTGACTCATGTTCAGCTTGTGGTCTATGAAGACTCCTAGATCCCTTTCACACGTACTGCTATCCAGCCACGTGTCCCCCATCCTATATTTCTGTATTCCATTATTTCTGCCTAAGTGTAGGACCTTACATTTCTCTCTGTTGAATTTCATTTTGTTCGCCCTGGCCCAGCTCTCCAATCTATCCAGGTCATTTTGAATTTTGATCCTGTCCTCTGGCATATTAGCAACCCCTCCCAATTTGGTGTCATCTGCAAATTTGATGAGCATGCCCTCTATTCCTTCATCTAAGTCATTGATAAAAATATTGAACAGCACTGGGCCCAGGACAGAACCTTGTGGCACCCCACTAGTCACTTCTCTCCAGGATGAAAAGCAGCCATCCGTGATCACCCGTTGGGTTCGGTCGGTCAACCAATTACATATCCAATTAACAGTAGCCCTGTCTAGCCCACATTTTACTAGCTTCGATGCAAGAATGTCATGGGGAACTTTGTCAAAGGCCTTACTGAAATCGAGATATGCTACATCCACAGCATTCCCTTCATCTATCAAGCTAGTAACTCTATCATAAAAAGAGATCAGATTAGTCTGGCATGACTTATTTTTGAGAAATCCATGTTGACTTCTCGTGATTATTGCGTTGTTTTCTAAATGATTAGAAACTGAACGCTTAATGATCTGCTCCAGGATCTTTCCGGGTACCGATGTCAGGCTGACTGGGCGATAATTATTTGGGTCCTCTTTTTTCCCTTCTTGAAGATGGGGATAACATTTGCTCTCTTCCAATCTGCTGGAACTTCTCCTGTCCTCCAAGATTTCTCAAAAATTATAGCAAGCGGTTCCGAAATGACCTCTGCCAGCTCTTTTAATATCCTAGGATGCAATTCATCTGGCCCTGGAGACTTGAATTCATCCAATGCGGCCAGGTATTCCTGTACCACCTCTCTACTTATTAAGTGCCTCATTTCCTCTGCTTCCTCCCCTGCTCCCCTACCGCCAGGTTGAGTGCTTGTATCCTTCTGGGAAAATACGGAGGCAAAGAAGGTGTTAAGTAGCTCTGCCTTTTCTCTCCCCCCTGTGAGTAATTCGCCATCTTCTCTGCGTAGCGACCCTACTGTCTCCTTCTTTTTCCTTTTGCTGCGGACATATTTAAAAAAACCCTTTTTATTGTTTTTAATGTCTCTGGCCAGCCTAAGTTCGTTCTGTGCTTTAGCCTTTCTGACCTCCTCCCTACATCTCCTGGCTACTTGCTTAAATTCTTCTTTGGTGGTTTCCCCCTTCTTCCATTTCCTATACGTGTTTCTCTTAACTCTTAGCTCAGCTGAGAGTTCTTTAGTCAACCATTCTGGTTTCTTCAGATGCCTTCCATTTTTCCTCCTTATTGGCACAGTTTTAGACTGTGCCGTCAGTATCTCCTTTTTAAGGAACTCCCATGCCTCCTGAACTCCTTTCCCTTTCACTATTCCTGACCACGGAATTCCAGCCAGCAGCTCCCTAAGTTTACAGAAGTCCGCTTTTTTAAAATCTAAGACGAGTGTCTGGCTACCCTTATCTTCTCCTTCCCACTGAATGCTAAATTCCAACAGGGCATGGTCACTCCCCCCTAAAGATCCAACCACTTCTACCTCATTCACAAGGTCATCCCTGTTGGTCAAGACCAGATCTAGAATATTTGATCCCCTTGTGGCCTCTTCCACCTTCTGGACCATGAAGTTGTCTGCAAGACAAGCAAGAAACTTGCTGGACCTTGCTGTCTTGGCAGAGTTTGACTGCCAGCATATATCTGGGTAATTGAAATCTCCTATTATTACTGTATCTCTCCTCTTTGAATGTTCAGTCATTTGGTTGAGGAAGGCGTCATCCAAGTCCTCAGCCTGGGTTGGAGGTCTGTAGTAAACCCCCACCAGAATATCCCTATTGTTTCTCGCTGCCTTAATTCTTACCCAAATGCTCTCTACCTGGCTTTCTGGGTTTAAGCCCAGGATCTCTTCACAGGTGAAAACATCCTTGACATACAAGGCTACTCCTCCTCCTTTCTTGTTTGGTCTATTTTTACAAAATAGGCTATACCCCTCTATTCCTATATTCCAATCATGAGACTCATCCCACCAGGTCTCAGTGATGCCTATCAAATCGTATTTATTTTCTTGTACTAGGAGTACAAGCTCATCCTGCTTGTTTCCCATACTCCTTGCATTAGTGTAGAACATTATTGCATTATTGGACCTGTAGTTTAAAACATCTGTAGGAGACCAGATTGCCTTCCTCTGCTACAATTGCTTATTCAAGCATGCAATACTGAATGCCTCAAGGGACAAAAAAACATATGTGATGTGATATTTGAAAACAGGATTTTGAAATATTCCATTTAAAATGTTCCATTCCAACCCAACAACACTCCCTCACTTGAAGCCAAGACAAGATTATACACGTAGCTGGCCTTCCCATGATCATCCTCAAAATGCCCAGTATCTGGAGTCATCTAAACTGTTATGAGGATTCATCATGTACACGCCTGATATGCCTCTGTAAGAAACAGCAGTTGTACAAGTTGTCTGGTCTGAGTAACAGCTATAAATAATTCTGACAAGCCAACAGCCACAACAAAATGAATTGCATCTGATAGCTGTGTCAGACTGCTGGGTAGTCTATAATCTTTTATGGCCAAAAAAGAATGATACAACTATTGGGGGTGGGGGAAAGAAGACTGAGAGATGGCTGATATAGTTTGTGGTTAAGGAAAGCAAGGGTCTGGTACCTGAGTTTGACTGCCAGCTCCCTGAATGCTCTTCTGCATTCACTCTTTTTCAACAATACTTTTGATCTAAGATTGGAAAAATAAATCATCCGTTAGTTTAAGGTTCTCTGAGAGTAAAGTTTTCCAATTACCAACTTACTCTTTTATTTTGAGAATTTCCTTAAAATATACCTTCAGCTGAGAACTGCCTGCTACAGATAATAATATGACTCTGGAACAACCAACTGCATACACAATACAAGTACTCATGGCACAACAATATTTTGCCGAACAAGAATATATTAGCAATATGTGCTAGAGATACAGCCCAGCATCCACTCAGACATCACAAATGAACCTGGACATATGTCTCAGCCCCTGCAAGCTACTTTGGGCTCATACTGTGGGAGTCTTTCCCCTGTATTAGCAATAGTGGGCTTAGTAGGCAGCTATAAAATGGGACTTGGGTGTCAAGCACAGAACAAACTGTGATTATTCAAGGTAGATCCAAGAAATAGTTCATTGTCAAATGGACATTCTTGGCTATGGCTGACTAAACAACATCAGAAGATAAATCTGAATCTCAAGACTAAACTCACTGTATTGTTGTTAAGCATGGAATTTATTATTACTTATTTGTTTATTCATCTATTATACTTATGCCCCATTTTTTCTCCAAATGAACTCATGGGGATCTACATAGCTTTTCTCCTCTCCACTTTTCCTGACCGTCAACTCTGTGAGTAGGTCAGGCTAAGTGTGATTGGAGGGGGTAACTGAGCCTAGATCTTCTACGTCCCAGTTCAGCACTCTAACTGCTACACCTCCTAGCTCATTATACCAGTACTAGCCTTAGTAGCTCCTGCAAAAGTCAACAAGGGAAAAGAGGTTGCCTTGACTTTTGGACAGATCTTGCAATGTTATCTTTGAGAAGAATGAATGAATGAGTATCATAACTGTTGGGGGTAAAAAGTTTTCCAAGCATTTGAGGTTTTTTTTCTGAATTCCTAAGCAATGCTAAAGAAGCCTTTTTGTTGAAATGAATTGTGTCAAAAGTCAATAAGATAACTGGCTGAGCACGTGCATTTGTTCACAGAATGAATGACACCCATGTTAGAACGTTTGAATGATATGTTCTCTGTTCCCTTGTCTTGTTTATGTTCAGCAACTCTGTGCACATTTTCTCTTTTTTGGAAGCTCTATAAATATCTTGATGTTTCAATAAAGCTTTGTTTATCTTCCTCAAACCACTGCCTACAGTCAAGTTGATAGCAGCGGCTGACAAGATGTTCTCTCTTGGCCAAGAGTAATTGTGTGTGTTTGTGTGTGACTTCTTCCCATCGTGATTCAAGGCCCAATTTCAGCTCTGTGATTCTACCTGGAGAACAAGGGTGGACTAGTATTTCAGTCACACTCAACAATAACATGCTGAAACCACCAATAAATGGGCAATGGCAGGATAATTCTCTGGGAATCAGACCATTCCTCTAAGCACTGCTCAGCTTTGAGTGCAGCTTTGAATGGCTTCAACACATCATTATATTCATTCTGTTAAGCAAAAAACAAAACAAAGCAAAGCAAAACAACACTTTTCAAACTCTGCCATTCTGCTGCGTGTAGTATCTTTTCCTAGTCACATGGAGGCTTCCTCTCATATTAAAGCTAACAAAATGAAAAGTCTGCTCCAGACTACTTTGATTGACAAGGGTGGGGATTCTGGGGGTATCATCTATTTATTAGTCTACCTGTTAGTCTATCTGTTAGTCTGCAGATACCATGGACTGCCAAAATGACCAATAAATGGGTCCTAGAACAAACCAAACCTGAACTCTTCCTAAAAGCCAAATGACCAAACTGAAGTTATTGTACTTTGGCCATATCATGAGCCTTATTAGAAAAGAAGATAATGTTTGGTAAAATGAGAGTTAGCAGAAAAGGAGGAAGACCATATTGCAGGTGGACACACTCCATCAAGGAAACCATGGCCCTGAGTTTACAGGACCTGCACAGGGCTCTTGATGCCAGGGTGTCTTGCAAATCTCTCCTTCATAGGGTCACGATAAGCACAAACCAACTTGGTGGCAATTAACAACAATAGACTACCCTACTATTGGTTACTCCTGAGTACAAGAGATCTACTGAATCAGTTTTACAATGGTGAATCAACATGTAGGCAAATCCAGTTGATTTATGGCTCTGCTCTAGTCAAGACTAAGAGGATATAGACCAATGTCTGAATGAGGATTGCTCATTATTTTTCACATAGCAATTGGTTCCCAATAGATAGATATAGCTGATGTTAATCATCACATCTGAGGGGAGCAGGTGGAAAGAATAAGTTTGGGAGGTTGCTTACTTTTATTTTTTTTTTCTGACATATAATTCTCCATTCTAATGTTGCTTCTTACTTTTGCCCATCTTGTGAAGAACAAAGCATAAAACTTGAATCCATATCTGTTAGGAAAAAGTATGTTGGGAGTGGGAGAGACAAATCTAACAAGTTGCTTCTCAGATGGCTGCTAATTCAGGACAAGAAAAAAGATCTTGGTTTCAGTGCTAGAACTTTCAGAATCAATGCTTGAGATCATATTTTAGGGGAACAGAGACATGGCTTGAAAGTAGTCCATCTCATGTCTGGGAGATTTTTGTTTTGTGGCTGAAAGTGATAGCACTAAAGGCATTGCGAAAGAAATCTAAGTTTTATTTGCAGAATTCAAATATGTTTCAAATTAAGGTAAAGTCTGAAAGGTATCACAGCTGCAATTGTAAGGCAAACCAATTTACTGTGATTCAAGACTTACTCAAAACCCAGTTCTATGACCCTGGAGACCAAGGTTTGATTTCCCATTCAGCCATGGAAACCCACAGGGTGGTCTTGGGCACATCACATACTCTCAGCTCCAGAAAATCCTGTGATGGTTTCACCTTAGGGTTACTATAAGTTGGAAATGACTTGAAGGCACGTGACACCAATGCTACAAAAATAAAATAAAATAATAATAATAGAAGATTATATATTTTGTTGATCACTAGGAAGACATTTTTTTCCTCATTTTGCATTATTTTTTCCTTTTGACACATTGGCCTAAATCTAATTGCTAGTGTCAGTTACAGCAGACTTGTTGAACGAGAATCATATTCATATATGTCAATTTACTGTTTGGTAATTAATTCTGTAGGTCTGCACCAGCTGGGACTAGCAATTGGATTTAGGCCATTAGGCCTAATTTAAGTAACAGCCAATTCAAATATATTCATCTCTAATTTATTTTACTAGTACATTTTTAGGAGCATTCTTTTCCACAAATAGCCCTCAAAATTACATGGAAGGAATCATTTTATACAATCAGGAATAAAGATAATACCAACACTGGTTCCAGTGCTGTACAGAAAAACCCATCAATAAGACAGGCAGAGCTTCATTGACTGACTGAAGACAGAAACAGAGCTTAACTTAATTTGAAAGCACATATAGATAGCCAATGGGAAATGTCTTCAGAAAAAGTTGAATGTGGTAAAAACACAGGAGGAATGGAGCAAGGGAGACTTTTCTTTTTTTGAAATGTGTTCCAGTGCGCAGGAACTGAGAAAGTCTGTCTGTGTCCTGTCTGATCTACTGTGTATGGAAAGAAGGTAGGCAGGTCAGAAACTTTCCTTCAAATCTAAGGAAACAAATGGGTACATATAAGATCAAGTACTTTCAAATGTATGTGGAATCTGGGTGTATGTGCCTTCATGTTGCTTGTTGACTTATGGTGGCCCCATAAATTTCATAGGGTTTTCTTAGGCAAGGGATACTCAGGGGTGGTTTTACCAGTTCCTTCCTCTGCAAAATATAGCCTACAGTGCTTGATATTCATTGGCAAATACGATGTCCAGAAATCAATTGGTGCAATCTATTTGTGTACTAATCTAGTATACAATTGGGCTTTGTCCATGGTTGTTCAGAGAGAATGAGGAGGTGATAGTGGATAGTTTTGTGATGTGAAATTTTGTAGGATGGCCCCTCTTTCATGACAGTCCCTTTAGTAATACCTTTTAGCAAGGTGAGTTAAAAAATGAAAGTGTCCGTGTTGATCTGAATAAACCAAACAAATGTGCAAAGGAGCATTACAGCACTTTTCATCTCCACCAGGAGATCTTTTGTAAAGCTAATGGATCTTGTTACCTTAAGCAGAGTCCATCTGCAAATACAACAGGGGTAGCTCAGACTAATATATTATTAGCGAGAAAATCCATTTTCCCTCCATGCCCATTGGGGATCCTAGGAGCTATAACTGAAATGGGTAGTGTTTCTAAGCCCTGAATCTGCTGCCTCCATCGGTTTCTTACCCCTTTCCTGTGCAAAAGATTATAAGAGAGAGAAAAGTGTAGGTTCTCTTGGTCTAACTGGGCTAGTCCCACTCTAACCTTGGTCTCCAAGGGCCATATGGGATGATACATGTAACACATTTTGTTTTTTAGCTGAGGTGTTCACTTAAGTCATGAAAGACATCTATTTGTTATACCACATAATTTTCTCCAGTATTTATCTTGCATTTGACATGCTTTCATTTTTGATTGGTCATTGGAAGGGGGACATGGAGTCAGTTTTCATGTCTGATTACAGAGGAACATATCTCTGAGAAAATCCTACAGTGGGAGGGAAAACAGATTAATCACAGAGAATGTATATTCCCTACAAAGCCTAGTTTAACTCTAAAACAGGGCAAGAGCCAGATGAAGATAGCAGTTTGCTTTTGCTCCAGTTGGGCTGTTTTGGGGATTATTTAACTGTGTCTGTATTTTTAATGCACCTGCTGCAGTCTAGTTGTGTTGGGAGCTGCTCTCAGGTCTCCCTTTGAAGAGTGAGATATAAAACTTTGAGAGAAGTAAATAAATAAATAAGCAAGCACACTTGAATCATGTTTTTTTTTTTTCACGTGTGGTTCTTTTTATTTTCTGTGACTGTAATGCATAGGTTATAATTATAGCATGTGTTTGTGGTGGGGGAAGTAACAATTGAATAAGCATAGGCAGTTGCAGGAGCTCACCCTCACCTCAATAAAAGGATCCCCCCCTTGTTTTCTGAAGGGCAATATAATTGTGCACTGGTTCCCATGCATTTACAGATTACTGAGGCAAAAGCACCCTATGATTAGAGTATTTGCCTTATACTTACCTACAGGCTGCTGTATTAGCCTCCCTGAGAGCAAAATGCAAACGCTTGTCACTTTTCTAAATATAACCATTAATTGGTTATACGCCACATCCTCCTTACTGTGTATGACTAGAGGCTTCCAATAGACCTCTCGACTGGATGCAAAATGGGAAGAATTTTGCTGGTGTTCTCCTGTGTGCAGAGTGCTGTCACTTCCAGAATCCATGTGTGACAGCAGATGTTAATTTTCTGAGTGACAGAGAACCACTGATTCAGAAAAGCAGGCAATAATGTAATTGTCTGGGAAGTTCTTTTGTCCAAAGCTCTGGAGTGACTGGACACTGTGAAAGTGTTCTTCTAGATAGGTTGGTAATCTTATGGGTTTGCTGTAGGATTACTGAAGATAGATAGTGAAACAGTTCTGAGTTCTCATTTGAAAATGGACTAAGGTATTCTAATAAGCTGAGATGACTAGTCCTGATGGAACTATTCTATGGAACCTACAGTAATGCTGTTTTTTTTTTTCAAATGGGAATGATTTTTAATGGGAACCAGTGTGGTGTACTAATTTGGGTATTGGACTAGAGCCCTAGAGTTCAAATCTCTGCTCAGCCATGGAAACCCACTGGGTGACCTTGGCCAAATCACCCTCAGAGGAAGGCAATGTCAAACCCCCTCTAAACAAATATTGACAACAAAACCACATGATAGGATTGTCTTAGAGATATCATAAATTGGAAATAACAAAATATAACATGGCAACACAGCATACTTTTTACTTGGCATGGAAAAAGCTGGCATGCTTAGCTTGTTTAACATAGTGGTTGCTCCTAGCTTCTGTTCCAATAGAGTGGCAAATCTACTCTGGCTTTTAGTCTGAACTTTAAAGGAGCAACCAAAGTATTGAAGCTATTTTAGGGATGGGGCTCAGAACCTTGGATAGGTCTTTCAGAGTTCAAACTAAAACCCAAAGTGGAGTCATTGTCCCATGAACATGGAGGCCACAAGCTGCCACTAGTTTAGCATGCTGAAAAACTCCCATCTTTTCAGCATGCTATTTGACTTCCTACTATGCTCTTTCCAAAGGCCCTCCTGATCTATTTGGCTTCTCTGCACTCCTAGAAAGGAGAAAGGCCTAGCCAAAGGGTGCTAACCTTTGAATAAATGTGGCTATTGCTTAGGATATGGAACTGGGTAAGTCAGAATACCTCAAACATTCCTAGTCTTCTTTAGTTTTGGGGGAAATATGCATGGGAAATAATTTGTTTTCCCCAGTTGTCTAGTGGAGCCAATGCCCTTAAGGCCAAAGCAATAGTCCCTTGTGATTAGCAGGGACAATTATGCTATACTCTCCAGCATTTCAAAGATGGAAACTTGGACACGTGTGGTCAAGCAACATCAGAGTGTGGTCAAGGTAATTTAATGAAGAAGAACACACAAGACAGGATAGTCTAGAGCAGTTTGATTTTGCCTGAGCTTACTGGGCAGTGCAAGATTCCACACCTCCTCTCTCACCCACCCTCTTGAGTTAATTGAGCCTATCTTAGCACGTTGAATTCAGTTTGCAGTAATTGAAATAAGCTGAGGATGATGGTGGAAAATGGGAGGAGGAGAGAGAAACTGGGACATTATAAAAGTAGCCAAAAATGTAGGATGACAGAGGACTGATTGAGACTGTCCTCAAATCAGGACAATTCCAGGGTATATGGTATGCTTGATGCTACCCTCAGGATTTCCTGTTCCCTCTGAACCTAGTTGCAATTGTCACAGTAGCCGTCGTATGTGTGAATTTTCTCAGCAGCAAATAAATTGCTGTGACCAATTTCCCATAGGGCTGGATTGTTCTGCTGCTATTTACTATACTTTACATTTTATATAGTATTTATTCATCTCTTTATTTAATTTCCCTGCCACCACTCCTAGAAGACCTCAGACATGCTCACAAAGGGCCCAAGCACCTTAACTTAGCCTTGCTTATCTTTGTTCTAATACAAAGTTATGTCTGAGTGACTTTATCCTGGGTGAGCAATTAAGTTCCTCCCACTTTATAAAAGACCCACTCCTAATGAAAACAATAAGTCCTCATACTACTTGGCTGATACAGCAGCTTACATTTTTGGACCTTCTTTGGTGGCATAGCTATGGAGACTATGTTGAGGAGCATTCGCACATCCTCTTTTTCCACTATGTTATTGAATGTGTTGGGACTGCAACCATAAGTGTGCCGCTGGGTTCTTCCATTTTGTGACTAGCGTTTGTGAACACTTTCTCAAATCTCCTTTTTGGAGAGCATGAGTTTCATTTAAGCTTTCTTGGGTATTGTGGAGGTGACATGATCTCCTGTTGTTCCTGCAAAAGATGCCACTGACAATCGTCTTGCAAAACATTAACATGCACAGAAATCAAAATGCAGGTATTCAAAAACTCATTTGAACTTCATTAAAAATCAAAACTTTCTTTCCCCCCAGTGAGGAGCAGCTATATTTTTAACAGCTCCCATGGATACTTTCATAGCTTTATGAGCAAACTTTATGCGCATCTGCTTCCAAATTCACAGCATGCCTTGGCCTCAGACTCAGTGCACAGCACAGTAAGATTATTTAGCTGAAGTCCTGCCATTTATAGCCAGAGGAAAGTTCTTTATTAGCTTTAACAGTGAGACATGTTCTTTCATCTTGCATATTCTTTGTTGTCAGGTTAACAAAAAAGAGGGAGACAGAAAGAAAGAGAGGGAGAATGAGAGAGAGATTGAGAGAGAGAGAAGCATGGACTATTCCCCAGTGGCTTTGGGTCTTATGTTGTATTATTGTTGCTGGTCAGTCTAGTCTTTAAACATACAGTGCACAACACTATGTGTAAACATGTTCTTGTTTTTGTCCTTGGTGTCTCTTGAAAGCTCTGAGTGTTGTTAAATCCAGAGCATCCCTATCTCTCTCGTTCCCTAAGGATATACCAATTCACTTTACTGTACAGTGAAACTCTTCATGCCCTACTGCACTCACCTATTAGCAGGCACACTTGTATGTATGATCTGCTGCAAAGATCAGCAGGCTTAATATTTGCATATTATTGGAGTCATTTGTGACTTGTGCATGTGGGTCTTTTCCTTTCCTCTTTGCATCTTAGCAGACTTTTTTGTATGACCCTGGGCATCCTGTGTTGCAAGCTGGCTTTGAGAAAAAGAGCAATCAAACATGAATTTGATCTTGCCTCTGCCACAAACTCACTCAATAAAAAAAAAATTAAACAAGGTACTCTTCCTTCACATTCTGCCTCTCATTATCACACCCTATGGCATGAGGATTATAATACTGACCCACTTCTCTCTCGGATGGCTTTCTCATCGTTCCTCTCTTTTCAAATTTCTATGGAGGATGAGGACACATGAGAGGGCCTTCAAGGGCTTGCTCCCAGGGTGTGGAACTTTTTCCCATGACAGGTTGAACTAACCTCTTCTCTGCTGTCTTGTCACTGGCAAGTGTTACCCTTTCTTTACTTAAAAGGCATGTGGGTATTAACTGGGCACACAAAAAGGTGCATGTGCTACAAATTTCTTTCCCCATCCATTCACACTGAAACATTTAAACTAAAATATGAAACCTCTTACAGGAAGAATTCAAACCTACAAGTCCCCTCTATGCATTTAGCGTAGCTAACTCCCAAGTAAATGTGGATAGGACGGATTGTGTGTGCTCGCACGTGTGCACGTGAGCACCCCTTCAACTTGTCAGTTGACTTATGGTGATCCCATGAATTTCACAGGGTTTTCTTAAACAGGTAATACTTAGAAGTGGTTTTGCCAGTTCCATCTTTTGAAATATAGCCTACAGTACTTGGTATTCATTGGCAGTCTCCTACCTAAGTACTAATGAGAGCTGACTCTGCTTTGCTTCCAAAATCAGAAAGGAGCTGGTGCCTTTAGGGCATTTAAACCACCTGGATGGCTTGTATTAATTTTTTTGTGGGAAAGCACAATAAAAATAGCTCCCTTAATATTTCTTAGTGCTCAATCATTTAGTACATTTCTAACTGACAATTCCTGAGGAGGCTCATCTACATAGGACTCTCAGTGGTCCAGTTTTTCTAGATCATAGTGTTTGAGAGTAGAGGGTCAGTCCTTTCTGCCTAGTCTTGGGACAGGGAGCTGAAGAACTCTTGTACCTCTCATTCCAGGGTTTACGTTAACAACTGTTGATTTAGCATTCTCTTCTTGTGACATCTACAAAAAATTATGGACATTAGGACCATCAGCCAAGATGGATATCTATCTATCTATCTATCTATCTATCTATCTATCTATCTATCTATCTATCTATCTATATCTATCTACCTACCTATCATCTCCAGTACACTTCTAAATACCAGTTGTTGGGAATCATGAACAGGAGGATGCTGTTGCACTCAGTGTTTTTTTTTTGTTTTTTTTTATGAGCTTCCTATGGGCAACTGGCTGACCACTCCTTGAACAGAATCCTGGACTTGATAGTCTTTCCATCTTTCATGTTCTTCCTATCTAGTAGAACCTACCTGACTTGTGATAATATTATGGTACTCTGTGTTTCCCTACTAACAATATCCAATAATGGGAACTGAGGGCAGGAAAATAAAGATGATTGCAGAGCCGCCACAGGAAGTATCTAGCTGACCACAGTGGAAGCCAAGAGGTTGAACTACATGCACCACTGGAAGGATCCGGCAGGTCTGTTCCTATATTTGCCTGTTCTTAAATTTTACTAGGATTTACTAGATAAGAGAAGGGGAGCAGAACCCATTGGGCTGGATTTAGAGTAAGTTAGTTGATGCTAGTTCTAACAGAAATCAATTCATCCTAAGCTGGACTTGGCAGAAGGTAGACCAAGGCCCAGCTGAAAATCTCTGGATGATTTGAAGTAGATTGGCAAAGAATTTGACTCCCAATTGTTTAACAATAGCAGAGCCCACCCTTCATGGTTTCTGAAATGGAGAGAGCATGGTGGCAGTGGGTAACAAGGAATAAATTTTAATGTAAAATAAATATATAAATTCATATAAGAAGACTATGATTTCACTTTTGATACTAAAAACTAATCTGTGGAAGATCTTTGATTCTAAGGAAAACATGAGGTAGATCCTGTAATTGCCCCCAGCTTGGCTAGAGTGACCCACTGATTGTAGTGACTTAAACCCAGTGATCGTGCCAACTAGAGAACCCTCACTGAATCGATAGGATTTACACAAGTGCTCACTTACCATCCAGTAGTTGATTCAGTGAGTCTACTTCAGCTGGATTTAGTTCATAAGGACTTAAATCCATTTAGCAGCCTGGATCGAAGCCATTATTTTTGGAAGCAGCCATACACTGAGTATAACAACTGGTATGGCCCTCTGTAAATGCATGGGATTCTTTAAGTACAGCCTTCTGCAGTCAATTTTGTTGTGAAAAAAGTTTAAAGCATCCAAGGGTTGACCTACTCTGGATCCAAACTGCATGTATATGCTGTGGTACATTTCACAGTCTGAGCTATCATATAGCATATTTATGTTGATTAAATATTTTTTCCATTTAAACAATAACTGCAGAAACACAGTAGATAAAACCAACGTTTGTGATTTAATGGTCCTGGAATAAAAGTGAGCATAAACACAAGCATGAGTAATTTTATGGAGAAAAGGAGTACTGAATGAAGATGGTTTTGTCAAAATTATTAGGAAAGAGAGCTTTCCCTTTCAGACATTTTATTGGTGAAGGCGTTACTTTAAATTGTACAATGTGATATTCATATTTTCTTTCAAAATGCATGCTGCTTGAATAAAGAAACAAAGCTATTAACTGAAAAGAGCTTCACCCTGAAGTATTTATTATTTCAGGAAGTATGAACTGACTCCATTTCACTCCAATAGACTTTAACGTATCGCGGATGACTGCGTCAGTATTACATTCACTGCCCATATATTTGCACATCCAATTTACCTGCATGATTAGTTTCCCTTGATTATGTTTGCACAAAGTGTGGAAAATAGTCATTTCGTGTGCTAAATTTGATATTTAGCAGCATGATCCTCCAGTGAGAAAGAAAAAATGAGACTTAATTTATCAATGGTAAGATGTTACCCTATCACCTACGCTTATGGAGAATACAAGGAGTAAAATACAATAAAATCCAAAATCCATAAAAGGGAGATACTGTTATTGGCTAACCAAAATGCAGAAGATACCTCATGCAAGCTTTCGAAGCTTCACTGACTTCTTTATCAGGCAAAGATGTTACAAATCAGGGACAGCTGCATCTCGAGGAAAGTTACTTTTTGTTGCAAATGGAACTGAAATTTTATCCAGTGTCTTATATTGGCTTGTGTTCCTGATCCTTATTTGGCCAAGAAAGGGAATGGCCTTGAAATCCCTCAATACCTTCTTAACTAACAACAGTGTAGCATCTGAGAAAGAATGTAACCTATGGCCCTTTCCAGACGTGGTGGGGGGGGGAATGCCCGCACACGCTACTCACCAGATTTTTCCTGCTTCCGGGCGAGTCTGTTGCAACCAGGAGCAGTGCGAGTTCGCCGCTCCACAGTTCTTCGGCATCCTAAATGGTGGCTTCCGGTTGGTGGAGGCATTCCACCAACCGGAGAAGCTCGCCAGCTGAAAGCCTGTCCCTGGAAGATCTGCAGACACGCACTTGTGCGCACCTGCAAATCTGCCCCAGAGCTGGGCGATGGAGCGGCACGGGGTTGCACGCTCCGTGCTTTGTAAAAACCTCTAAAAAGAAGTTTTTAAAAAAACACACTGCATGACCAGTTCTGGTCACTCCTGCGTGGACTGAGGTATGGAACTATGAAAATCAGTCCGACCCAGTCCACTCCACAGTGCAGAAGACTTCCATCGGAGGTCGCTCTGCACTGTTTTAATAGCCTGGTGCAGAAAGGGCCGAAGTCTCTAACAGCTTCATGTTTTTACTTCTGTATGATTTTTTAAATTTTTTTTATTATTATAAAGAAAAAAGAACAAAACACCACATGAATAACATAAATGAGAAAAAGAGAAAAATCACAACACAAATAGCTTACATTACTATTTCTGTCCAGATTCGTTATCATCATATACTTGTTTAACATATTATATATCATATTGATTATATCTTTTTATTTCATGTATCTAAATCTCTTTCTCCTTGTACTCATTACTGCTATAATAATTTCATTTTTAAATCTATTCTTTTCAACTATATTTAACCTATTGCTAATACTATATATGATCCTGTTATTAACCACAAACTCTAACCCTAAATGTGATCCCATTTCCAGAGCCGATTATATTTCAGCTTACTCTGCTTTCCAAAATTGTAATTCTTCTTGTGGAGGTGTGACGCTTCCCTCTTTTGCTAAAGCCTTTTTCACAAATATTTTCCATATTGCTTCAAACTAATTCCTTTTCCTTATTCCTTTTTTAACCTTGATTCAACATGTTAACTTGTCATTGATTGCAATTTTCCACACTTGTTTATACCAATCCTTTATTTGAAAGTCTTCTTGACTTTTCCATTTTCTCGATATAATTAGCCTTGCTGCAGTTAATAAATTTGTAATTAACTCCTTCATTGCCTTGGTACAATTAACCTTATAAAATATAGATAATAATGCTATACTCCAACATATTTGTAAATCAATTCCTGTTATCTCTTTTATCTCTTTAAACACAAGTTGCCAAAATTTCTGTACACCTTCACAATTCTACCAGATATGGATATATGTGCCAATCTCCTGGCAGCCCCCCCAACATAACCTTGAATGACTCTTGTCTACTGGTGTTAGGTACAATCTCCAAACCAATTTATAATAATTCTCTTTTATCCTTATGGATAATTTTTTTAAATGACACTGATTCCGGATTTTCTCCCAGGCTTGAATATCTATTTTTTGTACTAATTCTTCCTCCCATATTTTTCTAAGGTATTCATCTACATCTTACTTCTGTATGATTTTTGACATCTTTGTCTGATGAAGAATCCAGTGAAGCTTCAAAAGCTTGCATGATGTATTTTTCTGCATTTTGGTTGGCCAATTAAGGTATCACTCTAGTGGATTTTGGGTTTTGTTGTATTTTACAAGGAGTAAACATAGTTGTAGATGAAGCATAGTGTTTTGAGTAAAGCCCTTTCTGCATCCTACCTTTTCTTAGTGCTGGGGTGTGGTGATTGCATGAGCAGTCTCTTGTGAGAGGCTCTCGCTTCTCTGCTTCTTCAGGTCTGCACGAGCTTCCTGCTTGCGTGAGAGCCCTGCCTCTTCCTTTCACAGTGCAGCCTGGGACCTTCCCAGGCTGCACTGAGACAGGAAGCGCAACCAGCCTGGGTCCCGAGGCTCTGCATGCCAAGTGAGTGTGTGAGGAGCCCAAGAGCAATGCGTGATCATGCAGCATTTTTGGCTGAAAGCCAAATGAAATGAAAATGCCTGCCGGCCCCTGGAGCCTGGCATGATTGTGAGGGTATCATGTAGATTGCTCCTCGCAATTGCATGAGGTTCCAGGCCCTCTTTCGCATGGCAGATGCCATGCGAAAAGGGCCTAAGTCAAGTTCTAAGAGAATGCTGGAGCTATTTCTAAAGGCAGCTTTCAGTCACAAAAAGGAACAGACTTAACAACTAAGGGTGCAACTGTAATCTCTGTGTAAAAGAAAAACAGATTTGCTATATAGCACTTGAGCGAAGTGGTTTCCTCTTAGTGCAACCAGGATGTCTAGGAATAGGAATTATTGTTCCAGTTTTGGGGGAGAAAAAGATAAATGTTTGCAGTTATTCATTCAAAACAAAAAATCTGGAGTTGCGGAAATCCACAGTACTTGCTTTGTAACCTAAGGGCTTAGAGTGCAATCTTATGCATGGTTTTCTTGGAATTAAGCTATATTAAATTCAATGGGGCTTACATCTGAATAGATGCACTTAGGGTTCCACCTTTAGTCAAACAAGCCCCAGTTTCACAATAAACCTGGCTATGATTTAAGGGCTGGGCTTTTAAGAAACATTACTCATCTTTCTGGCTGGTTACTATTATTCCTAGACATTCATGAAGTTGTGCAGGGAAATAAATGCTGGGTCAGCCCCTGAGCTTGGAAAAGTTACTGTTTTGCCCTACAGTTTCCAGAAACTCCAATGCTGCTGTTGGTGTTCTGCTAGAAGTAGTTAAAAAACAAAGTAACATTTCCAGTTTTGGTCAGGTCTTTCTTTCCCAGTTGGCACTTGTGCAAAAATGAGCCTCCATGAATCCTGAGAATGGACAGTTGACAAAAATGTGAAGACTTCAAAGACAATCATCATGAGGTATGTCCTGTTTCAGATTCCACAAACACAGAGGGTTCTAAATATTATGAACCCTAGAGATTCCCCATAGAATCTTGCTCAGCAAGGTATGTTTGAGAATTTTTCACCCTGATGAAGAAGACTGAGACACAATACTGAATTGCAATTCAAAGCTCTGGTGTTATTAAGCTGTTGCATGCACAAACACATATTCATATTCACCACTGAACAGCCAACTGACCAGGTACTGCATTGGATACAAGGAAAGGAAGTGCCCTCTTGGATGGATATCCAGGTAGATGGAACAATCTTCAACTTTTTAGAAGACTTTTCCAATCTTTTATACAGTTTACATTGTTTTATATTTATTATGTTACTTTATTGTACACCAGCCTGAGGTCTTTGGATGGAGAGCAGGATATAAATATATCAACAAGCAAACAGACAACAAACTGTCTTTTCTTCCATTTGGGGTATGGGAAGAGATGCTTGTTCATTTCTCTCTATTGTGATTTTCTCAAAAATACTTTTGGTCTACTGAGAGAGTGAGGCCCATTTTCTGAAACATAGGCACAGCCATATTGAGAGTTCTGAAGGCCCTAGGTATGTTTATATTTGAGTCCCTGCCTCACCTCAACATACCACTAAGGATATTTTAATAGACCCTAAAATCCTGTTTTCATAAGCCCTAAAATTTTCACAAGCTCTAGGTACTGTGCCTAAAGTGCCTAACGGATAAGGTAGCTCTGAGTACAGGTCATCCACTCCCACTTGCCATATTTTCTTCCACGGTTCACAAAGACACTATTGTCCAAAAGGGATAGGGAAATCTGGCCTCTCTATATCTATTCAAGGGTCCCATGCCCCCCTTTGCCCTGACCTTTCAAATCTGTATTTCTGTTGGATAAGAGCTAGCGTACACCTCAGTTGTGAGTTATTTTTATTGGTCAACTAATTAGCTGAGTGGCTGTAAGGAGAAAACAAAAAAGAGCCAAGAAACAGCTCTTATCAGGCTGCTGTCTGTGTGCCATCAATGCAGAAGACAACACTGTTTTGACAAATAGCAACAAACATTCTTGATAGCCCTGGCACGCAGCCCTAAAATGTTGATTTATGCTGTAACTGGTAAGCTTATATTAAAAATAGGTATGTTTTAATGAATGCTGTTATTTATCAAGAAGATTAACCCTTTAATGCCAGTGTTAGACAGAAGTCTGTTAGAGATGTGTAATTCCTCAAACAAATGAGAACATATACCTAAATGGGTTATTGGCTGTTATATTATTAAGATGGTTAAGATGATCCAAGGGAAAGAAATTTGTACGTGTATAGGTAGATGCCTTTAGGAAACACCTGTATAATGCCTTAGCAGACACTATGGGAAACAATGGAAAGGGTGAAGAACCTGATAATGATGTGGGTGATGGATAAAAAACTATGTCCAACAATATAATGGTTAATCAATTATCGAACCTGTTAAAGAGCCACATAGAGAGCTAAAGACCCTATGAACTGCCCCAATGAAATGGTAATATCTTGATGGTCACATAATATGATGTAATGAAATGTATGATGCTTTACATGCAATGTGATGTTATACAGTTTGAGAAACCCTTACCTGAAAATCTGAAATTCAAAATACTTCAAATCTGAAACTTCTGGAAAGCAGAACCCAGTCTTCTTCCTGTAGGGAACATGAGGGAAATACAGAGGCTTGCTTAGGACCACATGTGTACCCTATCTGCAAAGCCCCTCAGTCAGCTTGGCACCTTTTTTCCCACTCTTGGCATCCTTTGGACTGTATGCATGTACACAGTCACAACAGATCCTTTGTAATTCCCTTGTGTTCCCTACAGGGAAAAGGCCAAAAGAGAAGAACTGATGAAAGAGTGTGCCCCATGTTGATAGAATGGTATATACTCTCATTACGTATATGCAAATATTAAAAATCTAAAAAAGAAAATTGAAATCACCTTTTGTCCCAAGCATTTTGGACAAGGGATACTTATCCTATATAATTAATCTAAGAGCTCAGATATTGTTATGGCTGTTTTTCTCCCTAAGGGAAATATATACACACACACATGTGTGTGTGTGTGTGTGTGCGTGTGTGCGTGTGTAGCTATAAATGTATACAATAAATAGCCTGACAAGTACCAAAGGAGTCTGCTCATTTCCCATATAAATATCCTGAAACTCCAAGACTTAAGAATACTTGAGTATTGAAGTTAATGTGGCCTGTCTTTTTTCACCACCATCATGAGTTGGACACTAAGGTAACCAGAAGTTGATAACAGGATCCCAGACAGCATTCAGAATTAACTGACAAGTGGCAAGGATCCTCAGTTCCTCAATCTAAGAGATAGAACTGGCGGGGTTGGGGAAACCATGCCTGTTTCTTTAGTAATTGGATTGGAGACATTGTTACCCTGTATGTTGGGGGTCCCAGGAGGGGTACCCAAATAACCAAATAAAAACACAGTTGGGGGAATTTAGCTTGAGTACTCTCTCGGTTAAACGAGAGGCAGGGTAACTTTGTAGCAAGGATCTTTAACCCAATGTATACAGCGTCAGGTCAGAGAGCAGCTAGACAAGATTTTCAAAGTAACAAACAATATTTTATTAAAGACAAGAAACGCGCAAGACAAGACATAAACTAACTAACTGGGAAATAGAAACGGAGAGCTTTTTGGGAAAGGCAATATGACACCTGGTCTCGTAGTCCTGGAGAGAAGCGGGGTTCCAGGGAAAAAAGCTCAGCGGGGATCGCTGAGGGGAGTTCCTTCATACTACCGGCAGCAAGGTGGGATGGAAGTCCAAAGTAGTCCAAAGACGTCCCAAAAGTGGAGACCTTTTATAGGGTGGATTTTACCTACAGGCTATGTCATGTTCGGTGAAAACAAAGGAAGTTTGGAGTAGGACAAAGGAGTTGGAAAAGGTCAGATTTTGCATGATGGGTTTAGCTCTTAAGACAATGTGGCCAGCTCATTAATAGCCTGACATAAAGAAATGGCTTGGCTCTTGGCTATGGGGCTTTGTGTAGGTCCGAGCCGAGCAGAGCCGGTTTGCAGGGAGGTTTTTGCCTAAAGCAACAGAGAGGCTTAAATTGCCTGCCTGAATGGGGTTTTGGAATGTACAACCCTTAACGGCCGCGCTCGTACGTGCTCGTCCAGGGGACCTCTGCAAACACGTGGAGTGAGGTGTCAGAGAAAGGTCAAGCAAAGGCCAAATTATTTGATATCAAAAGGATATCTAGTGCTCTCACCAGACATATCATAACCGTGATAACAACATCAGGGGGTACCAAGAATACACAGACTGGGCTAGGAAAAAAATCCTGCCCAATCAGAATTGAAAATTTTGGACTAGATGTACTCATGGTCTCATTCAGTTTAAGACAGCTTCCTCTGTTCCCCAATTCCTAAAAGAAGCTTTTTTCAACCAAACAGGTATTTGACCTTCGGTGGTGTTCAATCTAACGTCTTCCTAGCATATTCTATACCTAAAAAGTCTGTCCAGAGCAGGCTGTATCCTGATTTTCTTTTCTTCTGAACATTTCTTGTATGTGATGAAAGCTTAAGGGGAAGATGAGACAGACAATATTTTTTTCTCTTCTTTCCAGGCTCTCTAATGCCTTAAAGAGGAAAGAATTAAGTTCTGAAAATGAAGCCTCTGCTACAGGATATAAATCTCCCAAGATCTGGCCTTTGCTGCACTTTCTTCTCAATCAGGGCTAAGTTTAGAATAATTTATGCCAATTTAAAAGCATCTTAAATAAATAAGGAAGAAATGATTTCATACAGGGTAAGGACCTTCCTATCTAGTAGTGCCAAGTTAGATTTAAAAGGAACAGTTCATCCTTTCTTTAAATCTCTTTGCTATTAATCAAAAGTACCATTCTCCACACAGTTTTCTTCTATCAGCTCAGAAAGTGAGATTTTTGAAAAAAGGACATATACCATAGTGCCATGCCAAACTAGCAGATGATAGTGAAATGCTCCAGATCAATGGCAGATTCTCACACAAAGATCTAAGACAGGAATGGGTAGAATGCACACTTATGGAATCTTTAGTTTTTAAATTTTAAAACTAGAACTCTAGAACTCTGAGGTCCATCAACAGAGCCCAGGTGTCAAATGGTGGTGCAAGGTAGGCACACAGTATAAAGGAACAAAGGGCATCTGAAATCAAAGGTAAGACCATGAACTTGCTTTCAGTACCAGACTCCAGGGAGCCACTGTGGTATAATGATCTGAATGTTGACACTGGGAGAACAGGATTTGAATCCTTTCTAGGTCATGGTAACCCACTGGATGACCTTGGACAAGTTATGTCCCCTTGTTCTCAAAAGAAGACAATGGCACATTCTTTCTGAACAATTCCTGCCAAGAAAACTCCATTATAGGTTCACCTCCCATAAGTCAGAAATGATTTCAAAGCATGCAATATCTACAACTAGACCCAGGTTTCCTTTTTTTTTGGGGGGGGGGAGGTGCTTGGTTTTCAAATCCACTCCTCCCTTTCAACCTAAAAATATTTTCTGTTTCCCTGTGGAACCCTGAAGTAGAATACTTTCTCTGGCCTCTATGGCCCACTAGGATATGTTCTTAATTCAGCACAAAATAGAGTGAGCAGGCACAGATAGGATGATAAGAATGTCTTTTGTGATAATGATACATGAACACAGAGCGATACCAAAGCAATGCAGTTTTTTTTAAAAAAACTTCCATATATTCCATCATCCAAAGAAAGAGATGGAAAAAAACTGAGGCTTTTTTTTGGGGGGGGGATTACAACTTCTGGACGGCTTCAGCTAGTATAGCTTTTGGTTATGCTTGCTGGAGATTCTGGGAGTTGCTTTCCAAAGCTACTGTTACCCTGATTTCTGGGGGTCCTGGGAGGGACACCTAAGTGCGCTCCAAATTACGAAGTTGGGAATTAGCAAAGAGCACAAGCTAGCACTACGAGAGGCAGGGCAATGTAGAGAGATCTTTTACCCAATGTCTACGGGGTCAGGCTGAGTCAAGGAACAAACAAAAGTAAATAATAATTGTTGTTTTATTGATATACAGTCAAACACGTGTATGCAAAACACTCACACAGAGAACTATAGAAATAAAGGTTGGAGTGGGATAGAGGGTTTTAAGAGGAGATTTTGTATGGGAAATACTACACCTGTCCTAAAGCCTGGGTAGTCTGAAGAAAAGTCCATAGGAGAGGAGATTCTCAGCACGAGGAGCTGAGGGGAAGGATCGTCGAACGAAGTGACAGCAAGGCGGGATGGAAGCCAAGAGCGATCCAAGGAAGCGCTCAAAGTCAGGGGGTCTTATAGGGGAAAATGTGCCCATAGGCTATCCATTCTTGGGGATAGCAGTGAGTTTCAGGCTGGAGACAAAGCCTCCGAAAGGTCAGTATTTTGCATGATTGAGTTATGACAGAGTTGTCAATAGAGTAGCCAGTATGCAAACGCAGAGTGCTTGACAGTTGAGTATTTGGTTTGTCAAGGTGCCTGCTCGGGGCAGGGAGTCCTTTGTAAGTAGCTTGCATACATAATGTGGTACTTGCCTTGAGGTCTTCTAAAGCGGCAGTCTGGCTATTTGTTTGGAATGTTTCAGTGATTTGTGGCCATGCCTGTATGCGTGCTTGTCCAGGGGCCTCGCAAGCACATGGAGAGGTAAAGAAGGCCAAACTATTGATATCAAATGATATCTAATATCCCACAAGTCTGGGCTAGAAACTGCGGTAAAACTACGCTGTAGGCTTTTTCTGGTTTTGAAAAAGGGTTTGAAAAAGGGCTTGGGTTTGAAAAAGGACTCATTGGAACTGAACTGACATGTGGGAAGCAATGAGAAAAAAGAAAGCATCCGAACATGGGCCAACTAGATATGTAGAAAAATCTCAAAATGACCAAGATTGTGGTGGCGACATTCCATGTCAGCACTGCAATATAGCCTGGCAAGAGATTCTCCAGTCCCTGTGAGAGTTCTATATTTTGTGTCAGTTTGTAATAATAATAATAATAATAATAATAATAATAATAATAATAATAATAATAATAATAATTTATTTTTATCCCGTCTCTCCCAGTGGATCGAAGCGGCAGGTTGTAAGCTGCCTTGGGTTGCATATTGGAAGAAAGGCAAGATAAAATTTAAATAAATAAATAAAGTAAATTTATCTTACCTGCAACATGAAACCAAAACATTTAGATCTTTATCATGCTACACTGTTACAGCACTATATTCTACTTTGACTGCCATGGTAACATCCCATGGAATTCTGGAGTTTGTAGTTTAGTGAGGCCAAGACCTCTCTGGCTGAGAATTCTAAATCCCCCCAAACTACAAATCCCAGAATTCCATAGGACAGACCCATGGCAGTTAAACTGGAATAACAGTATTATAATAGCATAGTGTGATGAAGAACTGAATGTTTTTAAAATGGGTTTCACATCAGGAAAAAAGCAGAATACTAAATACATATTTTTAAAAAGGCATTCTCCACATTTTTGTAAAATGTCTCAGGTGCAAATCAGTGGCCTTTTCCCCTTCAGGAAGTTAAGCGAGGATAGACGCAACCAACACAAGAAGACAAGCTTCTGGGTTGGAATGGCAGCCATCAGTCGTCCCATTAGTGCTGTGATGAGCAAAGAGAGGTGGGGACACTTTGCATGGGGTTGCTGGCCAAATGATGTTTGGACTGGTAAAAAATATCTCAGAGGTTTGAAGAGAGACTGGAGGATCTATGAGAGCTTTGGGGATCAGCAAACTGCAATCAAATTGCCACTGTGATGGTGAACAATTGCAGTTAGAATGGGGAGACTGAGCTTTCCAATTTGTCCAGCCTCAAGAGAAACCTGCAAAGAGAAGTCAATCATAAAGACAACAAAACTAACTTTCTTAAACAATGGGCTCTTTTTAAGGACTGTTTTATGAATGTGATGGTGACTATGATATAAGATGTGTACAATCTTTCTCTCTCAAGGAAAGCAGCCTGAAAAACAAAATGCAAGATTTTTCTGTAAAAAAAGACCACTGATTTAGCAATTGAATGAAATGGTCTTATGACTAAACCCATAAAATTACTGCCACAGGCCAGATATAGACTGAATTGTAAATCCCTACTTAGTTAACTTTAATTAATTCAATTACATTTTCCATGATTAAAAAGAGTGCTTCCATAAATGGGTTTTATGCAGAATTTCTGTTTGATATCATTTGAAAGATCTGCCAGTTTGTGTGCTGTGCTCCACAGTCCCACTGAAGCTAAGTGCTGCATTAAGTTAAAATGTCTTACAATTCAATACCATGCTTAATTTTTATAATTTCTTTTGTTCAAACAGCTCTGTGCTTGAGAATGTGTGTGTGTGGGGGACCTTACTGTGCTGTTTAATAAAGAAGAGGTGTTTTAGGCTGTTGAAAGTTTAAACACATATTTGAAAGTTTAATATTTAACATGCAATGAATGTTAAGCAAATTAAATTTTTACCCTAAGTCCTGTTGGTGGACTCATGCTTCAAAATGTACCCACTCTGCATGAAATGAAGGTCATGAGAGGGAAAAAATGAATCAAATTCAGCTTTCCTCATCACCCACTCTTAGTTTCTTGCCAGGAGATTAATTTCCATTTGGAGATGGCCCACAAGAAACCTGGGACTGTAAATGGCTGCCTCTTTTTTTATCTGTGCCCTACCACTGTGAGGTGTTGGTGACAAAGCTACTTTATCATCATGACAAGAAGACTGCCTAAAACAAACCACATGGTGAGCAATCACACTGATTAACTCAAACAAAATAAAAGAAAAACCAACAAAAAGTAGGGAGGGATGGAAACAAATTAGGGAAGTCTTTAAAAAGGAGAAGAGACAGTTGGGTAATGGTAGGATGAAAGAATGAAAACACAAGCTTGAGTAAAGAATAAACTGAAAATTAACTTCAAGAAATATTCAGATCATAGACAAAAAATGGGTTTCTTGAGTTTTTGAAGAATTCATCACAATGGGGAAGAAAGTGACAAAATGATTCACTCTTGCCTGTGAGAATGAAATTCATGAAGATTTACATTCCTAGTTCAGACTAAAGCCCAAAAGGATTCGTTTCCTCACTGGAGCCCTACCAGCTTCCACTTCTCATTACAGAACCTAAGCTATACCTCTAACAAATTTAGTCAAGACAGCCCATTTTGAAAGTCCCAAAGTCTCATTTTAAAGCAGCTGTTCACTCAGATACATTATGCTTGCAAAAACATTACATCTTTCCCTTTTCTAAATTGGATAAATAACATTTGGCACACCTTTCCAAAATTCCTCATGTTTTCCTCTTATGGAGTATGTGCATTTAAGTATTTGGAGGTCTACTTCTTTAGTACCCATCCAGACTTTAAGATAGACTGTGAAGGTTCTGCTTGTGAGGCTGTCCCAACTAAGTAGGGCTGTCGTGGTGGTGGCACTCTAACTATTGAGCTCCTTTATGCTTAAGATTCTGTTGTCCCCCCCCCCACAAGTGCCAGTGAAAATTGTATTTCCTTATACAGGCTGCTGGAGTATAACACAGGCGTGTTTGTTCTGAACCAGTTTTTATTATTGGTTTTAATTTTTTTAAAGAAATGTATGATTTTAGTGTTGAAATTTTGTTTTATGGAGGATGTTTCTTTCTTTGGCATGATATAAATAAATAAAGATATCAACACTCCCCTGCCCCACCAAGGCTGGAAGCTTTCTTTGTTTTCTTGATCATCCAGTGCGGTGCCTATTGTTTGCGACCTCAGGTGATAGCAAAAATTGCTTAATAGTATTGCTTTATGACTTATTCAGACTCTCTCTCTCTCTCTCTTCTTCTTCTTCCCAGGATACCTAGTTTCTTGGCTAGAATAAATGAGGGAAGTTTATACTTTGCTCTGTTTTTAGGAAGAGAGGGCTGCTAGGTGCCTTCTTGAGTGAGATAACTGGAAGTATACATGGAGAGAGCATTTTAACTCTTCTTTGTCCTTTTCACCTACAACATGGTAAGGGGCATATGTTCTTTTAAGAAGCGACTCTAACCTTGAAACTTTTTGTCAGCAGTCAAAGGCCATTTCCACCCTACACTGCTGTAATGCTATTGCTCCACTTTCAACATCCCAGGGAATTTTGGGGTTTGTAGTTGCCTGAGGCCAAAGAGCTGTGTGGCTGAGAGTTCTAAATGCCCCTCCCTAAACCGCAAACTCCAGGATTCCATAGGATGTTGAAAGTGGAATAATAGCACTATAACAGTGTAGTGCGGAAATGGCCAAAGAGTACATGCTCATATCCTGATATACATTTGTGAAATTTGTGTTTTCCTTTCAAAAGTTTTGGTTTTATTTTTTCACTCTTTTATCTTAAAGTTCCCTTCTTTAAAAATTAAAACTTTGATTTTAATAAATAACCTTTTTTCCTCCACTTTACCCAGTGGTAGCTGGTCGTTCTGATTTCAGTGGGAAAGGCAACTCCACCCTGGATTTTAGTCTGAACTTTAAAGGTACTATCCAAGGTGCTGAGACCAATCCCCAAAATAAATTAATTATTTTGGATAGCACCTTTAACGGTTTAGACTGAAATCTAAAGTGGATACACTGTACCACTGACATCATCAAGAGCCACCAGCTGCCACTGACTTTGACCTGATTCTACATGAGGCTTTTCTTTCAGCCACATCTAATCTAGACTTATTGGAAGGAGCTCGAAATAAATTTTCACATAAGATTCTGTTGGTGTGTATCTACCAAATTAGAATTTGTGCGAAACTGGATGTAATGACTATCAAAGCTGAAGCACTTTAATGAGCTTTTTCTTTTTTTCCGATAAAAATGATTTTGAAGCAGGTTTCAGAACTTATTTTGTTGGCATTGGAAGATATGGGCCTAAATCCATAGAAGAGAAAAATAAAAAGTACTGGTTACCACGCATTTGGGATTTTCTGCTCAAGGATATGATAGAGCTAAACTAAGGCTGTTTCTGCATGGCTTTGCTGTTGCTCGATGGGAAAGCATTTGCAGTGGTCTATGAGTTGTGCTTTTGCACGACATCATCACAGTCCTGCTGCCAACACCCCCCCCAATCTGTTGCAATTGTGGGATATGTCATTAACGGAAAAAAAATGTTAGTGGCCCACCATTACACAACACTCCTGTCTCCAGCAGCCGTGCAGAAGGGGTGGAAGCATGATGTATGTACTTACTTCTCCAGAGCAGCGTGGGAAAGAGGATGGCTATGCTGCAGAAGGAAGGCATGTGTCACTTCGTGCTCCCTTCTCCAGGGAGCCAGCCGGGTGCAGAGGGGAGTGTTTGGCCCTTTCCTCACGAGGCGAATGAACCACTCCGTGCCGTTACTTACTGGGTCTTCTGGGTCCGAAGTGACGCGGACTTTCCCTTAAGCCCTTCTGCAGGGCTCCTTCATTAGTCCAGGGTAAATCGGAGCAGTGCAAGGTCTTTAGGTCTGCACTGATCTGGCTGAAAATGGCGGCTTTCTGTTTCTTTGTGGGTCTAGACCAATCGCTTACGCTGGCCATGCCCACAGCCCGCCCTCCACTGATTGGAGGCTCGCATTGGTGCGAGCCTGTGCATCTGCACTAGTCAGCAGGAACACAATGGCGCGCTCCAGAAGATGGAAAGACCACATTTTTCTGGTCTTTACTTAGCACGCTGGAGGACCACTTCGAGGTGTTTTGGATCGGACTACGGTGAGGAACTAAGGTAAGTAGTTCGGACCTAGTCCGATCCAAAATGTGGACGACCTCCGTGCCAGGACGCGTTGGCCCGTTTTAACTTCCTCATGCGGAAAGGGCCTTTGTGTCACTCTCCAATCCTGGCAAAGGCACTGCTGGGATTGCAGAACAGGATAGGGTGCAGAAATGGCCTTAGGGCAGAGGCTCAAGGATATGGAGATGTGATCTCAAATAGCTGGGATTAATATTTGTCAGTATAATATTTTTTTATGCCTCTTTCATTCATTCATTTCATAGCTATGTATCTTTCAGGACATCTAAATTTCTTGTCAATGCTTTGGAGCTGCATAATGCAAGGAGTAAAGTCTGTATAAAAAATTACCCAAAATCTGCTAATCCATAGGGATAGTTTCGTTTTAAATTCTATAGTGTTGTAAAGAATTATTTCTTGAGTTTTAACTGTGTATAATGGGAAATTGCTAAAGTACCATAAACTTCTGGTTCTGACTTGCCTCTTATTGTTAGCTCCCAACTAGCGTAAACTCATTGAATTTATAATATTTACGAATGTGTTGATTCACCATTCAAGAATTGATACTTGGGGCTAAAAGGATTTAGGCTTTTACCCATAACCAGGACACAGATGTTTCCTTGTTTAAACTACAGCTCCCATCCTCCTCTGGTCAGCATGGCTGTGGACCTTCTTGGTCTTATAATCCAAAAAGTCACATTTCTGACTTCTGCTTATGGGCAAAGGCTTAAATCCTATTGATTAGTCCCAAGAACAGAATCACTTCCCAAAAAAGTAGCTTCTTTGATCTCTACCCATACAAATGCAAGGCTCTGTTGCATAAAAGTTTGAATTTGGCTGAAGTGTAAGGAGTATATTTTCTTGTTCCATAGGCTTAGTGTGTTTGTTTGTGTGTGTGTGTGTGTGTGTGCGCGTGCGCACACACACACACCAATAAGGTTCCTCATATAAAACGGAGCCATGATCTTCATGAGGCTGAATTTGTTAGCTGAAGTGCAAGGGGGGCACTGAGGCTGATCTCTGCCTTTTCTCCCAGGATGTTTACACCCCAGATTGTAGATGAAGAAGAGGGTGGAAAATGAAATGAAAGTACACTCTCCAACTGTCCTGATTTGGCAGGGATAGTCCCAATTAATTCTCTGCCACTTTTTCAGCCATTTTTAAAATGTCCCAGTTTCTTTCCTCCCACTTCCTCTTTTGACCCCAACTTACTTCCATTTAAAACTGACTTTAAAGCTCAAATGTACTTTACACTCAATCAACTCAGCAATAGGGAGGGGAGAAGAGGAGGTGAAATCTTGACCTTCCCAGTTTGCTCAGGCAAAAGCAAACTGCTGCAACCTTTTCTACCTTGTGTGTCCTTCCTCATTAATAACTTTTCCCCTCTTAGGCCACGTGTGTCCCAGTTTTCATCTGTGAAATGTTGGAGGATAGGAAAAGTCAGCTTGTCTTGGTTGCTCAAGCCACTCAGTGCATTCAGAGCAGGGATGGCATTTGAATGAAGGAGTTCCGGAGGCTTCCTTTCAATCACTTTGCCATTACAGTTTGCCAGCTCTTGTCAACATTAAAGTCAATAATTTCCCCTCACTTGTCAGAAATGGTTGCCATGTATGACAGTTTGTGAATGACACCTCTTTGCTTTTCCATTTAGCCCATACATATTCCAAAGTCAATATTATGGTCTTGACTTTTTTAGGCCAACCAACAAGGCATAAAATTCTTCACAGCCGCCTTCTTCGAGCAAAGGAGTAAAAGAGCATGCGGGGGGGGTGTGTGAAAGAAGATGCTGAAGATGTTACAGTAATCAAATCCACATGCTCCCTTGAGATAGTGTGGAGGTACTATAAAGGAAGGCCACTCCCTATTATTGTAACTCTGTAGAATCTTAGGAGAATAAGAACTTGAAAGGTCTCTGGGTTCAGATGATGGCCCTCCTCCAAACCAAGTAGCTTACGTAGCTGATGAAGAACTTCAAGAGGATGGGCCTCTATCTGAGTCAGAACTGGGGGATATGGAGGAGACACTTCCATAAACACACTGACAGGAATGAGACCACTGCTGAAGAAGGCAAGAATTAACTACCTGGTGACTCAAGGTCAGGTTCACACCTGTTTATTCTACCAGGCTTTCAGTGCCTTCATGCTCTTGGACTTATTTTGAATTCTTTTTTTTAAAAAATTTTATTCACATTTAAACAGATAAAACAAACAATTTCTGCAATGTTTACATGTAATGTTATTCCTTCTTCCTTTCCTTTCTGGATTACAATTATTGATATTCCCCTATTTGTTATACCACGTATCGCAATAAAATGTTAATAATCTATGATTTGTTAGTTCCTGCTGTATATCTCTACTTTACTTGTTACATGATATTTCCTTAACTGTTAACTGTATAATAATTGTTATTATGAAAAATGTATTACCCTCTGTCAACCCTCAACCCAAATCTGTAACATTCTTCCACTCTTTGTTAATATCCTCATCTGATTTCCCTTTCAATCTTTGTGTGAGTATGTCCGCATTTCTGCTTTCCATAAAAGCTGTCCACCACTGTTCCATTGTGGGTGGTTTCATTTTTCCAAAGTCGTGCATATTCAATACGGGCCGTCGTCACCATGTACAATATAATTCTCCAATGTCTCTTAGCTGGCGTTCCCTCTAATGTACATGTCATATTTAACAAGTAAAATTCAGGTGTCATCCCGAATTGAATCTTCAAAATTGAACTTATTTTCTTAGGTATTTCTTTCCAGTATTTTTGTGCTGTAGGACATGACCACCACATATGAAATAGTGACTTATTTTGAATTCTTGACCACTGGACTGGCTTATGTTTTATGTCTCTTCGTCTTTCCCTTTTGGCTTTGCTTATGGTGCCCATTGACTTCTTGTGATGGATCCTACAATGGCTGAGACCCTGCCACCATAACTCCCTTCAGTTTCAGTGAGTTCCCTTGATTGCTTGTGTATGACCTGGACTGGCTTGACTCACCTGTAATGGCTTCCCCTATTATAGCCTGCCTCCTTTGGCACTTGCTGTAAGCACCTATGGCCATGTGATCACTGCAGGCAGGTGGGTGGGTGCGGGAATGCCATAAAAAGAGTGGCAAATCAAATGCTTTAAAGTTTGGCTTCTCCACTGGAAAACATCCCCCTTGAAAACTTAGAACTGTGGCTAATTTTTTTTCTTTCTCTTCTTTTCTTTTTTTGGTGAGGGCGAGTCCTGTACAGGTATTTCTTCTTTTGGTACCTTTTCAGCCATCTGGTGGTGAAGAAAGCAAGTGCACACACCTTTTGTACAAAGTTTACAAGTAAAATCATTCCCTTAGAAGCCTCCCAGAAAAACCTTGTTTAAAGAAAAAAAATCAGCATTTTTTTCTGCGGCAGGAGTTCAGGATGGCATTCCAATGTGGTCTCCTGCCTCCCCCCAAGTTCCCACCCATGGTATTTGGGATATGATCTTTTGTACCAGAGTTACATGGTTCATGATTCAATACTGGGTACAATTAAACACCATGAAGCCATCCTAATTTAACACGAACTTTTGCTAAATGTATGATCTGAATAAATTGTCTATGACTTCTGACAAAGGTGTTTTCTTTTATTTTCAATATTGTTTGACGGGTATGCTTGTGTGTGTGTGTGGGGGGGGGTTGTTTTGATCTCTCTAAAGCCTGAATATGAATTTTCCAATTTACCTTTCAAACACCCTGAGGTGAAGGTCTGTTTTCTTCCTCAGGTAAGTCCACACAGATCTTTTATGCACAATGCCTAAGCTCTGCTTCCAAACATGAAATGACTTTCTGAACTATACTGTTATAGTACCATTATTCCATTTTCAACATCTTATGGAGTCCTGGAGTTTGCACTTAGGGAGGGGCCTTTATAATCCTCATTTGGAGGATTATATTGGCCTCAGTAAACTTCCAACCCCAGAATTCCACAGGATGTTGAAAGTGGAATGATAGCACTATAACAGTGTAGTGCAGAAAGGCCCTCAGACTCCCCTAGGTCCTAGCTTCCTCTTTTCCTGAAAGCAGTACATAGGTCTGAGAGTCAATTGGCAGCTATCTCACATTGTCCAGTCACCACTGTGTCCTAATACTATGACCTTCTTTATTGCAAGGGGTAAATAATTATCTTCATTATTTACAACACAGAAATGTATTTTTAAAGTTGTTTTTCTTAGAGAGGAAAAAAAACCCTTTTATCAATATGGCAGGGGGAATCCCATTTTTTGATCAAAGTGGGATGTCTCATTTCTCTCCACCAAATAGCATTTCTTCTCTTTTCACAACTATACTGGGGCCCCTTAAGCATATTTTACATCTGTGCAGCCAGAGCCAGCTGGCCCTCTTTTCCCCACTCCATTCCCTTCATCTTTGGATACAGACTTATCATTTATTTATTAAAATGGCTTAATTTTTAATTGGAGTTTCTTCCTTTTTAAGCTGCTTCAGCTGAACCACAAGCTCCCTGGTGAAACATTCCTACCCAGCTGTTCTGACCTGAGGACACGCTTCTTTCTTTATATATTTTTTTAAAATTTATTTTAGTTTCATCTTGTTCTCTGGACTAGACCAGATGTTTAATCTAGAGAGAGGTGCTCTCTTGGCAAAATAGTTCATTGCTGATATTTTAAATAGTACCTTTCCCTTCTGAACAATTCTGATACTTTCTTCAGCTTCAGTATGATGGATGATTCTCTCTCTCTTTTAAAAAAAACACCTAAGAGTTTTGAGCAAATGGATAATTGAGCTGATTTGGAATCATGGTGCTGGGCAGTGGAGGGGAGGGATTAGAGAAGGAGGAGGGTTTCTTAGTGCTACCATATTTTTGGACTTTGCTCATTTAACTAATTAGATAATTGGATAATTACCATTATTATTGGCATAATCCCAAGGGTTCACTGATGATCAATCATGAAATAACCAGACCAGACACAGAAAATTGGGTTAAATAAGGGCTACTTTATATGACCTAACCTATTTAAATTGCATTGGCCTGGAAATGGAGAAAGAGAAGGGAGCAACCTGATGTGTGTTCATTTGATGCTTGATGTCACTACCTTCTCAGCCTTCCCTTGGGCAAAACACCTGAGCCTTGAGATCAATCCAAATGTTATTGGTTGTTTCCCAGCTGACATAATTGGAAGGTAACCCAGGGAACTCTCATCCAAATTTCAAGGCCCTACAAGTGAAAGTCTGAGTCTCAGGTTAGCCTCAAAGGTGGCCTTCTTCCCCATTCCATGGGATGCAGGGGCCTAGTTCATTTCTGCACTAGACTGTTATAGTGCTATTATTCTGCTTTCAACATTCTGTGGAATCCTGGGGTTTGCAGTTTAGGGAGGGGCTGCCTGGCCCCTCCCTAAACTGAAACCCCAGGATTCCATAGGATGTTGAAAGCGGAATAATATCACTATAACAGTCTAGTGTGGAAATGGTCTTAGACAACACTTGAAGAAACAGCAGAATTCACAAAGGTAGACTGAAGAATGTCTCTTCTGATCAGGGCAGAAATGGCCCTAAAGAGGGAGTTCCAGAGCTCTACCCTACACCAAAAGGGTGCCAAAAGGTAACCACCAAAGTCTTGTATTTTCTCCCCACCACCTCCCAGAGGAAAGCCCATGTAATGTGACCACCATAAACCAATTGCCCAATTCCCACAGATATAATATGAGATAGGCAAAACATTCTCATGTAAAAGGGGAAAAATTCCTATCCAGCCCCAGAGTGACCAGATGAATATCACATTGCAGTGAGTGCAGCAGGGTGAGTTGCATTGAAAAGATATGAAGGGGTATGCAAAGAGGCAAGCAGGATGTGATCTGACACCAAGCATCATCCATCACACTGGTCTTTAGCATGGAGAACACCAAATAGTTACGCTCTCCTGCAGTGTTATTCATCATGTGAGTCCAGGTGAACACTATGATATGTTATTTTGTGATATGTAATTTCTGGTAGATGTGTAAAACTGACCTCAGATCAGATGTTTAGCAAACCATTTTGGATTCATCAAAAAGTACTCTTTCCCTGAAGGGCAAAAACACATAGAAGTATTTGCCACTGTGAGTCAGGCAATAACTTTGCCTTTCTGCCATGCTGAAAATTGCTTCATGGTAGTAAAAGTGGGAGCATTTGTGCACTCATCTGGACAATGATATGCTACTTCTCACTACAATAAGAGGGATAAGGACAACTGAGTAAAGTTGCCATGCGAAATGAGGGACAAGTCTCCTTTCTCTTTAGTGGTTGTGCAGAAAAGAGAATTTTAGCAGTTATTGCTGGTGTAACAAAGGGACTGGAGTTCTATATTTTACCTGGCAGCTCTACTACTCAAATCTCATTGGTTATACCCCTGTAATCTTCTAACATTCCAATGTGATCCCTCATTGACTAGTACCACTCAGCAAACAATTGAAATTTGACATTGATTGAATTTAGAGAAAGGGATGGAGTGGTTATGAATAACCACAAAACTAAGAAAACTTGGATACCTAGTTAAACTGTGGATTTTGCTACCACAAGATGGCACTGGCCACCAACTTGGATGGATTAAGAAATATTCATGGACACTAGGGCCATTAACAACTACTGGTCACAATGGTTATGTATTACCCCCAGTATCAGAGCCAGAACGCCTCTGAATATGAATTGCTCGGAAACATAAATAGGTGGATGCTATTGTAATCATCTCATGCTGTGGGTATCTGTTTGGCCATTACGGAGGCAGAATTCTAGAACAAAGATATGGCTTTAGTCTAGTCCATCACTGAATTTTTTAAAAATGTTCTTATAATACCACCTGAAGGCCATGATCTAATGGTATATATAGTATCTTATGTCAGTAGATACTGCTGTCCACTGCAGTCCTCCATAGACCAAAAAAGTAGTCATCTGGAGCAGGTATATTTAGGTTGTATGAAGTGATGAAATAGGTGTATGTTTGTGTGTGTGTGTGTGTGTGTGTGTGTTGGCAAATGCACCAATTCTGGTAGAAGTAGTAGAATCCAATGAAAAAACACCATTGAATCCTACTCCAAGCTGCAATGGAGGGTGTAGTTAATCAGAGAACTATATTGGAGCATGTAAATTTATTCTAGTTTTACCCTCCCTCAAAGCATTTTAGGGTTTCATTTCAAGACTCCGTAAGGCAATATTTATGTTATAAATGAATACATATGGACATTTGGTGCAACAGTATTTATTTTACCACCACTGCCATCTCCAGTAGCCAGCTACACTGATAACACCAAATTTTTTCCATATTTCAAGCAAGCAAAGCCATATTGAATTGTGGCCTAACACAACCTTCAAAAGGTGGGTAGGGTCATATACTAGTGATTCTTTGCTGCAAGAAAATTTCAGAGCCATGTAGTTGTCATTGACAGTGCCTCTTGGTAAAATGTTAAAGTCCTGACTTTGTCAGTACGTGATATGTTTCAGGGAGGTTTCAACACCTGTAACAAAGAGCCAGGCATGTTGGAAGATACAGCCATGCATACAGGCTTGTGGTTCACCTTTCCCAAGGCTCAGAAAATTAGAGTTAATAATAATTTACTATCATTAGTATAGTGCTTGAAAAGTAATCTGTTGCCATTACTCATTACAAAAGTTACTCATCGCATTATTTATTTTGTTTTGTGTTACCTTTTTTAAACATAAATACTCCTTAGGATTGAGATGTGAATTGTGTTAAACTTGGGAAAAAAGTGTGAGCAAAGTCTTGTAAAATGCTTTAAACAGCAATTTTTAAAAATGAGTAGTAATAGTAAAGTAATTTAATTTCTACTAGCTATTCTAATTTTAAAATGTACTTTTGTTACAGTAACAAGTGAAGTCATTGCATGTAACTATGGCTGAAACCCAGCGTGGTGTAGTGGTTTGAACTTTGGACTATGTCTCGGGAGACCAGGGTTCATATCCCCACTCAGTTATGGAAAACCATGGGTTAATCTTGGACAATTCACACTCTCTCAGCCTCAGAGGAAGACAAAGACAAACTGCCTCTGAACAAATCTTGCCAAGAAAACCCTGTAATAGGTTTCCTTAGGGTCACCATAAGTTGGAAATGACTTCAAGACACTCAACAACAACAACAACAACAACAACAACAACAACAACAACAACAGTAGCAGAGCAATGGTAGGAGTCCAACTCTGGATTTACACTTTATTCATCATACAATTGTTAATTAAAACTTGATACCTTAGGATCCACCCTGTGTTAAAATCAATGTAGATCTGGTCTACAATAAAACAATTTGGAACCATTTAAAACAGTAGGAACATTTTAAAAAAACCCAACAAAGCATTTATCATTTTAAATAGTGTGAATGAAAACCAGTTGAAGCAACTTGAAATAGTGTAAACTATGACATATGTATACAATGGATAAAATCAATTTGGATCCAAAAGATTCAGTTAAAAAAAAAAGACATGTTTTGGCTTGGCCCTGGAATGACATAAGACTCTATTGGGCATGAAGAGAAGTATTCTCCTCAAAGCAGATAAGTCCCTCTCCCATATACTCCCACATTATATTGTGCCTTCTGGTGAGTCTCAAGAGGAGGGCCCCTCCAGAAGACTCAAACTCATGGGCAAGCCTACATAGAGAGACATTCTCTTTCAAGTATCAAGGTCCCAAGCTATTTAGAGCTTTAGGCTTTCTCACCAGCACCTTTAACTCATACTGGAACAGTATTGGCACCTAGTGTGTCTTCTCTAAAACTGGCATTACATGCTTTGTCTATAGTGTATCAGATAACAACCTACCTGTTACATTTTGCACTAGCTGCATCTTCTAGGTCATCTTTAAGGACAGCACCCCACTGAGTGCATTGCAGTAGTTTAAGCCAGCATTGTGTAATGGTTTGAGTGTTGGACTACGACCCTGGAGACCAGGGTTAAATTCATTGTTCAGTCATGGAAACCCACTGGGTGACCTTGAGCATATCACATACTTTCAGCCCCAGAAAACCTCATGATAGGGTTGCCTTAGGGTTGCCACAAGTCAGAAATGACTTGCAGGCACAAAACAACAACAGTCAGGAATTTACCAGTATCCTTATCCACAAAAGGCCATAGGCTGGCAGACCAGTTGAAGCTGACATAAAGCACTGAATAAGCTTTGGGGGTCTGCCTAGGAGGTTCTATAAATGTGGGTTTTAGTGGTGGGTTATGGGTTCAAGTAACAGAAGAGTTCTCAGCTGTGTTATCTGTTGTGCAACTGGTTCTGCAATAGTGGAATAAAGTGCTGCAGTCTAGCTATGCTTGTGGAATGTTATACTATGCAACTAGTGAATAGGATCTTGGCCTATGTTACTTGTAACTCCTTATTACAAGGTCCTGTGCTCTCCAAGGTGGGGCAGCACCTTGTAAAATCTCTCTTGTTACAAGAAAACACAAGAACGGCCCATGTGTTCTAGCTCTCTGGATTCCAAAAATGGATGTCTAGTAAGCTGGTCTGTACTTGAAAATCACCCTGTCGCAGGTGGCTCTGATTTATCCATGATTTCTGTAGACTCATTGTGTCTTAATGTTTTTGCAAATACTTGTAATTCACTTTGCAATGGGATAATGGTCTTTGAAGAGAGTTGTAAATATTGTCCCACTGCCTCTGATTAGATGAGAATCTGCAACCAGAAGAAGCAACCAATCTATTTTTACTACCTCAAGTATGGCCTAACCAAAATAATTGAAATGTTCTTAGTTGGAGCGTTGTTGTTTTTTTGCTCCTGTATTTAGAATTACCTATTGATTCTCTTGCAGACCAGTTCTAACATAAACAGCGTTGGAGCTTCAGCTTCTTGTTGCCAGCTTTTGAATCAGCACCTAGAGTTGCATTTGGCAAGAAAAGCTTCACTTGATTTTTGCAGGCCAGGCTACTGACTAAGGCACGCATCCAGGCAATGCCTAGTCAGTTGGCCATCTGTATGGGCCCCCTTGGAGAATATCAGTGGCAACATCCATGTCATGTGCTATTAGCATTACCCATGGGTGCGTATGTACAAAAATACTTCATTAAAGCTTCTGAAGTGTTTATTTTGACTCCTTATTTCCTGGGATACACCTGCAGGTGGTGATAGTGGTGACGATGTTGCATAGCATTCTGAAAGAATTTATGAGGAAAGTCTGAAATAGGTGAATAAATCCAATGGATAGCCTAAAGTGAGGGCATTCCCACACTACAATATTATAGTGTTATTACTCCATTTCAACATCCTGTGGAATTCTGGGGTTTGCAGTTTACTGAGGCCAAAGAGGTCTTTGGCTGAGAATTCTAGACGCCCCTCCCTAAACTACAAACCCCAGGATTCCATAGGATGTTGAAAGTGGAATAATAGCACTATAACAGTGTAGTGCAGAAATGGTCTGAGAAAGAACAACTCATTTCATTGGACCTTGATTGTTTGGGATGAATGACATTTCATAGAGCTGCTGCACTTAATGGAGTTTCTTCAATAAATATATGCAACGGTAGTCCAATGTCTATGATCATAAGAAGCTGGAGTCCCATGGCCTGTATGAAGATTAATATAATTTTAGTTCTGATACATTAGTGTGAATTCCCCATTTCTGTTCATTCTCATAGTTCAGCTTTTGCTGTATATGTAGATCAAGAGTGGGCAAAGTGCAGCCCATGGATTGCATGTAGCCTCCAGGGCCATATTTGTAGTCCCTAGGGGTCAAAAATGTTTTTATATTTTTTCCCATTTTTTCCTGTCTTAGAATTATCCCGAAGTAGGGTGAGGGGGGAGAGATAAATGCAATGAATGAATGAATGAATGAATATTCTTACCATATTTGGAGGTTCCCTGGGCTCCCCAGAGATCAAAAAACAATTTTGGCAATTTTTTTAAAAAAATTCCTCCCCAATGCTCCAAAATTGGGCATGTGGTGCATTTCCAACAGATTTTGCATGTCCCCGGGCCAGTCAAGGTCCAAGTGAGATCCTTTTTGCAACTGAAAACATAGTGAAAATGCATTTGAGAGCAAACTTTTTTTTTCAGGAGCAGGTATGGCTCTCCAAGTTCTCTTTGGGGGCTTATGCAGCTCCATGGCCCTCTACAGTTGCCTTCTCTGATGCAGATGGACAAAGAACTATTTATATAAGCAGTGACTATCTGCCCTGACCAAAAGAAATACTCTTCAGGCTACCTCTATGAATTCTGCTGTTTCTTCAAGTGTTGTCCTCCATTTCCAAATTCTCTCCAGGTTATGTTCACTTGACAGTGCTGTGGTTCCCAGAGAGAGAATACAATTAGCTATGATTTTTTCCCCTGTCCTCTCACACAACCTAGAAAAAAACTCAAGCCAGTCTTGAGTTATCATGGCCCTGGTATTAGGGACATGGTGGCAGTTTGTTTCCTGGTGACTATCATGTACCTTTAGAGCTACTATAGGGAAGGAATCAGGACTGGAAAAGTAAGAGGAAAAGGATGGTAAGAGCTCTTTAACTATTGAGTAGATCGCCCTGGAGAACGATGGAGTTTGCTTCATTGCAGGTTTTAAAGCAGAAGTTGGATACCTACCTTTCAAGGATGTATAAGCAGCCAATTCCTGCATGAGTGAGGGTGGATTAGATGTTCCTTGGGGTTCTTCTCACTGTGATTCTATGAACTTCGCTGACAGTTTGCCTTAAACCCCTCTTTCCTCCCTCCAGGAGGTCTCTAGATGGTGTGAAGTCATGATGACTATCGGTGCACATTTCTGATATCATCTGCAGCTGTTGGATAGCCACAGATTTTTCTGAGTGTGTGTGGGGCACTCAGGAACCATGGTCACAAAGAGGGGAGGTGGCCTCAACAACCTGTGCAGTTTCAAAATGATAACCAGGCAGTCAGGTTGACTGAGAAAGAAATAGGTATAGCAGAGAGAGTGTGTAGATTAAGATGATAGCGAAATCTACCCCAAAATCTGCTGGTACTGGGTTTGGTTCCAGGACTCCCTGTGAATACAAAAATTTGTGGATGCTCAAGTCCCGTTATATACAACAGTATAGTGAAATGATCTCCCTGATATGAAATGGCAAAATCAAAGTTTACTTTTTGGATTTTTGTGTGGAGAGAGGCTATTTTTAAGCTGTGGTTGGTTGAATCCATGGAAATGGAATCCATGGGTATGGAGGTCCAACTGTGTACCTGAGGAACATATTGATGAATGATGATGAAAGAAAGGAGTAGGGATACCTGAGAGAGCCCAGCAAGCAGAATCCTGGACTGATGAGAATCCCTGCACTTTGGGATTTAGTCTATATAAAATTTGCACTTGGTTGTTTTGTGCAGAAAACAGCATCTTCTGTGCAGAAAATATTTCTACACAGAAATATTGGCCAGTATTTTGTTCCATATTCATGATCGCTACCTAGTCACAATTCTCACACTATTGTCACAATCATAACTTCCCTTTACCTGCTTTACTGGGCATCGACTGATCAGATCCAGGAAAGTATTTCTGAAAGAAAGAATGCATTGTTAAAATAACTTAGCATGGGTTAGTTACGTCACAACTATCTTACAGATTTAACCTATACTGGGAAATCATTAAAATGAAAGAAACAAAATAATTAGATTGCATAACAATGGCAACAGCTTAACCCTGGCCTAGTCACTTTAAAACTAGTCGATACCATGGAAAGGACTGGAAGTGTATTTTTCCAAATAACACAACCATGTGTTTATTTCTTGTGGATCACCTAACTTTCATAGCTTTACAAATTCTGTTACGCACTGATGGATAAATTCACAGTGATATGGGCATGAGCCACCCATACATGTCTTCATGATGTACCTTGAAACAGTGGTAGGCAACCTGTCAGCTTCAATATGTTTTCAGCCCTAACCCTACAGATTGGCTATGTTGTATGGGGCTAATGGGAGTTATAATGCAAAACATCTGAAAGGAACCAATTTGCATACCCTGATGTAGGGAAATGCTATTGCAAAGAGCCACCAGATGTAGTCATCAGCATGCTTTGTACTGTGGCAGAATTGAGTCCATTCTTCATCTCACCCCCACTTCTGGAAATTCCCACATGACATGTCTTAAGAGGAAGAAAACTAATAAGTTTTGAATATATTGTATGTTCTGATATTGAACTTTCTGATTTCCTCCCAATATCCTCTTAATCTCCTAGTGTCAAGATTCTCATTTGCTTCTTTTCTCTATATCCTGATGCTCCATGAATACACTTCCCTACATTATCAGTGCACAGTACAAGTATATGTATGTGCGTGGGTGTGGGTGTGTGTATGGGAGAAATCTCTTCCGTGTCCAGGTTCCTGATATACATTCATAAGCCACAGACTAAACCAACTTATTGTCAAGCTCTCCTGGATCAGTTGTATCAAGACTTCAATTTCTTGTATTATTACTTTATTACCTTGTTAATCTTTTGTAATAAACTTCCCCAGCCCCTCAGTGACAATAAAATTAACATATGCAAACTTTTCCTTCCAACTTTGCACAGGTTCTCATATCTCATCTTCTACTGTCTGTGAACTGGTCAGCTTCTTTCCATGCTATATTTATACTGTTCCAATGAATTGAAGATTGTCTACATGTTGAGGAAATTAATTGCTTTCCATTCTATCCAAGGCTGTAGCTTCAAAGGTGGGGGACAAAATGAGAGCATTACTCCCCCAAATAAAAATGTTGCCTCCTCAAATGAACTGTTTCTTCAGTCACCAAATTTCTAACATTTCAGTAACTTAAAACTTCCACTGAGCATTTAGAAATACAGTTTAGGTATCCAAAGAAAGATGGGGGGCAGGTAAAGTTACCAAGAGAATGCAAACACAGGTAATAGAAAGTGTGAATGATTTTCGATGTGTCACTGGTTAGAAATTTGAGGACTGAAAGAAAATTTCATTGGAGAGGCTGAATACAGGGGCTGCTGGCACCAATGCTTTCAGTTTGACTCTCCCCATAGCTACACCCTTGACTTCACATATAGTATATAAAATCTCTGAAGAGCTACAAAACTTCCCAAGCAACAGCTGAAAATGATGGGCACTATTGGATTGGGGGGAGGGCGGTAGGTGGGGCGGGGCTGTATGTATTCTCTCCTTTGCTGTGTGTATGTCTGTGTACATATTTAACAATGTATGCAAATTCTTGAGCTCATTTACTCCATTGATTAAAGTGCATCCAAGCTGTCTTTTGTGTGCTTTTGAAATGTGTGTAAATTTTTTGGCCATGTCCAAAAATGTCTATCAGGATTCTGGAATGAAAACTCAATCCAGCAGGAAGTGCAGACCAAGAAAACTTGTTCATTCTGATTGTTCTCTTGGGTTCCTTTCTCTTTTGTTCTCAATGTAAATTTCCTCCTATTATCAGTATTTTTTTTAAAAGAACACAATCAAGTCAGACAGGTGAAAAGAACACTGACAACTTTTCATTGTCATCAAATGTGTATGTGTTCTTTTGTTTCACAATAACTTTATTGAACTTAGGTTCTTGATAGAATCTTGCAAAACTGAAAAACAAACACTGGACAAAGAATTGTAATGAATATTTCATTATTCATGGAATTAGCTTATGGTGATCAGAACCCATTAAACTTTCTCTGCAACCTGAATATTAACTGTATCATTTCTTCATTATTATTTTACTTTATATGCATTATTCATTTGGATTTATTTTATCAGAAGTCTGAAGATTACCAAAACAGCTTATATATTTTAAAACAATGGGAAATAGATAGTTAAAATCAGTGGAACAGCCAGTAATCAGGATAAAAATACCTAGGCAAATTTTTAAAAAAGGACAAGAAGTTTAGGTTCATTGTGAGAACAGCATTCCTGAGATGCATGCCATACCTCAAAAGACTGTATTTCTGGTCATAAGTCAATTCGTGTCCAAAGCAAGTTGCACAGAAGGACTTTACTATCATTGTTACTGTCATCATTACCTTCTACAGAAGCTTCACAGCTTGGAAATCATGCCTCAAAACCTATGGGTTTGTCCTAACTGGAATACACCTACCAAATCAATGGGCTTTCCTCAACTAAAAAACTGATAATTGTTTGAATGGATCTATTGTATTTTGGACAAACCATTAAATTCAAGTCATGGAGCTTCAAAAGCCAAGAAACTATGTGAAGCTGTTTGTAGAATGTGCCCTTATGCTAACGTGGAAGTCTGGTTGCTAGACAGGGAGGAAACAGCTCCATGGTGGCATCTAAGAGCATTTCTGGATCACATTGTGGCCAATCAGTGGTCATTTGGCTCAAGCAGAGGGAGCTGCCTAATGAACCTGTTGTTTAAGGAGTAGAAATGGAAAGAATATTTGAAAACTCAAGCAAAAAACAACAAACAAGAAAGGAAAACACCAACATTTGATCCTCTTCCTTGTTTCTTCCTCCTGCCCCAGTATTCAAATAGACCTATGGACTTCTTCTGCTCCCACTCAGCCCAGACTCAGCTTTTTCCTTCACTTTGAAAAGCAAGATGGTGTGAGGCAGCCTAGTAAGGACAATAAGTCATGAGCTGGGTTCTGGTATGTGGTGTACAACATAGCTGGTTTATCATAAACCAGCTATCAGATCACAGGTGGTGAAAATGATTCTCTGCTCAGCTGCCTCTTCTTGAGATTGGAAGGGGGAGATAAGCTGGTTGTGGAAGGCTATAGCCTCCCTGATCCTCATTCAGCTTTCCCCCACCTTACTAAGGTTCAGTGAGGCAGGTGGAGGAATGCTGAGAGACTTTCCCCTGAGAGACCTCTTCAAAAACTGGAGAATTTTCTAAGACATCGGGCAGTGCATAGAATATTTATTAAATTATTTGTCCTCCCCTTTGAGAACAAATAATTTAACACAGCACATCCTCAGTAAGGAGGCACTGTATATCTCTTTACACAGTTTTGGAAACAAAAATTCCACAGCCCACAGGAATATTTTGCTATATAACCACTAACCTGGAATGAATTACTTTCCACAAGTAAGGGGGAGAAGCATCATCGTCTTCCCCGAGGAATGAGGCAGACTACAATTAATTCCTTGGTAAGAGAAAAGCAACGAGTTTTCCTCCATTGTTGTTATGAGAGTTAGTGAGGTGACCTAGCAGGGGGAGGAGTAAGGCAGTGCAGGTCAATTGTCTTCTTGTGCTCTTGCTTTGTGCTCTTTCTAGGTGATGGCTGTGCATGTGAGAGAATGAGGGGGAGGGAAGCAGAGGACAGGTATGTCAATGGACTGGTGCCTGCCTCCCTGCAGTTTTATTCTGAAAAAAAAAATGCATACAAAAGATACTGTAAGGCCCTTTCCACATGATGTTGTCATCCCTCACTGAGGACAGGAGAAGAACAGGACCTAGATGATGCTTATACATGACATTGTTGTGGTCCTGTCCTTCTCCCATCCCCATGCGGCACATCAATGACTGGCTGTTACCCTGATTTCTGGGGGTCCCGGGAGGGACACCTAAGTGCGATCCAAATATTACAAAGTTGGAAATTAGCAAAGAGCACAAGCTAGCACTACGAGAGGCAGGACAACGTAGTGAGATCTTTTACCCAATGTCTACGGGGTCAGGCCAAGTCAAGGAGCAAACAGCAGTAAATAATAATTGTTCTTTTATTGATATACGGTCAAACACGTGTATGCAACACACTCACACAGAGAACTATTGAAGTAAATGTTGGAGTGGGATAGAGGGATTTTAAGAGGAGGTTTTGTATGGGAAATACTACACCTGTCCTGAAGCCCGGGGAATGTGAAGAAAAAGGTCCGTAGCAGAGGAGATTCTCAGCACGAGGAGCTGAGGGGAAGGCTCGCCGAATGAAGCGACAGCAAGGCGGGATGGAAGCCAAGAGCGATCTGAGGAAGCGCTCAAAATCAGGACGTCTTATGGGGAAAATGTGTCCATAGGCTAGTCCGTTCTCAGGGATAACAATGAGTTTTGGGCTGGAGACATGGGCATGATTGAGTTATGACAGAGTTGTCAATAGAGTAGCCAGTATGCAAATACAGAGTGCTTGACAACTGAGTATTCGGCTCGTCAAGTTGCCTGCTCGGGGCAGGGAGTCCTTTGTAAGTAGCGTGCATACATAATATGGTACTTGCCTTGAGGTCTCCTAAAGCGGCAGTCTGGCTATTTCTGGCCTGCCTGTATTTGTTTGGAATGTTTCAGCGATTTGCGGCCGTTCCTGTATGCGTGCTTGTCCAGGGGCCTTGCAAGCATGTGGAGAGGAATAGGTAAAGAAGGCCAAATTATTGATATCAAATGATATCTGGTATCCCACAAGTCCGGGCTAGAAACTGTGGTAACATGGCAATTGTTCAGCCTTCCTGCCACTCATCCACACTTACCTTGTGCTGTGGAAGGAAGAGGTGGTGGCATTGCACTTCCTCCATTCACAGAGGCAGCCAGTGCAGAGGGGAGTGCTCCTATTTCACTCCCCTTCTGGGAGAGGCTCTACTGAGATTGCCACTGGACGCTGCTGGGATCTAGTAAGCTGTGGAAGGGCCTAGGTGACAGAATAAGAGGTGGTTTTTTTTAATGGATCATGAAGGTTTGGTGAATAAGGTGGCATCTTTGGAGACTTCTGCTTAGTTCTCGATTGAGAGATGTGGAGGGAGAGAGGTAGGGAGAATGAGAGATTGATGGGCTACCCCCTCCCCCACAGATGTGACCAGTGACTTCTATGTTAGCTCTGTGGTGAATCTCCTTTGAGTTTTATTGCAGATTATACAGAAGCTATTGAAGGTGCTGAAACCAATCCTGTATTTTTTTTTAAAAAAATAGGATGCTATGTTAATCAAATTGAATTTTGATCTCTTTTTTATTCATTCACCTTGCCAGCTCTTTTCTGTCCTCCTTCTGTAATGGCAAGTCATTGATTAGCTTGTATTATGTACTGGGAATTAAGTTTAACAGAGCCCTGGTATATTGAATGACAAAACAGTGAAGCAGCAAGGCACTGAAGAGTGAATGCAGGAAGAGATGAGATGGCATAGTACTGAATATATAAGCAAGCGGTCACTCATTTGGATTCCAATATTTGCTTTTAGAGCACAGCTACCTGAATCAAATATATAAAATCTGAAGTGGGCCATTCAGTTAGGTTTTGCTTTTAACCTCTGGAGTGGAGAGTAATTACAAATTTTCCGCAGAATTACCCCAACTATCACCCCATCTCACTGTATTAGATGCTCAAGCATTCTTGAGTGCCTGTCATCTAGATGTAGAGGTTTGTCAATTGGAACTTGAGCTGGAGTCTCTTAATTAGAGATGTGCAGAAGTAGCTGAATTTAATGGGGAATGGCTGGCAGACAGCTCCCTCTCCGACCCCATTCCGATTTAATGACAGCCTTGCAGATTAATGTCCGCAGAAACCGCATGTATACCTTTTGGGGCTTTGAAACAGCTATAAATGTTGCAGTGGCACTGACATATTTGACTTGCACTTTCACTGTGATTTTCAGCATTACATTGGTTTGGATAATATATTTTTTTCTGGTGTACATGCTGAAAGTAATTCTGATATATACACTGCATATACAAATTAACAGCTTAATGATGTGACTTCTTGGCCAGGCAATTACTGAGAGCTTGGCTTTTGACTCTGACAACAACCCAGGATGGGGATGGGGATGGGAAAAAGAAGAGACTGGCCAATTGGCTTATCTAGTGCAATGACACAGAATGTTTATGAACATTCTGCCTTCTCTGGAAACAAAGCTGTCACTGTGTTTGCAGAGGGAGACACAGAGGCAGAGAGAGAGAGAGAGGAAGAGGAAAAAGGAAAAGGAGGAAAGAAAAAACATTGTTTCCAATTTTAATTCAAGATAACAAAACGAATATTTGGCTGTATGCTACTATCTCATGAGTTTCAGATGCGTGCAGTTCTTTTAGGTCCGTTCTTTTTGTTCTTTATGGAATATGTAAGTCAATAAAAATGTGATAATATGAATACAGATGATTGTTCATCAGGTTGAAACTGTCTTACTGAATCACCATCAATGTCTCAATTGTCACTGCCACTGCCACCATGATACCATTGGTGAGCATAACACATGTTCCACTGAGTTAAAATGGAAATTATTGAAACTAGTGCATCAGTGTTCCTTGATGCCTTTATTTTTAAGTAAAATGACTTCACCCAGGACCTGCTGTTGCCAAACATTTACCCAGCAAGCAAATAGCATTAGCTGCTAGGAGCAGCAGGAAACATTGCATGGAACAGAAATCATCATTGACTCAGTCTGACTGAACTTACAGAAACATTGTGTGGATAAAAAGGGGAGGCAGGGATCAACCATGTATAGTTCCCTGAGCAGTTTTGAGGAACGATAGCACTGTTGTCATCCAAGTTATTATTGTCGTCATCGTCATCATCATCATCATCCTCACCATCACCTCCAAGTAGAGTATCTCCCACCTTCTAGCTTCTCTTCAATTCTCTCCTAGTAGCTACTGGTGCTTCTTTGTCTATTTGCATGAAAAGGTAGAAACAGCAGAAAGACAGAGGGCCCCTTGGCCCCCTTTTTTGGATAGGAAAGGTAAGAAGAGTTGCCATCTCTTTCATGTAACACCAAGAAGCAATTTAGAGCAACCTCCAATCTTTTAAGGAATGCCCAGTTGGTGGAAGCAAGCTTCTATCTACCCCTTGATTTAGGACAGATTTGGAAAAGTGTAGCCTGTTGTTGCCATCAAGGTTATTTTTGAGGCTTCCAAAGACTCCCACCCCATTTTATTTTTGTTCAAGTCCCACCTCCCATATTTTTTAGGGCCACAGAAGCAATTTCATCATGTGTTTTGTTACTTGGGGCTGTTTTAGTTCCTAGAAAATCCCTTTTTTAAAAGCACCTTGATCAGCATTTCAGAGATGAGAACTAAGGTGCATGTGGCCAAGCAACATTAGAGTTTGGTCAAGATAATTAATGAGGAAGAACAGAGAAGATAAGAGAGGTTTCATCAGTTTGCTTTTGCCTGAGTCTACAGGGAAGTCTACAAGATTATGTTCCCTCCTGTCCTCTGCAAATTAAGGTCATTTCTGTTCTAGCGCTGTTATAGTGCCATTATTCCACTTCCAACGTTTTGTGGAATTCTGGAGTTTGTAGTTTACTGAGGCCAAAGAGCTCTCTGGCTGAGAATTCTAAATGCCCCTCCCTAAACTGCAATGTTCCTTTCAACCTGGAAAGCACCTCAAAATTTGCCCCAAAGTTCAAACCTTTTACCAATATTGTGAAATCCTCAGAGTATCAAAGAAGCCCTGTAACCCATCATCACCTAACATTGTAGTTGCAGTATGTATAGCAATGGATTATAGAACCACAGAATTATAGAATTTCAGAATTGGAAGGGACCGCAATGTCCATCTAATCCAAGCCTCTGCCAGGCAGAAATACACAACTCTAGTATGCCTAAGTGAGGCCAACCCAACCTCTGTTTAAAGACCTCCAGAAAGGAAGAGTTTATAACTTTCTAAAGCAGTCTATTCCAATACTAAACAGCTCTTACAGTTTAGGTGGAATCATTTTTCCTGTAATTTGAATCCATTGCTTCATGTCTTAGGCCCTTACTGCTACTTCTGTGATGGTAGCAGGTTATGAACACTCTCTACTGCATTCTTTCGACTTAAGTGGATAAGTAGTGTCATTGCCACTGGTGTTCCCACTGTGTTACAGTGTCATTGGCGAGTCCTTTTCTCTGCTCCACAGCTCAAGATTGGTCAGGTTTTTTTTTTAAAGCTGTACTAGCACAGCAACATTATAACATCATGACACACTGATATGCCATTGTGTTTTTTCAGTATAATGCTAAAAAAAAAAGTATTTTAAAAAAATAAAAAGTTTTAACTCAAAGAAGAAAATTAAAATAAACATGGAAAAGTGATAGATTTTGAACTTGCCATGCCATGGGAGTAGCTGAGGGAGGGACAAGCTGGACATGCCCATACCATGCCCACTCCTGGATTGCTGATGACAGGAAGTGCTATCAAGTGCTACTGAGAAACTGCACTCACCCAGTTGATGGAATCATGGTGGGAAAGGAAGACATTACTGGATTTTTTTCCGCCAATGAAAAAGGGTGGATTTCCAATGCATGGGAATGCAAAAGCAGCTGGTTAGCAATGATGTTGTGCAATAATGTGAGTCCTGAACTGGAAACAACGTGTTGCTCTAGCAGTATGACAACTTTGCGCAGTAAGGACCTTAGCCTCTGGAGCAGCAGAAAACAAGCTTGCTCCATTCAGTTATTTAAAGAGAGCTGTCATGTCACGTCTCCATGTTTTTTTCTCTAAGCTCTTTTTGTTGTTCCTCCTAAGGCTTGGTTTCCCAGTCTTTGATCCCCTTGATTGCCCTTCTCTGGACACATTTCAGCCTGTCATATCTCAAACCTATTTGTAAAGTAGGAGCTTCCTTCTCTCATTGTTCAAGTGGGGAACTGGACCTGAATGATCAACTACTGTTTGTAAATCTCGTTTTGAGATATGTTCATCTACATTTATTCAAAAGATCAATTCTTTATTGACTTTTTGATGCATTAGCTGTGCTTTCTTTTCCCCCTAACATGTTTACTTCCTTACAGAACGAGCACTTGAAAGAGAGTCAGCAGGATACTATACATCATTGGATTTGGTGCCAAGGAAATGCATTAATTTAGCAAGTGTAGTCTTTTAGTAAACATGAATCAGCCTACAGCATCAGCTGTTTGGGTTTATTCATAAACAGAAAGCTGTAACTAAATGGCAAGTTCCCAGGAGGCTCTACAGCAACTCACTGTGTCTTATGCCCCAGGATAACATTTATGCGGAGCAGGGGGTTATTCACTCTTCCTTTTCCATTTCCCCCCCTCAAAAAATCTGATTATTGCTAAGGCATAGGAATGGATAAATATGTCAGTCAGAGTTCCTCCTTCTTGCAAGCTAAGTTTGGTCCTGTTTCTGCACAAGTTTTCCATAATTTGCATGAATTTTTATGCACAGTCTTAATATACATATTTTTGCATTTCATTTTACCTAATGTTCACATTTTGGCAGTCAGGTATCCCTAATGGAATGAATTTGTTGTGTTAATTTCAGTAATATATGCAGTAGTGTGCATTTCCCCCCTAAGGTACACATTTTTGTATGCATTGTTTATTGAAAAACCTCTATCAGAAAAATAAGGAAAAGTCTGAATATTCATGTGTTACCACTTTTTGGTTTATATATTGGCCTGGGAAATATGAAATAAATAAGTTTACATTAAACTGTGAGCTAATTCTTCACCACAATTCCTGCTGAGAGGCTTTTATATTTCTGGCCAATTCACTAACTGTATTTCAGTGCATGATCCAGGAGTGGAGCTGCTTCAGCTGTTCAGCTTGGTAAAGAAATAAAACAATTATTTGTTTACCTCACCCCTCACCAAAATAACATTGAGGAATGCTGGGAGCTGCAATCCAACAGCATCTGGGTGTGTGTAGGATTCACATATCCTCCAGTATTTCATAGATAAAACTGGGTCACATATGGCCAAGCAGCATCAGAGTATGGCTGAAGTGGTAGAAATTATTAATAAGGAAGAATAAACAAGGTAGGAGAGGTCCTCTGCTCCAATATCTACATGTTTGAGATCCTCTGGAAGGAACTGATGGCCAGCCTTTGTGGCTTTAGAGGGACAAGGTCATAGCCTCTCATTTTATGTACAGAAACTGTCCAGAGTTGGGTGGAAGGGTGATAAGACTATATGACACACTGCACCTGAATGTAGTTGGTCAGCTTGGGGAGTTGAGGTAGATAATGTGATACAGCTGTCATCCCACTTCTTACTTAAATTCCCTCAGTGCTGTTCTTGGTACCTCCTTGTTCCCCACTTAAATGAATGCTTCAATAGCCCTATTTGGTTGTTTGTGGAGTGTGTTTAAATATATGAGAAGGGGAGTATTCTAGCCCCACCATTATTACTTTGATCACAAGAAAGGGATATGTCTGAAAATGAGAGGCTCTTCTACCCATGGAAGTCCTCCACATGAGCAAGAACTTAAGTAAATCTAGCATATTTCTCTCCTCATGTGTTGAATCATTGAATGTTAGAGCTGGAGCCATCTAGTTCAACCTCCTGCCATGCAAGAACACACAATTATATCACCCTTGAAAGATGCCCATCCAACCTCTGTTTAAAAACCTCCAAAGAATGAGAGTTTACTAGGGTTCAAGATATCCTTAAAAAACTGTAGAACAAAATGCTTTTCATAAACTTCAGGTGCTATGTTTAGGCAGGAAAAACAAACACCCAAATGGAACCTTCCTTTACAACAGTATGTGTGAAAACTATCTAAGTGTCTTATTAGTCTAAAACTAAACATGAGTCAGTAGTGCGAAGCAATAACAACAACAACAAAAAAGTCAATGCAATTCTAGGTTACATAAATAGAAGTACAGTGTCCAGATTAATTAAATAACTGTTGCTTTGTGCCTTCAAATTGTTTCCGACTTATGGTGACCCTAAGATGACCCTATAATAGGGTTTTCTGGAGCTGAGAGTGTATGATGTGCCCAAGATCACCCAGTGAGTTTCTATGGCCAAGTGGGTAATTGAAAACTGGTCTCCAGCGCCATGGTCCAACGCTCAAACCACTATACGATGCTGAGTCTCCCAAGTAACAGTACCACTCTATTTTTGCTTTGGCCAGACCTTACCTGGAGTGCTTTGCCTAGTTCTACACACCACAATTTAAGGATATTCACACTGATTGGAATATGTCCAGAAGAGGTTGACAAAGATAGTAATGGGCCTGGAAAGCAAGCTCTATGGAGAATCCTCGAGTAGCTAGTTATATTGGTCAACAGAAGAGAAGCCTGAAAGGTGATAAGATAGCCATTTTTAAATATATGAAAGGCTGCTATGGAAGATGGAGTGAGTTTATTTTCTACTGCTCCAGATGATGGGGTTTCAGCTAATGAATTTAAATTACAAGAAAATATTAGGAAGAACTTACTAACAGCAAGACTTGTTCAACAGTGGGATAGACTACTTTGAAAGGTGGTAGACTCACCTTAATTAGACGTTTTTAAATGAGGTTAAATGGGCACTTGTCAATATGCTTTAGCTGTGGATTCTTGTGCTGTGGGGGGATTGAGTAAGATAGCTCTTGGGGTCCCTTTGTTACCTGGTACGAAATGTTTGGGACAAAGAATTTCAGACTTAGGGATGCACTTCCCAAAGACCTTCCCTATTCATAGGTATGAGATATTTTGTGTCCAAGTTGTGACCACTTGGTTGTGTCCAAGTGGTCACATTCTGGGATAGATAACTGAATGTAGTGCTTAGAATGATCTCCTAGAGTCCTGCAGGGTGTGCCTACAGAAAATTCTAAGTTCCTCATGAAAATACAAATCCTAGGATTATATAGGATGGAACTATGGCAATTAAAGTAACACTTGAATGTCTGTCACCGAGTAGTGCAGACAGATGCATTCTTAGTCTGTAGATAAAGATCTCCTTGGTTAGACAATAATGCCTATCTCCGCCTTGATGCTGATCTTACTGAAGGTCAATTTGAATGAAGAGAACCCATTAGGAGGCAAATCTGGCTTCTTAACACCCATTCATTAACAGAACAACACTCCTCACGCTTTCACGCCATGGTTAGAGTACATTTTGTGGAGGGTGGAGGAGATTTTGCTTTCAGCTCTTGCTATTTTTATCTACCCACCAGGCAGTTCAACACAAATTGACAAAACTCTTACCTTCATCATTATTTTTTTCTGCTTTAAAAGGGAAGAAGGGAAATGAACCAGGGAAAATAAAGGAAGGCAGTACCGCTCTTCTTTCCTGGATCGTTCCTCTAGTCCTGCACACACTTTGGACATCTATAGTAGTCAATGGTACTGATTATGTCATTCTGATTATTAATCAAATGCAGTGGATATTGAAGCTAATGGATTATTGGTCACCAGTAATATAACCCTGAACCAGCGTGGCGTAGTGATTTGAGCACAGGACTACAACCCTGGGGAACAGGGTTCAATCCCCTGCTTGGTGATGGGAGCCCACTGGGTGACCTTAGGCACATTGCACACTCTCAGCCCCAGGAAACCCTGTGATAGGTTGACTTTAGTGTCACCATAAGTCATAAACACAACAATATCATTCTGCAAGGTGGACTTCAAGGTAGGCATTTGGAGTAAATACTCTTCTGGAAAAAACCTGGAGTGAAAATGCACAATAGGTTTTCATAAACAAAACATAGGCCCTTTCCGCTCTACGCTCTTATAGCGCGATTATTCCACTTTCAACATCCTATGGAATCCTGGGCTTTGCAGTTTAGGGAGGGGGCGGGCGGTTGAGTGTATATAAGAGTGCTATAAGAGTGTAGTGCGGAAATAGCCATAGAGACTCTCACAGCATGATAAGTGTGGTTGGAAATTCACAAACTTAAAAAAATACCCCTGCAGTGAGGAAAGTATTGTTAAGTTTGTTAACAATTTTGTTAAGAGCTGGTTGCTATGCAGGCTAACATGATAATACTAGGCCATTTTCGTACTAGATTGTTATAGTGTTATTATTCCACTTTCAACATCCTATGAATTTCTGGGGTTTCCCCTCCCTAAACTGCAAACCCCTGGATTCCATAGGATGTTGAAAGTGGAATAATAGCACTATAACAGTCCAGTGCGGAAATGGCTCTAGTCACCATAAAACTGTTTCCCTCCTACAAGCTTCATTTATGTTCATAGAAGTGAAAGAAACATTCATCTTTTTATAAAACGAGTATCAAAGAGGAAAAGGGTGAACAGAACAGACGCTAAAGGTGATTTCTGTCTCCTGGATATTTTCCCCTTCTCTTCTTGGAGTGCTGTATTGAGTAAGGATTCTTCAGGGTTGTTCTTGATGTGTGCTAGAATAGGGCAAAATGTATCAATCACTGTGCATTGTTCATTTCTGAACCACAATTTCCCTTAGGAGGAGAAGGCTCAAAGGGGGATCTAAGTTTTGCCAAATATTCTGAGACATGGCCTTTATGGAGAAAAAAAAGTATATGATCATCTATTTAAAATACAGAATACTAAAAGGTTGGGTTACTGTTTTTCCATGTACCACTTTTAAATGTTTGTCTATTGCGTTTTTGTTCCACGTAATTTTGATTTTAGTGGGATTTTATTTTATAATTTTTGGAAGCTGCTTGGAGTTCATTGGCAGGAGAAATGTGAGATGGAAAGTAAATAAGTAAATAAATAAATATTTTATGTTGAAATTCTAGATCATTTGTATGACAGGCACCATATTGGAAGAACAAATAACAGCACAAAATGTAATGTTCTCTCACAGCTTGGAAATCTCTTACTTCTTTCGACTACAACTCCCACAATCCCCAGGTGACACATTTTTAAGCTCTATGCAACCTTTTTCAAGACTGAAGGAGAAAAGACCAGAGCCACTGTGTTGTATTTGTTAGATGGCTGGATTAGGACTTTAGTACTTGTCCCCACTATGCTATGAAATTCACTGGGCAACCATGGGCCAGTCACCATCTTTCACCATCACTGATGACAAGAAGAAATTATTCAGTTTATGAAGATAAGTTTAGAGTGAAGACAAATTGTGAATGCTGTCCAGAGCTCAACCAAGGAAAGAGTGTGAATGGAACAAAACAGCTTATCCCGCCAAAAACTGCCCTTGTTCCTGGAGTTTAAAAGAGGACTGGTATGCAGTTAGCATTTGGTGAAAGTTTTCAAGATGAGGCCCTCTTCTGACATTGTGGTCTACATTTATAGATTCACAAGCTTCCCTGAAGTATCAGCCAGCTGAAGGCAACATCTGCATGTGAATAAGTTAAGCATGTACAGCTGAATTCATATGGAATTCCAAGCATAACTAAATTACACATGGTTCCCATTGTGGGGTTCCTGCATACTTTCAGATGTGTACATATTAAATTTCTTCTTTGCAGATACAAAACTCAGCCCGTGGAAATTTTGAGGTAAAGATGCAAGGAGGCCGGTGGTGCAGTTATACTATGAACTAATGATCCAGTCACCGCGTGTCTCTGTGTGTATATATACATGTGTGCAATCTTTAGATTGGGTGGGCAAAGTACAGCCCATGGGCAACATGTGCCCCCCAGGGTATCTTTTCTGCCCTCAGGAGACAAATCGTTTTTTACTCCAAAATGCCTCAAAATGACCTCTAGGGTGCATGGGGAGCATTGCCGTCATGTTTTGGGCTCACTCTGGGCCAATTTATACCCAGAAGAGGGTATAAATGAAACAGGAAGTGGCTTCCTCTCACTTCTTGTTGTTAAAAAAAAAGGCCTCTTCTGGGCCTAAAATGGTCCAAGATGGGCTTAAAACATGGTGAGAATGCCCCCCCCATACTATATAAGATGCTTGCGGTCATTTGGGGGCAAAACAATTTTTTGTGGGTGTAGTGGGGGTGAGGCCATTCAAGATCTCCTAGAAGTCTAATGTGCCCCTCTTACTTTCCAAAGTTGCCTACTCCTGATTTAGATGATAATGTGAATTGTTTATTTTAAAATGTAGAAAGCCACCCCTGCTGTATTTTGGGATTCTCCTGCTCATTCTAGAGTGTGGCATTTTTAATTTTTGTCCCCCAGGTCTGCCCTGATGGCACCATTGTAGTAGGCACAATATTTTATTTTATTGATTTGATTTATATCCCACATTTTTCCAGATATGGGTCCCAAAGTGGCTTATAATAGTGGCACAGTGGTTAAATGCCGGTACTGCAGCCACAATGTTGTGAGTTCAATCCTGCAGGGCTCCAGGTTGACTCAGTCTTCCGTCCTTCTGTAGGTTGGTAAAATGAGTACCCAGCTTGTTGGGGGCAATTAGCTTACACATTATAAACCACTTAGGGAGTGCTTGACACTGATAAGTGGTATAGAAATGTAACTGCTACCTGCTAAATGTAAGTTAAAAGAAAATAGCTCAAACATTATGCGGTAGAATTTTTTTTTAAAAAAATTAGATAATCGTTTCAATTAAAACATTAATTTAAAAACAATTTTAAAAATTAAATAAACATTCCATATTAAACAACAACAACAACAACAGCACACCCATGAAACATCCTTCTATCCCAAACAGTTAAGGGCTGATGGCCTGTTTGAATAGGAACATCTTTGCCTGCTGGTGAAAACTGAGGAAAGAGAAGACCAATTGAGTTTCCCTTGGGAGGGAAGTCTGTAGCCTATGAACGGCTACCAAGAATGGTTTCAGCTATGCCCTTCCCGCATAGACCATGAGGTTGGTGAGACAGAGAGAAAGCCTGTCCTGAAGATGCTAAGACATGGGAAGCTCACATAGGGTGATACAGGATTTCAGATAATCTGGACCTTACAGGGCTTTACAGAGCATAGACAGTGCTTTGATTTGTGCCCAGAAACAGACAAGTAGTCAGTGGAGCTGTTTCAACAAGGGAATTATATGTTCCCTATAGCAGACCACTCTCTATCTATGCATTTAACATAATATGCAGACAGTGACATGCAAACTCCCCATTAAATAGACAGCTGCATGGGGTTGGTTCAATAATTGGCAAGCCCAGAAGGATCACCCCAAATGAAGAGGGAACTGATGCATTTTATTATTAAATCTGGGAGCTCACAATCAGCAAGCAGTAAATGGACTTTTGAACAGAATGTTGTGTGAAATTAGAAGAGAAGAGACAACTGTTTTCTGGAGCTAAGCAGATCTGAAGAGCTCTCAGCTGGGTGGATGAGTGGTGTAGCTATGGTTCCTACTGACGCGCACAGAAAAATAAGAGATTTCAGCAGATATAGAGCACTTGAATACATTGGCAGGGATGTGCAGTATCCATCTTTTCATTTTTTTTTAAATAAATGCTCTGAATACAAACTTTAAATGCTTTCCTGTGCCACACCAAGTAAGGCTGATACTAGAGGAGATGTTGAAGAACCACTGGCTTCTTCATTTACTGATTTCTGGAAGAAAGATTGGCTTCAGACAAAAGCTACGTGTCTGTTTCTAAAGTATAATTAGCCACTTTTATGGTGTCTATTCAGATTTGAGGAATCACCAGTGAAAATTCACACATTGGGAACTGACAAGCGCACATGGAGATCTTTTCCTAAGAACATAAAACTGAAAAATTTCAGAAGAAGCCAAAAGAGTTTTTATATGACTAAATAACCTAAAGACACTAGATTCCATTTGATCTTGGAAACTAAGCTGGTTGTACTTAGATGGGAGACCAACAGGGAATACCAGGTGCTCTACACGATATTTCAGAGAAAAGAACTGACAAAACCACCTCTGAGTATTCCTTGCCCAAGAAAACCCTATGGAATTCATGAGATTGGCAGAAGTCGACACGTGACTCGAAGACACGCACACATGTGGTACAGTGCTCCCTACTTTCTTTCTTCTGCCTCATGGGTGGATCTCCAGTGTAACACACAGCTCATACTTCTTTCACAAGGTGGCATCTGTAGAGGATCATCAATTGGGATGATGCCAATGCTGTGGTCAGAATACTTGGGAGTACATATATACATCTCTGTAAATTTAATTCTTTCAGGCAAGAAGAAATTTTTCCAATTTTTCTCCTTGGTAAAGAAAAATATTGAAATGCTTAGTTTTTGAAGGCTTCACAATTTAGGTCTTATTCTGTGTAAAAACCCATATATATATATATATATATATATATATATAGTGAAGAAAGCTGCATTTTCTTCACAGACAATAACATTTCTGCAAAGGACACAAGTTTTCAACACAAGAAAACTTGGTTTCTTCACAAAAACATTATTTCATGTAGAATAAGGCCCTTTCTGCACCACCCTCCCAACCTGCCATAGGAATGGGAGAAGGACGGGACCACTACAACAGTTACGCATCATGTTGTTGCAGTCCCATCCTTCTCCCATCCCCAGATGGCGCAATCATGGAGTAAATCATTGACAAGTTTTCCCTGTTGATGACCCATGATCACACCACCAGTGCAGACTTACCTGGTCTGCAGAAGAGCCAGAAGCACAATGGCTGCATTTACTGCCCCAGGACAGCCTGGGAAAGTACCTGTCTGCAGAAAGAAGGAAGAAGTGGGGCCATCATGCTTCCTTCATTCACAGAGGCAGCCAGTGTGCTCCCTTCCCGGCAGAGCCACCGCTGGGATCCCCACAGTACAGATGTCAGAAGAAGGTAGGGTATGAAAAGGGCCACTGTCCTGAACTGCAAAGATTCTTGTCAGGATTTCCTGACACTTGAGAAACCTGTTTTTCAACAATTTCTGAATATTTTTGAATATTCTTTCTGCCCTTACTTTGGAGTGGGAGTAGGACTCAAATTATTTAAAGACTTCGTAGAGCTGGCTGCTCATCCAAAGGTGATACTCAGGACTTACGTAGTGAAAGCCAAATGCTAAGGGAACACAATGGGACAGGAAGTATACCATAGTTTTCACCTTAAGCAAATACTGTGAAGTGTTAGTGATTTTTTTATCTACAAATTAATGGGTATAGTAAACCCAGTCACATTTCTGAGGTGGAACCCACTGCTTTGGTGCCAAGGTCTGAAGGGCATCCTTAGCAATGTTCCTCCTCCCAAAAAGGGGCAGTTTGGTTCATATACCTACATACTTCTGTTGTGTCTATCATAGTTGTGTCCTTGCTTCAAGATGTTCACGGTGGAGTACATGGAAATATGTCACTTATGTCTTCATGAGTGAGTGGGCTTGTTCTCTGCCACTCCAGAGACAAGGAGAAGGAGCAATGGATTCAAGCTGCAGGAAAGAAGATTCCACTTGAACCTCAGGATGAACTTCCTGATAGTCAGACCTGTCCGGCAGTGGAATGTGCTGCCTCAAGGTGTGGTGGAGTCTCCTTCTTTGGAGGTTTTTAAGCAGAGGCTGGATTGCCATCTGTTGGGAATGTTTTGATGGATGTTCCTGCATAGCAAGAAGTTGGACTCGATGGCCCCCGGGGTCTCTTCCAACTCTATGATCCTATGATTCTATGAGGATCTGGTAAGGTAGGTTGTGCAGTGAATGCCTTGCTGAAAATTACCGAAAGAATGCTATGGCTGAACAGGACATTGAGTCCAGCTAGGTCTGTTATTGGACCAAGTTCAGCACTCAGTTCAATAGACCAGATGTATCAAGCCTGTGCCAGAAAATGAATCTGTAACAGGTTTTTGTGGTAAACTCTCACAGTAGCATTTTTGCATGTTTCTTCAGACCCAGACATGTTCAGGCTGAAGGACAGAAACTTGGATCTGATCAAAATGGCATTGTCTTCCCAATTGTTTTCTTTTTTCCTCTAGGTGCCACCAGCTTTGTTGTTCCCCTACTCAAGAAGGGTTGCAGCTTATATGAGAGGTGTGAGGTTAGGGGCATTAGAAGTGGTAGAAGACATCCTCCCTCTTTTTCTCGTTACATTGAGAGTGAGCTTTGTTTGCACAGAGTATGAGTGCCTCCTTTTCTTCCTGATAGAGCCTACCCAGCTCTCACTGACACATGGTTGGTATCCCACATGCTACTAATCTGTTACTTTTCCATTATTGGCTGAAAATTGCAGTTATAGCACAGCAGTTTCGTAGCCAGAATTGGTCCATTTCTTGACATGTAGCACCTGTTTACATAATGTATTGAGCATCTGTGGACTGAGTATAGGAGAAAGAAAATGGGCAGATTCTGTCCCCCCACCTCAATTTCCTGCACTGCAGAGAGTGAACTGTTGAAAATTATTCATACATGCAGCTCTTCTGTTTGCTGCATTCATATTCCCTTGGTAAGTTTGCTTGCCCCTTTCCTTTGGATGTCTAAACTATACTTTCAAATGCTCGACTGAAGTTTCAAGTTACTGTGGTGTTACAAGTTTGGGGACTGATAGAAAATTTCATTGAGGGGCATATTCTTGGTGGGGGGACATCCTCGTTTTGCCACCTCTACAAAGATACAACTCTAAATTATGTGAGCAGTCATGGTTGTGGCCCCTGAAAAAAAAAGCAAACCCGTTGTTTAGGAAAATGAATTGGAGATAGACAAAAGCTTTGTTCCTATAGTATTAAAAATAACACCATAATGTTATTATTACTATTGTTGATGACAAATCAAGTTGCTTCATTTTTGCCCATCTCATTTTTTATACCATTTTTTTTCTTTTGTGAAACATGCAGTTGCTGAAGTCAGCTTTGATTGATTTGGAAATACAGAATGGTGTGCATTGCTGGACAAGAATTCAGTTGTAAGTCATTGCTTTTTACTCTTTGTTAAAAGAGGAACAGGGAGAGAAATTTAACAAATGAGGGTGACTTTTTTTTCTTTTCTTCTCAGGGTCCCCCCCCCTTTTTGCTTTTAATGTGGTGTCCTTTATACAAAAGGCGCTTGCATGCTTTCACACTATGAATAACCTCGTAGCTGTAATATCACCCTTGCTCCCAGGATAGCATGTTGTGCTTCAATTACTGCATTAGATTCCTGTGATGTATTTCAGAGGAAGAGCCAGCAAAATGGACAAAAGGGACATGTCATTATGTAAGGGACTGGGAATCAACATGGAGAACAGTTCTGCTTTGTTGAGGCAGTGGTTTCAGGCAGCCTGAAGGTCTGTTGTTAATTGCCACATGTCCTACTTCACCGAGGGCATTCCTCTGTTTTGAAGGGACCTCTGGTTCAAGTCCAATTTAAACATAAAGAACCAAAATACAGTGGAGTGAGGGCTGCCAAATTGTGCCCATCAGCGGTGAGGCTGACTGTGGAAGGGTAGGCTCTGAGGTCACTGATCCAGTTTTTTTGCACTGTGTCCAGATATATGGTGTTTATTTTGAAATCAGGGATGGACAAGTGTGTGGTGGGGGCAATTTTTCTGCTGGTCCTATTTAACTAGCTGAAGACCATCCAGGTGCATAGGTATGATTTGTACTCTCTGATTCATTGTAGCTCTTTCCATAATGGTATTGTTGTATGACTACAGTAATATGTCATAGTATTTTACCACATTGTGTATGTGAATTATCATTAGTATCTCAATAGGCTTAATGCTATTATACCACCTGATTGCTGATCACGTAGTTTCCAGAGTATTAGTTTAGGTGATTCCTGTTAGTTTTGCTTTTGGGTAATTTTTGTGATGTCATTTCCAGACCCCATTTTGCACTAGTTTAAGCCAATTTCAGCCACCTTTTCAGGATGAGGTAGATGTTGCTGGTTTCAGGGGGGATGAATGAAAATGCCATGCATGCAAGCACTTTGGGGATATTTTGGGCTGAGAAATCACTGGAAAACTGGTCCAGGGTGTTTTGAAAAGATGTGTATAGGGTTCAGTAGATTTTGTGGTGTCTTACAGAGATGTTGGGAACTGCAGCTGTGGTGCCCAGGGCCTATCCCTTTCTTTATCTTTGCTTCAAATTGTACTAACACTGGGGAAAAATCTGAATATTGGTAACAACTAGAGAACTCAGTTATAATTCACATGTAATTTGCATAGATTTGCAAATGATTTAGCTAATTCTGATAAGTATGTTCATTAAAAATAATAAAACAATTTCCATATGTTCAGATTAGTAAATTATGTAAATTTCATGCAAATTTGTATCCACTTTTTTGGTGATCTGTCTTGTCTCTTTTGTGATACAAGAGCAAAACTTCTATTTATGGGTAGAGATGGGGTAGACTAAAAGAGAGTCAATGTGCATACTGGTTTGCATGTTGGATTAGGACTCTGGAGAGCAGTGTGAAAATCCTCACTCAGCCATGGAATCCCACTAGGTGACCCTGGGCAAGTCACACTCTTTCAGCCTCAGAGGAAGACAATGGCAAACCAGCTCTGAACAAACAAAAACCTGATGATAGGTTTGCTTTAAGATCTCCTTAAGTCAGAAATGACTTGAAGGCACAGAACAACATGGAGTAGACTGGGTAACAGGACAGACTGGAAGAATCTTAGGGTGACCAGGTTGTGGCCCCGACAGTACCCTCCCATTGTTGGGACTGCACTTCCCATTGGGTCTTGTCAGTCACCCTCTCTCCCATTATCTGTGATGTTACCTCAAACTGTGGGTACCACAAGGGCTTACCTGCACTGTCAGTACTTTGTTCAAAAGTGGGGAATAATTAGCTCAAAATAGGAGGCCTGTGAGAGGGGAGCAACTTAGCAAGATCTTGACTACCAATTTTTACCAGCTCATGCAGGAAAGAACCAGCTGGAGAGTAAAAATGTAAATTAAAAATGTGTTTTATTAACAAGATTCACCCAAGCACATAAAAACTCAAACACTCACACACTTGCACAAGGACTAAGAGAAGGAAAGGGGGGGAATGGGATAGAGGGCATTGAAGGATTCAGATGATATTTACCAGTCCGGAGAGAAGCGGAGGAAGCAGAGATGTGGCTTAGGCTGGAACTTAAGGACAGCTCTCATTCGGGAATCAGATGGACAGAGTGACGTTTGGAATGGTGAGGAACTGCATTGGACAGACTAATATCAGTGATATTTGTACCTGAAAAATATCCTGTGGGTATGATTGTGACTGGCACTCCCAGCTGAGCAGACAATGGGAGTTGCAACACAACATCCAGGTGTACAGGAACCAGGGTTAATCACAAACACAATTTGGTGGGAACTTCCCTATTTCAACTCTAGGAGTCCAACTTGCTGTTTTACACCTATTGTATTCAGAGCAGCCGTGCTATTGTCCTGAACTGACTGGGTCTCTTGCTTAAGAGGTAGGTGTGGCTGACCTGACCTGCCATGTCATGTTTACAGTCAGTAATTTGCCTCTTCCAGCATGACATTGCTGTCACCTCAGGTATTTTATATCAGTGTCAATTAATATAATGCCAATCTAATATTATTTGCCTATTAAACCATGCCAATTATGGGGGACACGTGGTGCTGTAATAGTGGCTTACATGGGCCTTAGATGGGGGTTGAAAAGAAAAAAATTCTTAGTATAGACTGAGAAGGCTACATGGCAGTAGGATTCCTTATTATATATGTGCAAATTAAATAAAAATATTTTTTCTTTGGTTACAACCTAAGCAGCTCTAAACTCAGCTTTCCCTGGATTGTGATACAGCAGATTGCTTGGTTTGTGGCATACCATTTCAGGCCTATATCTGTATATTTGCACATGTTGTATGAAATTTAGCCATTTTGTGGTGAGAGTGAAAAGGGACAAAAATAGAAGTGGGGGGAGGTTAAAGGGAGGGGAGCAGTAGAAAGTTACAAGCAAGATAATAGAATCATAGAATCATAGAGTTGGAAGAGGCCACCCAGTCCAACCCCCTGCTATGCAGGAACACACATCACAGCATTCCCAACAGATGGCCATCCAGCCTCTGCTTAAAACCTCCAAAGAAGGAGATTCCACCACACTCCCAGGCAGCATATTCCACTGCCAGTCAGTTCTGACCATCAGGAACTTCTTCCTGAGGTTCAGGTGGAATCACCTTTCCTGCAGCTTGAATCCATTGCTCCTTGTCCTAGTCTCTGGAGCAGCAGAGAACAAGCCTGTTCCTTCTTCGACATGATCCCTTCAAATATTTAAACATGGCTGTCATGTCTCTTCCTAACCTTCTCTTTTGCAGACGAAACATACCCAGCTCCCTAAGACACTCTTCATAGGGCATGGCTTCCAGACCCTTCACAATTTTGGTCACTCTCCTCTGGACACATTCCAGCTTGTTGAAATCTTTCTTGAATTGAGGTTCTCAGAACTTGAGTCGGTATTCCAAATGAGGCCTAACCAGTGTAGAATAGAGTGGTACCATTACCTCCTTTGATCTAGCCACTATACTCCTATTGATACAATCAAGAATCATGTTGGCTTTCTTGGCTCCCGCATTGCACTGCTGACTCATGTTCAGCTTGTGATCTACCAAGACCCCTAGATCCCTTTCACATGTACTGCTGTCCAGCCACACATCCCCCATCCTATATTTGTGGATTTCATTTTTTCTATCTAAGTGTAGAACCTTACATTTCTCTTTGTTGAAATTCATTTTGTTAGCGTTGGTTCAGCTCTGCAATCTGTCAAGGCCGTTTTGAAATATGATCCTGTCCTCTAGGATATTAGCAACCCCTCCCAATTTGGTGTCATCTGCAAATTTGATCAGTGTTCCCTCTACTCCTTCATCCAAGTCATTGATGAAGATGGCAAATAGCACTGAGCCCAGGACAGAACTCTGTGGCACCCCACTAGTCACTTGTCTCTAGGAAGAAAAGCAGCCATTGGTGAGTACCCTTTGGATTCAGTCGGTCAACCAATTACAAATCCTAACAATAGCCCTGCCCAGCCTGCATTTTATAAGCTTCTTTGCAAGAATATCATGGGGAACTTTGTCAAAGGCTTTACTGAAATCAAGATATGGTACATCTACAGCATTCCCTTCACCTATGAAGCTTGTAACCCTATTGTAAAAAGAGATAAGATTAGTCTGGCATGACTTATTTCTGAGAAATCCATGTTGACTTTTAGTGATTATGGCATTGCTTTCTAAGTAATTACAAACTGACTCTTTAATGATCTGCTCTAGGATCTTTCCTGGTATTGGTGTCAGCCTGACCGGGCAATAATTATTTAGGTCCTCTTTTTTTCCCTTCTTGAAAATGGAGACGACGCTTGCCTTCCTCCAGTCTGCTAGGACTTCTCCTGTTCTCCAAGAGTTCTCAAAGATTATTGTGAGTGGTTCAGAAATGACTTCTGCCAGTTCTTTTAATATCCTTGAATGTGATTCATCTGGCCCTGGAAACTTGAATTCATCTAGTTTAGCCAGATATTCCTGTACTACTACTCTACCTATTCTGTGCTGCATTCCCCCCACCCACCCCCACTTCCTCACATGCTCCCCACCCCCCAGGTTGAGTACTTCCATCCTTTTGGGAAAAAACTAAGGGAAAGAAAGATCTTGCATTACAGATGTTGTTACTAATGCATAATCATACATAATCTCCTGACCCACCTCATCAAACTGACCTAAACAGCAGCTGCACCAGGTAATGGAAATCTGTTCTGCTGGCAATTGGAGTTGCTGCAGCATGATCATTCCAGCACCCTCCCACCAGTGAGCTGTGATGCAATAGTCAGAAGCAGGATCCTTGCCAAAGCTCTTGGTTATACTGCAGCTTGCTTGCAGGATGGGGCTGGAAATCTTATACTGTGTCACTCCAATTACCAGCAGAGCGGACTTGCCTCACTCGCTGTGGCTGTTACTTGTTAAGGTAGGGATTTTTTGGAGGGAGAGGATTGGTGATCCTGGAAATAGTGCCAGGAGCCTAAACATAAGTATCAAAGAGATACAGATGTGTAAATTTAGCTAATATATTCTTAAGTGCCCAGCAGGATACCAAACAATGTTTTAGAAGTGAGGGATTGATAATAAGAGCAACAGCAACATCCTATCTTCCCCTTCTTGATCACTTTCCCCTATGGCCATTTCCACACATTAACTTATCCTGTTGTCTTCCTGTTGCATTCCTGGCAACACCTTTGCTAGGAAGGGAGTGTGATGAGAATGCTTCCCTCCACACCCAGCCAGCTCTGGAGTGTGAGCGACATGCACCTACCTTCTGCAGCACAGCCGGGCTCTTTCCCATGCCTCCATTGCACTTCCTGCCCTACCACATGGCAGGTAAGGACAAGAGTGTTGCACAATCATGGGCATTTAATAGATTTAATTCATTAAGTGGATTAATGGATCCCATCCCACAATCACAATGGGTGGGGGGTGGGTTGATAGCAGGTACAATGCTACAATGTTGTTCAGAAGCACAGCCCATGGACTGCTGCTATCCCGTCCCTGTAGTGTGACTGCAACATCATGCTGAAATGGCCTACATTGCTTCGAGCAAAGAAGAGCAATTCCAATTAGCAGCCAAACAAGTGGCATTCTTTTCCTCTCTAGGCTGAAGCAACACTATAATACAATATTTTACAACAAGTGGGGGCCATCTGGGAGACATGCAGAAGGGAGAAAATGGTGGACACAAGAAACCAAAATAATCTGGGCACAATTTGAGGTGCTAGTTATGACTTGTAAAACCTCATATGGCCTAAGTCCAGGTTATCTGACAGAGCATATCTCCACATATGTGCCTGACCATGCTCTGAGATTCTCAGGAAAAGCCCTTCTTTCAGTCCTGAAACTTTCACTGGCACAACTAGTGGGATGTGAAACCGAGCCTACTCGGTGGCTTCCCCAAGTTCTGGAACTCCCTTCTAAGGAAGGCTAGAATGTCCCACTCCTTGTTGTGTTTCTGCAGGCAAGTAATGACTTTTTAAAAACTCTTCAGAACTGAAGTTTTTTTTAAAAGAAAAATCTTTTAATGAATGCTGTACAGTTTTAACTGTCCTGTTTTTTAAGCTGCTTTTAATTAGGTTTAATTGTATGTTTTCAGTTGTGTTTGTCACTGTTTAATTCCATTTTCGCATAGATCTTTCCTATGTTTAAACTATATTGTATTTATTTTACTTTGTAAGATGTCTTGAGTCTCATTTTTAGGAAATAAGTTGGATATAAACAAACACAACAACAACTATTTTCATAAATAAATACATATAAATAAATCCTGGTTCTGTTCCTAACCTCTTATTGGGTCTGAGCCTCAGCATTTCTCATTTCCAAAGTGACATTTTGCTTAGAATGATAGGCTAGAGACTACAGCAGGGTCTACTCTGTCCAATGTACTGCAAGACAAAGGCCAAGATTCCAGATCAGCTACTTAGATAGATGTACTTAACGAAGCAGCATATCTGGTCAGAACCCCATCCAAACCTGACTCCCTGGCATCAGCTACTATGGGCAGCGAGAGGCTGTTCTCCTGTTCATTGGGGTGCAACAGACTTGTGTTTATACCCCCTCACAAGCAATCTCTAGGATGACTGCCAGAAGCAGAATCCCTATCACAATTCCTCCTCACACTGGAGAGTGCTTGAAGGAGGGGTGGAAACACCAGTCTTTTGCATCTGGATCAACAGGGAAACAGACCCCTGTCACTTGGAGCAGCAGCTGCCCGTTCCTATGGCTGCAATTCACAGTCCCTGTAAGTGTGTAAACTAGATTTACATATTCATAATGGATTCATATTCACTATCTTTACATATTCAATGGAGAATATTCAACTCATGGTTGATGAAATGGATAAGCACATGCAGTGCCATTGTGATGGATGTGTTCTGCACATTTAGTTCCAAATTTGGCAACTTCCTTCCATTGCACATCTTTGTCATTCAACATAAGATTTGCACAACACAATTACTGAGTAAGTTCAGATTCAGAGGTTTGTACTATGCCATCTCTGTTTAGGATTTTGGCCCATTTTTGATACTAAAGTCTGAGGAACATTGTACAGTGTCCCTGGTAAAACATTAATCTTAAATATATTAGGCTTATTGGAAAATAATGCTAGAAATAAAACATCAAAAGATCATCTTGATTGGAGAATTCATAGATTTGCAAGGCTTATGGATGGGTGTTAGACAAATAAAATGGGCGCAAAACAATGCACACATTTTAAAATGCAAACGTTTAAAATACATACAGCTGAAAAATAGGCATAAACATGCTTTAATGAATAAAGTTTAGACAATGAGGGAAATGTGTGAGTTAGGTAATGCATTACAATTTACATTTCACGTGGCAAAATAAAGACTTTGAGCTCATTCAGAAAGGTAGTCCCTGGAAATATCAAGACTTTACAGTTCGTTTTGTTTTGATTTGACTTTCACATTCCCAGATATGCATACAAATTCTTTCTTGAAATATCCCAGGTTTCCCTCCCTTCCCCCCACTCCATTCTTGTGTTCCTCTTCCTCCGCCTGATTACGTGTCTCATCTACACTCAGGGAATGTTTCAGAAACTGATTTTCAGCAATTTCCAAAGAGACTTCATACAGTTAAAATACTAAACTGCTTCAGCAATATTAAACTAGTTGAGCATTAGAATTATTTTATTTCAGTCTGACATTCCTCTTTCCTCAATTGATTTCTGATGAATTGGTGTTCTGGAAACAATGGCCAGAATCCTGTTGCGGGGGTTACATCTTCGAAAGTGAACTTATGTCTGCTGGAATTAGAACTGGACAGGTCTGTAATGTCCATATCCAGTAGAGGGCTGCTGTTACATTACTATATATCAGAGGCAGCAAAGTAATCGTTGTGCAATGGGACTGATGCACAATGGAACTGATGGACAATGAGATATGTATTGCATCAATCTTGATGTGCATGGTATTGGTTTCAATGCATATCGGGGAGCAATATGAGTCAGGCCCTCTTGTTGGTGTTCTTTTACACATCTTTGCAATTCGCTAACAAAGTTTCTTAGCATCTTTGCTCTGTAGTTAAGCATATGTTAAGTTACGTAATGTAGATGGTGATATAGGACTCTGTGTTTTACTAGCAGCCAAAATTTTAGCTAGCTCTGGAATAATGCAAACAGGCTGCCAAATAGATTTCATTTCAGAAAACACCAGGTTAATTTAAACTGACCTTGGAAGTAGGAATGAAAGTCCTTGATAATGCTGAGAATTCCCAGGAAATATTTCAGGATGAAGAAAATGTCAGGTGGTCTCTAAAATAAAACTGGTTTGTACAGGAGCAAAATTTCAGAAATTTTCTTTCCATAGAGGGACACATGCCTACTTCATAAATTGTCCTATATGTTATATCAGAACTATTCTGAGCTGACCTCGAATTTTCAAACATGTGCCAGATTCTTCAGGTTGAGGTGTGGGACACAAGCAAATGATGATAAGATGCTGTCAGAGACTGGAGGTATGGGTTATAACTCCCAGAAACTCCAGCCAGCATAACTACTAACCATGCTAATAGGAGGATTTTGGGAATTGTGACTAAAAACACCTCCAAACCGTAGTCCAACTATCACATGCCAAATTGACTTGGGGATTTTGAAACCTGTAGTCCAAAACAGAACTTTTACAAGCACTGACATCTCCCCAGCAACTTATCCCCTGGAAGAAGTTGAAATTTCTGAATTAGAGATGTCTGAATAGCTGCTTCTGTTTTGAAAGTGGTAAACATACTTTCCTACTGGCATGGAGCCAGTTTTGTGTAGTAGCTTGAGTGTTGGACTGTGACTCTAGAGAGCTGACTCCGAATCCCTGCTCAGCCATGGAAACTCACTGGGTGACCTTGGGCAAGTTACACTCCCCCAGCCTCAGAGGAAGGCAAAGGCAAAGGCAAACCCCCTCTGAACCAGTCTTGCCAAGGAAACCACCATGATAGTTTTTTTTAAATCCTTAAGATTGTCATAAATCAGAGACAACTTGAAGGCACACAACAACAAATGTGACCCAACCAAGTTGCCTGTTTGCCTTTTGTGGCACTCTTTTGTGTCAAGAAAATCAGGAATCCATCCCTCATGGAATAGTTAATTGGGGAGCTATATATAGACCTGGCAGTGTAGGGCAAGAAAATCAAAAGGTTTAACTGACAATTTGGATTTGCATGTGATATGCAAAGCTATTATGTCTTATATAAACCTATCTCTTAGACACACATTTAAAACAAAAAAAGTAAATATCCACATTTCTTACATGTTTACCTTGAACTGTGGCTTCTGCAAAAGCTTAGTTCTCCATGATGCTGCACCACGGAGCCATCATTTACAGAGGGTTTAATAGGAGATATTTGTCTGAGTACCAAAGTCATTTGCGCTTACATAGGGCTGCTGTTTATGACAAGAACTATAATAGTATCTTCGAGCTTTTTAATTAAAAATTAATTAGAAGATTTAAGAACAAACTCATTGGGGGGTTACTGTACAATGGCATGTTTACAAAACTAGGCCTGGCTTTTTGTTGTTGTTGTCGTTGTTTCTGCTAAGTGTATCAGTCAATTCCATGTCTATTAAATATAATTATGCATGATGCTTCCTCAAAATTATAATGTACCATTTAAAGAGCAGCTGGGAAAAGTCTGCAATTTTTACTTTGCAATGAGGGTAGCCATTAAAATGCAAACAGGTGTAAAGAGCCGTTCGTCGATGAGGAAAAAAACCCTCAGCATAAACATTTTTACCCATTAATCTTGCATTTACAATACTTTTCAGTTAACTGCTATTTATTATCTTGGCTGCTCTGGCATTGTAGTGAAGTGTAGCAGCAGAATCACTCAAGAATATAAAATGCATTTCTATTTAAAATAGAAATATACTAGAGTGAAGCTGAGACAACACAGTTTTCTCAATGATTTTCAGCCAGTTCTCTTGTCCTTTTGGGGCAGGAGGATGGATGGCTCACTCATTTATTTAGTTTCTTCTGGCCTTCAGTTGTCCTCAGCCATGTGGCTAGATCTGACTTGCTGCACAAAATTATGCTATCAGCCTTGATTGGGTGGAGTCACACATATGACTAACAAAGAAGGAAGAATAAGCACCAGAGAGAAGAAATATGGATGCTGAAGTGGCTCAGGGATTCCATAGGGAACAAAAGCAGAGTGAATATTTGGAAGGGGTATGTTGACACTACAGAATCTGCTCTGTCACCTGAGACAGAGAAATGAATTTGCCTCGTGGGAAAGTCAGACCTGTACTTAATGATAACTGTTGAATCACAGCACTGACATGTCCAGCTTGTGATCCACTTAGAAACTTAGATCCTTTTTTGCACATATTTTAGGCTATGTCATGAAATAGATGATATGGAACAAGCATCATCTCACAGTTGTGTTTGGTAGAATGAGGCCCTTTCTGCAGTAGCCTCCCATCCTGGCATGCGGATGGAAAAGGAGTGGGACTCTGATGATGCTACTGCATGATGTCATTGTGGTCCCACTCCTCTCCCATCCCCAGGTGGCATGATCGTGGATTAAATCATTGACAGGTTTTCCTCATCAATGACTTGCAATTGCACTACCATCCCACACTTACCTGTCCTGCAGAAGGCCCAGAAGCATGATGGCAGTACTTTCTGCCCCAGCACAGCCTAGGAAAGTACCCAGCTGTGCTGTGGAAGGAAGAGGCATGTCCATCACACTCCCTTCTGCAGAGAGTGAGTCTGGTGCAGACGGGAGCACTCCTGTTGCGCTGCATTCCTGGCAGAGCAGCTGCCGGGATTATCACTGGAGGACCACACAAGAAGGTAGAGTGTGGAAAGGCCCTAAGTTTTGTGTGCTGCCTCCTCCCCTCCCTCTGGTAGTGATCCAAATCCTGAAAAACATGTTTGGTCAATGGCAACTAATATAATATAAAGAGGTTGTCACCCCAGCCTACTGGATGAGGAGCTATGCATCACCTAACCCTTGTTCAGAAGAGTAAGGCTTAGAAAACTCTGCATTTGAGGTAGGAAGGAAGCAATATTGGATTATTCATAGGACAGAGGTGGTAGGTCATCCCTGAAGATAAGGTGACATGGAAGAATGGGGTGACATTTTTGAAGAACACTCTGACAGTAAGAGCTCTTTGACTGTGGAATAGTCTGGCTCCGATGTTGGTGAATTCTCTATCACTGGAGGTATTTCAATAAGATTAGAAAGCCACTTCTGAAGAGAAGATTCCTTCACGGCAACTAGGTGTCCCTTGGCATCCCTTCCCCTTGTATGGTTCTATGACTCTATGATTCTAAATTAGAACTATGTTCTATTTTAAAATATTGGGAATTAACACTGAAGCAAATGTTGTTACACAGCATAGAGGGACAGAAACTTCAGTTTTTTTTTCCTTTGGGTGTGGAGCTCAGCAGTGAAACACATTGCCTTCCCCCAAGGCATCTCAGTTGGTATCTGTAGCAACCTGACACCTATAACAAAGACATTTTGCTGCTCACTGATAATGATTGCCAATAGCCATCACATTCAATAACATGGGAAATATAAGGATTTTTGTTTGTAGTACTGAATATTGTTTCTGACTTGTCAACTGAATCTTTCCTTTTTAGTTTGAGAGACACTCATTCATTAGCATTCATTGAAAACCTCACATCTATATTGTATATTGACTTTCTGATGCATTCCTTCTGGTTTCTCCTAATGTTTTGACTTGCTTACAGAATAGACATTTAAAACAGTGTCAGTGTGTGACCGTACATCAGTAGATTGCAGGCCAAGGAAATATACCAGTTTAGCAAGCTTGTTTTTAGGTTTTGTTTTTTTTTTTCTTAAGAAAGTTATCTTCCAGTGCTGGGTATTTCTTCACAGGCAGGTTTTTTTTTTTTTTTTTGAAAAACACATCTTTTAAAAGGTGGGTTGACTGGTGAGCTTTTCTGAAACCCCTGAGCAACAGGAATGTTTTCAGAATAATAACAGCGCAGAAAAAGAAAGACTGCAGAAATTTCTTGAACAGAGGATTTTGAAAAAGAGTTTAGAACAGATCCTGTTACTATAGTAGGAACGTGGAAGAAAAGTGGTTGCTAATTGACATAAGACCATTCTATTGATACCTTGGAAGATGCAAATGAACAATTTGAAAGAATACAGAACCAGACTGGGGTCAAGATGCCTTGATATTTATTTCATTTGGCATGTCATTTGTAAATGTACATTCCCATTTCTCAACTGAAAACCAGTGTCCTGTAGTCATTTGAGTGTAGGACTATGGCCATTTCTGCACTACACTGTTATAGTGCTATTATTCCACTTTCAACATCCTGTGGAATCCTGGGATTTGCAGCTTAGGGAGAGGCTTTGAGATTTCTCAGTTAGAGAGCTCTTTGGTCTCAGGAAACTACAAACCCTGGAATTCCACAATATGTTGAAAGTGGAATAATAGCACTATAACAATATAGTGTGGAAATGGCCTATGACTCTGGGAAATCTGGGTTTAAATCCTCACTCAGCCATGGAATACCACTGGGTGACCTTGGCCAAGTCATTCTCTCCCAGCCTCAGAGGAAGGCAATAACAAATCACTCTAAACAAATTCTTCGAGGAAAACCCTATCATAAGTTTACTTTAAGGTTGCCATATGTCAGAAACAACTTAAAGGCACACAACAACAATTTCTCTTCTTAGCAGGCAGTGTCAGATGTACCATTGGGCAATACTGTTACTGAGGACAGCCTTTTGACTGAAGCGATGGGTTGAGAAGACTTTCTCCTTTACAGAAGCATTTTGATGACCTGAGTTATTGACAGCGGCATTCTTCACAGCAGTCCACGCATCCATTGAAAAAGATATTTGTTAGATATATAACAGAGCTTAGATTCTTTATATAATGGAACTTGGAAGTAACTTTATACCCGTAAGGAGCTATTTGTTCAATGTATTTGTTTGTTTGTTGCCTTTCTCCTGGAGTGGAAAACAAGGCAGCTTACAAAAGAAATGGATTAATACCTAAAAATACAATTTTACAACAATTATAATCATCACATTTAAAACAGTATGAAATTATTTAAAACAAAGTTTAAAAAAATAAGAAACTTTTATAATTTATGGGGTGTAAGTTCATTATCAATGTGTATGTGAGAGATTGAGAGCGAGGTCGTTTCCTCACTACTCTGTTATGGTGCTATTATTCTACTTTCAACATCCTGTGGAATTCTGGGGCTTTGTAATTTCCTGAGGCCAAAGAGTTATCTGGCTGAGAATTTTAAAGGCTCTTCCTTAAACTGCAAACCCCAGGATTCCATAGGGGGTTGAAAGTGGAACAATAGCACTATAACAATGTAGTGTGGAAAGGGAGGGAGGGAGGGAGAGAGAGAGAGGAAGGGAGAGAGAGGACATGCCTTCAAATCACCTATCAACTTTGACGGGAGATGATTTACAGCACCAGCACAAAATTATCCCCCGAACCGCTGCCTCTGGACATAGGCCCTCTTCGCATGCTTTTTTACTTGTGCGAGTGCCCCTTGAGCATCGCATGAGTGGGAGTGTCGCTCTGTATGACGCACTCCCACTCACGTGATGCTCATGAGGCTAAAGCAGGGAGCGTGCGCATGTTTTGATTTTCGGCTTTAAGCTGAAAATGTCCCGCACTCATGCAATGCTCGCGGCGCCCTTGCGCACTTACCTCTATGCGGTGTGTCGGCAAGGCGGCCCGGTTGTGCTTCCCCCGTGCAGCCTACAACTCCTAGACTGCGCTGTGGAAGAAAGGGGCGGGGCGCTCGTGCGACGGTTGTGCTGCAAGGAAGACGATGCGGGAGGCAGAAAGGGCTGTTGCGAGTGGCTGCTCCTGTGAGCGCCGCTCCCCGCTGCCGAGATGAGGTAAGGTGCGAAAAGGGCCATAGTGTCCCAGAGGCAAGTATAAACATAGCAGAGCTTCAAAACAGCAAAAGCATGTGCAGCAGAGTACAACTACAGCATCAGCTCTGACCCCTTTGCCCACTGGTTAGTTAACTCACTGACACAGGGTTTGTCATCCAAAATACCTGGAGGCTTTAATCTTCACCGTTGCAGTATATAAATCTATACACAGGATACGCAGATCCACAGGCAGAGATTCAGCGTCAGACAAATTCGGATGCAGAGATATTCCTGCTCCTCTTTTATACACACCTGTTTCCATGTCATCACTCAGGGCTATTTGCATGATGCAACCCCTTGCCATGATTTCACTATCATGACTCAGTCCTTTACTTAATGTCCCCTAGGGAATGTGTCGTGACTTGCTAAGTCATTCCCCAGGTGTTCCACATGCTCATCAAATGTATTTTCTATTTGGGCAAATGTCACTGCATTTTTTATCCAACAAACTTATGGTGACCTCATGAATTTCATAGGGTTTTCTTCTGCAAGAAATATCCAGAGGTGGAAGGAATATTATGTGGTTCAGTGGTTGGCTCATGCTGTGCTTTCTCATGGATGTTGACTCATTAATATGGCAGATGGAAGGAGAATGTCTGCAATTTGCATTTCTTTTCCTGAAGGGTTTTTAGCAAGGCTGCTATCTTATACTCTTCTGCCACAAAATCACCTTTAATTCTTTCCAAATGTGAGGACCAACTCCTGCTTTTCTTTTCTCAAATGCTCCATCAATCCCTTTTTCAGCCTTTCCAACTGTTCACATTTCTGTTCCAACTCCTGTCTCTGTGCCTGTGCATTTGGGCATTTGGGCATGCTTGCTTGCTCTCAGCATCTCAAACAGATTGATATATGCATACCACAAAGCCCATGCTGCATGAGCATCCTTTTTACTTCCACATGACTTCCGTATAGAGTATGTGATGTTCCCAAGGTCACCTAGTTGGGTACCCATGACTGACTGGGTGAACTGAACCCTGGTCTCCAGGGCTGTATTCCAATGCTCAAATTTTGGCCCTAAAATGGAATATGTGCTAAAGATTGAAATTTAAATTCAACCCAGAAACTTAGTGGGAGCCAGCATAAAACTGTGTAACACTCATAGGAGAATATTTATGCTGTTTTCAGGTTTCAAGGCTTAGGAGTTCTAAGATCCAGGTCAAGAAAGGGAAGGGGTAAGCACATTTTACCCAGAACTGAATTAGCTGGCTTACTAACTGAGGTCATTTAAAGCTATGTAACCTCAACATTATCCCACCCCACTGTATTTCTGTTGCAAGTGTCTCCTTGAAAGCCACTTGAACTAAGTTCAGATTGCAGGACAAATAATTGGCATAATCTCCAGGGTCATTCATCTCTCAGCAAACAGGAAGCTTTGTCTTTGAAGGAGCTTCTGTTGTGTGTCTCATTCTTTAAGAGCCCCTTGTTCCACTTAGAAATGCATTCCAGCCAAAGGTTAATTGAGCCTAAAAGGTCCAAGCTAGAGCATGCAGTGATCTCATAAAAGATAATTAAGAGATATGCATGGAAACACTCTGAAGCAAAGAAAATTAAGGAGTAGGGGGGTGGGGGAGAAGAACTCAGGGAGAAGGGCTGCAGAGAAAAAGTCTTAACGCATTATCTCATAATGGCTTCCTTTGGGTGGCACTGGAAGTTATAGAGCAAGAGTTCTTACCCTGGGGTCCAGGAACTTCCAAGAGGCCCACAGATAGATTTCAGGGTGTTCATGAACTTGGATGGGGAAAATTACATTTTTCTTTTCACTGACCTTTCAAACTGAAATTTAGTTTTCCCTTCAATTATGAATGTAGGCAAAAAAACTGCAGTAGTTTGAACAAAACCTGTGACTTTGTCACCAAAATGGATCACAGATATTTCCATATATTACAGTTGTTGCAGATATTGCTATAATATTCTTTATGCTCATCACCATTTTTGACATTACTGTCGATATTAGAGTCACAGTTACAGAAGGGGGTGAAGCTTATGGATCTGATGCTATTCTATTGAACAAAATAAGCAACATGACTCTGTCCTTCTGTCTGCCTACTTTTGTTCCACTTTAGTAAAGACTATTTGTGAGTGAACTTGAAGTGCACAATGAACATTTCTAATTTTGACAGGAAAGTCAGGGCAGTAGGATCTTATCCCTTATTAGGCTCTTATACCATAAGGATCTATACCTTACCATTTGACGAAAGGCACCTAAGAAGGCAGACAACATGTTGCTCCCCTCAAAACTACTCACAGATCTTCTTTCTTTGCAGAATGCATTACAGAATGTATTGCAGAAGGCCAGAATGTCTTCCTCTCCTTTCTGTAGTCATAGGAATACAACTATCTTCTATAGACCACTAGCAAATTTACCCGGCATTGCGTGGGGCTTTTATTTTCCTCTTAAGAACTCAGTAAACTGTCTTCTCCATTTCTTGTAACTTTGCTCCATATTTCCCGTGTTTCCTTGCCTAGGAGCACAGAGGAAAACAGTGTACTCCCTCAGGAACTCAAACTGTGTATGTAAATAACTCTGAATACTGTATTCAGAGCCATTTACATAAACAGTTTGAGTTTCTGAGGGAGTACACTGTCTTCCTTCTTGCTGCTAGGCCTCATGTCCATAGCAACTGGCCTGTTTCTATACCTGTTAATTTCCCCCATATTCCCTAGTCCAATCTGCATTCTTAGTTGTTAACATACAGAAGTTGGGTTCCTGCAGGAATACACTGTCCTCCTCCTTTCTGCTAGGCATCATCTCCATAGTAACTGGCCTAGTCTAGTACCTGTAACTTTCCCCCATAGTCTCCAATCCAATCTGTGTTGTCTGGCGATGTTGATGTACTGGCTTTTTTTTCTTCTTTCTGTTGAATTTGTGCAATGGCTTTACATTTTTCTGGAAGCATTTTTTGTTTTGAATTTCAGCTTTAAGATTCCTCACATATGAAACCCATATAATCTACTGTGTGAGGCGGGACCTTGTAACTATGGCCATTTCTGCACCACACTGTTATAGTGTTCTTATTCCACTTTCAACATCTGTGGAATTCTGGGCTTTGTAGTTTACTGAGGCCAAAGAGCTCTCTGGCTGAAAATTCTTAAATGCCCCTCCTTAAACTACAAATCCCAGGATTCCGTAGGATGTTGAAAGTAGAATAATAATACTATGACAGTGTAGTGTGGAAATGGACTATGTTGCATACGTCACTTTAATTTTTCTCCCATATGCCTCCCAAAAGTTTTCTGGCATCCTTATTGATGGCAGGTCTCGTCTCCATAGCAACCGGCCTGAGGCCCAAGAGCTCTCTGGCTGAGAATTCTAAAGGCCCCTCCCTAAACTGCCAACCCCAGGATTCCATGGAATCTTCACAGCCAGCCAATCATATCAGGTCTTCTTGCCTCAAACAGACAAACGTGCAGATAAACATTGGCTTTTATATAGCAGATAAGAGCATTCAGCCCACTATTAGCAAAACTTCTACCTTTCCAGAGTTTTTCTAGCTCTGTTTGGAGATGCCGGAGATTGAACCTATGTCCTTCTACATTCAAAACTTGTGTGTTGAGCTGTGGCCACTCCTTGAATTGTAAAGTGAAGGTGAGCAAGTTATGTGTATCTGTGTCTTCTCTGGTTGATGGTTACAACTTGTCAAAAGCAGTCAAACTGGCCCAGTCACAAGTATAGTGGCTTAGTTCTTCCAACCCACCCAACCTGCAAAATCATCCAAAATTGCAGTTGGAAGCAAATTTACTTTACTTCCAGTGCACCAAAGCATGATAATGATGTACACCAAGGGGACATAGGGAGGAGGAATGCTCCTCAACTCCCACTTTATTTGCCCAGCTCGACGCACAGTGGCACTAATAAAGTCAACTTGAGACATCAACATCATGCCGTGGTAGGAGCAACCAATGCTGCATAGTACTGGTGAAGGGCACCATACTTTGATAGGAATGCTTCATGAAGTAAGCATTGCTTCATATTCTATGCTAGAGCATGAAAGAACATACACAGGGACAACTCTTTTTTTCTCTCCCTGCACTCCTACATTGCAGGCAATGTGTAGTTTGACTTTTGTCTAAGTGGAAGTTCTCTTGAAGCTCTGGGGATTACTTGCTGATGGGAGAAAACAGCTTCCAAACATCAAACTATTTCAGAACCAGAAGTAATAGCAATGGGAAATTGAGTGGGCAATTTTAATTAAATTAACAAGGGAAACAAATTAAAGTGAGACAGGGGGACGGGACCTAAAAGTTTAAAAAAAACATGAAAGAAGAACAGAGCTGATGTCAGTTTGGTTCTTTTATATGATGGTGCACTATACATTTGTGAAGCTGAAATAAAAGAATATTTTTCTTCATAATGCCAAGCTGGTTCCCCGCCCCCCACTTCTTCTTTTACTATACAATATATTCAGCTTTTTCAATAAAGAAAATTTACTGAAGAAAATAAGGTGTCTATGTTTACCTCTCTCTGTTTGGCCTCGGCTACTGATCAAACATTTAAAATTTAATTAAGCTTCAAATCACCCATAAATGGCAGAAGGAAGAAGAAAAAGAATAAGCAGATTGCTTTTCAATTGGAAGCTAATCTTTCTGTTTTAACCTGGGTCACTACTGTTTAGAAGGGAACAAAGAGGTAAAAGTTTATTGCAAAAATGAAATACCATTAGAGCTAACTGGGAACAATTTAATGATCATATTGCTTAATATATATAGTTCTGGGGGAAATGTGAAAAAGTAACCAAAATGCTTTGTTCTAAATAGGCTTTGTCTTCCTTCAGTAACGCTATTTATTTATGTCATTATTACTGTGGTGGGGCCAGTGACCATTTTTCCAAGTGGGTTACCCCACTATACAGGAACCTCAAATATCTCTGCTTTTCTCTTTATGTCCTCTCAACACGATGACTCAAAGTAAGGTTCTGTTACTCATGTGCTGTGGGATGAGTCCAGCTATGCATGAAACAACATCGACACACAAATAATTGGAAGAAAAAGGCCACAAATTTTGATTACAGCTGCATGATAGGGTTGGCACATCCATGGGTCCAGATCCAGACATTAACCAACTAGCCTGTCGATAAATGAGCCCAACTCTCTGGCCTCATCTCTGACCATTGAGATGAGAGGTATAGGTTATGTGTGGGCAGACACCCAGCATGGGCCCCCTGCTAGCAGGGGGTGCAGGAATGCATCTGCCCCTGAGCTGGACATAGCCAATTCATCCCCACACCCTCTGAGCCCTTAAGGAGACCCTCATACCGTACCAATTCCTGAATAACACTGGTAATTAATGTCCTAGATTATGGACCCATACAACAAAAGGCAGACTGGAGAGAGATCTTCCTCTCCAAGGCCCTTGTTCCATCAACCGACCTCAGCTGCCACCAGCAAACATATAAAACCAACTGCTTGGTGCCATCCACTTAGGCCCATGAGGCCTACCACTGTCCATGGGAAATCTGGGGCTTAACCCCCCTTCCTGTGCAACATTCCCCAATCCAAAGTCTCTGCTGGTGCCTGGCACAACCATCTGTCATCCCCAGCCAACACAGCTCTTCCCAGCTGCTTTTCTCCCTCATCTCTAGGCCATAGATCACCAATCCCCATGATCAAAGCTCTGTTAGTTATCTCCAGTTCCCTTCCTTCAGCTTTGTCCCCAGAAGCAATCCGCTGTAGCACACCTCTACAGACAGGTAGTTTTCACCATCTCCACTAGGCCCTAGATGTCATACCCTCCACCGAGCCCTAAATGCCATCCTCACAAGTTGGATCACAAATACATTCTAACTTGTGAAGAAGTGGCTTCTTGTTTGTGCATACCACATCTCTGTAACTGAACAAGAGAGACATTACTGGACATCTATACCGAATTCTGGACAAATGTACCCATCTACACAATCTCTTAATCACCCCTTCAGGAGGACTGCACTCTACTGCTGAAATTGCAGCCCCTATTCTGAAAGAGTGGCTCTCACACTCAGCTTCAGGGAGCCCCAAATGTCCCAGTGCTGATCTCAGTATCTATATAAACTGGATCCAAGTGAGAGGAGAACTGTCACTATGGGGAAAAAGGGGGATGGACCCACAGAGTTGCCTGTCCATGAATGTATGCAAAGTTTTTTCTGGGCATGGACTTGTTCCCTTCAGGCCATGAAGCCAGATGATTGCCCCATGACCCTGCTGATCATACTTGGAATGCTTCACCATGATGTTCACTGCATCTCTCTGAAAGGAGACATCCCCCACCTGGAGGACTCTAACATCTTGTTATACATTAGACACCATCCACCATGGATCCAGACACCAATTCACCCACCTTCAAGAATGCTGCCTTGAACAGCTCTGCCTCATAGTTGGAATGGCAACAAACTGCCAGCTGTCCTGCTAGCTTCCTGAGCAGCCAGAACGTAATGGTCTCCCTACTATTTGCCTTATGGAGGGGGGCAACAATATCCAGCCCTCCTCTGTCCTTCCGATTATGAATATGTCACAATGGTCTACACCCCCCCCATTCTAACTAATGTTATAGCAGCTAAGTGGAGGGATATGGACCATGGTATATGCCCTTCTTTTTCAAGTGTAGTAGATATATCAAATAGCGTAGGACCTGGTACTCAGATGCTGGTCATGCGTTCCCATACCCTTTATGCCTTTTAGAGGTAGAAAGCTTGCCCACAGTTCTACTGTAGGCTTGCAAAGTTGTGGGAGGCACCAAACTGAGTACTTCTTATATCATGCTGTGTTGTCAAGCTGCCATAGCTTTTCTGGGAATGCTGTGAGCTGAGGATCCAGTTTGGCTGCCAATGACCAAAGGCTGTCTTCCTGAAAGTGAGATAATGAATCTGCAATCCCATTATCCAGTCATGAACAGTGAATGCTATATTAGCAGACAAACATGACACAGAAACCTCCTCATTAACCTCATAACCCTCCTTGACTGCAGTGACTGCCTGTAAATGCTAACTCTTGTCTTGTTGTCACACCAAAAATATTGTTTTGTCCCTGAGGGACATATGGGCATGGCTACCAGTATAGGGAAGAACTCAAGTAAAGTGAAATCATGAACTATATGCAGCCAACCCTTAGGCCAGTGTTGCATACCGCATACCTTGGAAATGCACCCCAAAGCCAATACTCCTTGATGCATCCAAGTGCTCTTGCAAATTGCCACCTGACTCTGAGATCTCCTGCCACAGAGAAACCACAGTATATTCTTTCAGAAACCTCAACCAGACCCTCATTGCTGCTTCATACTCTTAGTAAGCTATATGCGGTGGTGAGGAGCCTTGACCCCAGATGTTATTCTGACCAGGTGTGTACAAAAGGTCCCACACAGAGACTCCACTTTACATACAATATTAAGGTACCTCATAAGAGACTGCAATTCCTTAAACGCAGCCTTTTTGTGGTGCAGAAAACAATCAGCAGCTCCCTCAGAACATCTAACTTCTCCTTATGGAGGCAGGACACCCCTCACACAGAGTCCAACAAGATGCCTAAACACACTAACTTATTGTTGGAGCCATCAACCTTCTCCTGGACCAGTAGAGTACTCAGCAACTCTGCCAAAGCCTGTCCTTCCAGACATCAAAGTGGTGAGTAACAAATGGGGAGCTGGCCCTGAACTTTACTGTCCACTCCAGGAACGCACTGAAGGTCTCCAAAGCCACAAAACTGACCAAACATCCCATAAGTATACCATTGTCTCTGAAATTAACACCCAACAAACAGAAATCATCATGTATCAGCCAAAACTCCTCTGTGGTTTTCTAAGGTCATTGCTGCACTATATTCTTATAGTGTGATTCCTCTTTCAACATCTTATGGAATCCTGGGGTTTGCAGTTTAGGGAGGGGCCTTTGAGGTCCTCAAAGGCCCCTCCCTAAACTGCAAAGCCCAGGATTCCATAGGGTGCTGAAAGTGGTATAATAGCACTATAACAGTCTAGTGCAGTCTAGTGCCTTAGGCTTCCTATCTAAATGGATCCTAGGAGGATTCTCATGGTCCTTGAGGGTGGAAAAAGATGCCACTATTCTTACCTCATCATCCATGTCTTATACCCTGCTGGGACCCTTGGCTGTCTGACTCCCTTTGACCATCCTCCTAATTGCTTATAATGGGAAACCCAGTACATGTGCTGCAACTCTCCAGTAATTGCCCCTTTCCTGTCAATTCTCTTCTGTGGACTCTCCTGCTGTTCCCTGATTATCTGAGTCATCTTTCTTATGAGACCTCCTGTGCCTCTCAACCCTACATCACCTCCTGATTGCATGACCTCTCTTCTCACGGTAGCTCTTCCTCAGAGTCAGATGAACTTGAACTGCTGCTACTGCTGGATGGAGAAACAGGTGTGTGCCAGCCCTGCACCTTTTACCCTGATAGGTCTTGCTGTGTGCCTCCTTCACTGCCTTGAGAGCTTACAGCTGGTGAAAGGGCTGACAATGATACCTGAGAATCTAGCCACACTATCTTCTCTGCTAACTTCTCCAACATCTGGGATCACCCTCCAACACAGTTTAGCTCCTGGCCCCTGCAGACAAGTTGATGGTTGATCCATCCTTGAACTGCTATTGCCCTTCCTCTGCCCTTTTGTAGGTGCCAGTGCCAGCTTCATCCACAATTTTCTTTCCTGGATGCCCCTAGTTCCTGGTAAAAGCTGTTGTGTTGACTTCTGTGACTTCTTGGGTGGCACGCTCACACCTTACCCACACACAAAAATACCACAAAATCCGGCACCCTCTAGCCACCAAATACATAGCTGCCCATGAATAAGTTGCTCACATCAGTGATTACAAGTGTTTTCTTGACTTTATAGACAAGCACTTTAGGAGCTTTTTGTGTGTGTGTTTTGGTTCTATTATGCAATGCATGTACCCTAGTGAAAAATATGTGTTGTGTACCCCCCCCCTTTGATGCCCCAGCAGAAAACTCCAAAAGAATATAAAAGGGGGGGGGAGTTACCACTGCTGCCCTTACCTGAAAAATGGGGTGTAATTTGCTGTATTTTTCTTAATGTGTTCCTCTGGAGATAGAGCCTCAAAAGGGTATCCGCAAGTTGCTTAGGGTCCCCCTCCCAGAATGCCCAGCTGAAGTGAAGTGTTAATGAAGCTGAGCCCCTAAAGAACACAGAAGCATGATGCTCAAAGGGCAGATACACCAATCTTCCTTAGAGGCCAATGGCCCAAGAGCTCCTATCAGCCAGATACTCAGCCAAGACTTCCCAAACTGAGATACTCTTAATGAGTGCTTATAAGGGCTGTTGTGTAATTTTCTTGGTCCTGTGAAAAGGTGCCATTTGCTTGCCACTGCTCAGCTCACTGTGGCTGCCACTGCTTGCCTTGTGACTGCTTGCATCTCTATCTCTTGGGGCTACTTTCCTCTGCAATCTGAAGCTGCTCCCATCACACTCAGCAAAGGATGGCTGAGTATGTGGGAGAACAGCTAAATATATATCCCCTTACCCAACCTGAGTGAAAACAGCAAGCAGCTCACTTAGGTCAGACATACCAGGTGATGAACTTAAAGTGAGGTTTAAATTCATTGGCTGGCCATTGTCCATGTTCCCAAGGGCAATGCCAAGGTGTATACTGCCCTAGGAAAGAGAAACCAGATAGCTGTGTTTGTCAGGAATCTCTCCCTGCCGGGCCACAGCCAGCAAGGGAAGAGAGAGGCCAGGAACACTTGGGGAATCCAAATATACCAAACACCAGGAAAACACAAGCCAAGCCAGGTCAAGTTCCAGTCCAAAGGTTCAGAAGGCAGAGAACCATCCAGAGGGTTTCAGGGAGCAGGAGACACTAAGGTCATGAGGGCTTGCTAATAATTTGCTGCAAGCAAGAAGCAGCCACGCCGGTAGACTTAAATAGCCCCTGTGAGTAGGTGCTGCTTGTAATTGTTTCTTCAGCCTAGTCCATGCAGCCTCCCTTTGAGCAGCCTGTTTCAACCTTCTGTGTGATTGAGGGCTGATGGGCACAAGTGGCTACAACTCCCCTGCATTACTGCTCGTTCCCTCTCTGTCATGAGCTGGCTGAGGCAACTGAGGCCCTTTTCACATGCAGTTTCTGTTGTGAGGGGGCCCCTTGAGCATTGCGTGAATGGGAGCATCGGTCCATACGACGCACTCCCATTCATGCGACACTCACGAGCCTAAAGCGGGATGTGCATGCATTATATTATTTTCAGCTGGGAGTTGAAAATACTGCGCAGTCGCACAATGCTCCCGGGGCCCTCACGCACTTACCTGCTGTGCGGTGCATCAGATGAGCGGGCTGGTTGCGCTTCTTTCCCCAGCGCAGCCTACAGCTCCCAGGCTGCACCTTGGAAGGAAGGGGCGGGGAGCTGGCATGATAATCACACGACCAGGAAGCCAGCTGCAGGAGAACGGAGGAGCGATGTGAGGCTGCTTGTGTGAACGGCACCCCCCACCTCCGCGAGCAGGTAACGTGCAGAAAGGGCCTCAGGCTCTGTTTGACCTTCCAGTGCAGGGGATGTTTGCAGGTTGACTTGCTCACTCACTGGCTCGGCCCCCGCACAATCAGTTGCTCTTCAATCACAGCATCATCATCATCATCATCATCATCACCACAATCTTTACAAATGATTGGCAGTATCTGCCCACACTAATCCCCTTCAACAGTAAGTCATGCAGTGCTCTTCCTGTTACTGTTTTGAGAGGTATAAAAGTCAAAAGTAGAGTGGGATGATGGTGGTTTCTGGGGGATTCTGTGGATAGGGATGTTTTATGTATTTTCATACATTGGGAAGATTTTGTGTGTGATTTTAAGGGAAGAACTGACTGAGAACCACACCATTTTTTTTAAAAAATTGGCAACTTCAGGGACCACAAAACTGGGAATTCTGGGGTCTTATGTGGACTGAGGGCTGTATTCTGTCCACCACCCCAGTATACTCTATTGTACAGATAGGCTAGGATCACTCATTGGACCAATCCTGAAAGCATTGTCCTTACTCTAAATTGGTTGTATCTCATAGTAATAAGAAGAAACTCAATATTATGCCTGGTCGCCATTGTGAGGCAACCACTTCCTCCATGTGGTCCCTGCTTGGCTGGAGTCATTATGAAGGAGAGAAAAACCAGGAAAAAAAATGGAGGGGACAAAAAAAATGCACACACACAAAGACACATTTATCACACGCATATTTACCAGTCATGGGCTATATCATGTTCATGATGTCACTGATAAAAGAGACATGGCTGAAGTATATTCTGAACTGTAGATCACCTGTTTTGCTTTTCTATATTTAACAAGATAGAGAGCCTCCTGGCTTTTAACTTAGTGAAAGGCTCGTTATTGAAGAATGTAAAATGAATATAGCATCTGGCAGTTGGATTCAGCTCCTTTGCTCCGACGGTAATAAACAGATTAATTGGGGCAGACCTCAGACACTGTTCCTTGGTATGGGAGAAAAATGGCAAACTCTATTGCTACTAGGTGACTCTAATCAATGGTAACCGGTCTTACTACATTGATAGTAGGGCCTCTTGTATCACACCGGTCCTACAAAGGACCACACATGGCTCATGGGCCACAGAATTCACATTCCTGTATTTTAATGTAGGACAGAAGCACACCCTCCAGCTGTCTTAATTTGGTAAGGGCAGTCTCAATTAACCTTCTGCCATCTCAATTTTTCAGGTGCTTTAAAAATGTCTCATTTTCTCTTTCTTTCTCTCACTTTCTTCCTTTGTCCTCAGCTTACTTCCATTGCTGCAAACTGAATTTAAATTGCATAAGTGGTTTACACTCAATTGACTCAGCCCGGAGCAAAGGAGAGGTGGAGGCAGAATCTTGTCTTTCCCAGTAGGCTTAGGCAGAAACAAACTGCTGCAGCCTCTGTTAGTGTCATGAACTGAATTCACACACATAAATATAACAGTGCATAAACACTATTTATTAGGAGTGTGATACATAGTACGAGACTTCAGTTGGTGAACTGGAGGCCATTAGCAAAATTCAAAGGCAAAGAGTTTCTCATCCCGCCTACAAGAGACCTTGAAGTTCTGGTTTAGCCTGGCAGCGCTTATCGCTACATTCCTAACTTTGTTTATCTAATGGTCCCTGGTTCTCATACCTTGTTACAAGCAAACTGCTACTTAACTCCTACTACACGTCCCATAACTAAAATATGGAGGGCTATCCAACATCCTGCCCATCCCGAAAAAGAAAAGAAAAGAACCAACACATAGCATAGCAGTGAGGAAGAGGGAAAAGGGGAAGGTCGTGGGGAGTGGAAAAGAAAAGGGAAGAGGGGAGACAACAGTTGAAATGCAAACACAAAATGTAGTAGTGAAACATGGCGTGTTGAAACTGGCGATTCAGGATGCAGGAACAGTTGGTTGAGTAGTTTGGTTACTCTCCGAAGAAGAATTAGAAGGAGCTGGTTTCAGTAAGCTGGAATGAAAAACAGGGTGAATAAGTTTGTAAGTGTCAGGCAAAGAAAGTTCAAAGGTGACATCATTAATGGCCCGTTTGACTGGGAAAGGACCAAGGTATTTGGGGGAGAGTTTTTTTGGAGGGGCCATTGGAGGAAATGTTCTTGGAGGAGAGATAGACAAGATCCCCAGGCTGGTATGTAAGATTGGGCTGCTGTTTTCAGTCAGCAAATCATTTGTGAGAAGCTTTTGAAGCTTCAACAGCAGAATGCATAGAGTCCCAAGTAGAAGAAATCTTTGTAATCCAAGAGGTAAGTGAGGTAGGTTGTGTTGTAGGGAGGGTGGTGGGGAGCACAGGAAATAGTTTCAGGATGATACCAAGGACAACTTCAAATGGAGTTTTGCCAGTGGAGGAGTGTAGAGCAGAGTTGTAAGCAAATTCGGCAAAAGGGAGGAGGAGTGCCCACTTGTTTTGGTTGGAATTGACGAAGCAGTGTAAGTATTGTTCTAGGGTTTGATTTGTGTATTTGCTTTGTTCATCAGTTTGGGGATGATAGGAGCTGCTGAGTTTTTGGGAAATACCGAGAGATTTAAGGAGTGAAGTCCAGAATTTGGAAGTGGATATAGGGTCACTGTTAGAAATGATTGTGAAAGGTAGTCCATGGTCAGCTAGTTTTTCAGCGGTAGGCACTTTTTTTAGTGGAATGAAATGAATGTTTGGAGAAATGATCGGTGACAACCCAAATGGTATGGAATCCATGGAAGTTGGGCAGACCAACAATGAAGTCCCATGAAATGGTGTCCCAAGGTAAGGAGGGAACAGGAAGTGGTTGGAGAAGTCCATGTGGCTTAGATGAGGAGGATTTGCAGGCGTTGCAAAAGGGGCAGTTTTTTATATATTCTTGAACTTGTTTTGTGAGACCTGGCCAGTGGAAAAGTTTCCTGATGGAATGTAGAGTTTTAAGGAAGCTGAAGTGTCTAGCAGGTTTGGAATTGTGGTATCTTCTCAAAATTTCGATTCGGCAAGCTGGTGGTACGTAGATTTTAGTTCTAATGAAAGCTAAGTCTTTAACCCAGATGATTGAGTCTTTGTGTGTTTGCAGCCAGGTGCCAACCTGGTAGGCAGATTTCAGGGAATGTTGGAAGGCAGAATCAAGTAGTGCTGAAGCTGATTCCCGGGCCCATTGTTGTGCTCAGGTAATGACTTGTAAGCCGAAATTGTCTGGAGAGAAGAGAGGTTTTTCCTTGGTAGGAGAAGAGAAGAAGGGCGGTTCATGGCAAGGCAGTCTTGAGAGAGGATCTGCCAAAGTGTTAGTTTTTCCAGGTTTGAAAAATTTTTTGAATCTAAATCGCTGGAAAAATTCACCCAGAGTGTTTGTTTAGGGATTAGTTTTTTTGGTGGCTTTTAGAATTTCGAGATTGCGGTGGTCAGTCCAGACTTGAAAAGGAAGTTTAGCTCTTTCAAGGAAGTGTTGTCAGGAGGTGAGTGCGAAATGGATGGCCATGGCTTATTTTTCCCAAATTAGCCAGTTGCATTGGGTGGTGGAGAATTTTTGGAGGTGAAGACACATGGTTTAAGTTGGCCATCTGTGTCGTGTTGAAGAAGAACAGCTCCCATGGTGAAGTCAGAGGCATCAGTTTGAATTATGAATTCTTTGTTAGTATCAGGGAATAAGAGAAGTGGTTCAGATGTAAATTTTTGTTTGAGGGTCTCGAATGCTGTCTGTCATTTTTCAGTCTGGAGGGCTGATGTGGCTGCATCAGCCAGTTTTGTTATCGTTTGCTTTTTTAAAGAGGTCGGTGAGAGGGAGAGCAATCGTGGCAAACCCTCTATGAAGTTATGATAGGAGTTCACGAAACCAAGGAATTGTTATAGTTGCTTTCTAGTTTTGGGGGTAGGCCAATTCAAAATAGTGTCAGTTTTGGTGGGGTCCATGTTTAGGGTATTATGACAAACATGGTACCCTAAGTAGTCAAAAGTCTGAGTGTGAAATTCGCATTTTCAGAGTTTAACAAGTTTTTTTAAATTTCTTTGTATCCCGCCTCTCCATATGGATCGAGGCAGCAAACAACTTACAAATAGCATGTATTTCTATACATATTTCTATACATGTCCCCAACAAGCTGGGTACTCATTTTACCAACCTGAGGAAGGATGGAAGGCTGAGTCAACCTTGGAGCCCAGCAGGATTGAACTCACAATCTTGTGGCCTTGCAGTACTGGCATTTAACCACTGCGCCACCAGTATATGAATCTTTGTAACACAGTATGTACGAGTTTAGTGTGTTGTTCAAGGGTTTCTGAATAGATCAAAATGTCATCTAGGTAAACAACAACACCTTCATAGAGGAGGTCTTGTAATACAGAATTGAGAAACATTTGGAAGGCTGCGGGACCAGCTTGTAATCCAAAAGGGAGAACAGTCCATTGGTAGTTTCCCAGGGAGGTTGAGAAAGTAGCCAACCACTCACTTTCAGGGTCCATACGTATTCTGTGGAAAGCCTCCTTGAGGTCTAATTTGGTGAAGAATTTGCCTTTAACCAATTGATTTAGGATGTCCTTGGTCAAAGGAATCAGGTACACATTAGGCAATACTGCCTGATTAATTGTTATAGTTCACAATGAGCCTTGGTTCTCCTTCATCCTTTTTATTGCAGAAAAATATTGGACTGGCTGTGGGAGCAGATGAAGGTTTAATAAATCCATGTTGTAAGTTTTTGTTCAGGAATCTTTTTAGAGCCTTTAGTTCTTGGTTGTTCATAGGGTATATCTTGGGTTTGGGAATTTTAGCTCCATCTATCAATCTGAGTTTGCAATCGAAGTCTCTGTGCGTGGGCAGTTTGTCTGCTTCGTGGTCTTCAAAGCTTTCTGCAGGTCTTGGTATTCTAATGGGATTTTCTGCAGTTCCTCAGGACTCAAAGTAAGTGCCGAGTCAGAGGAATTTGGTACGGGCACGAGATTTATGTCATGATTATGCTTGAGTAAGACTTGGGTCCAGTCAATTTGGGGATTGTGTTTTTTCAGCCAGTCATACCCAAGGACTACTTGAAAACTGATTTTGGTGGGCACTAGGAAACTTAATTGCCCCTGTAAATTTCCCACTTGATCAGGGATAGGTTTGGTCCTTTCCCGCGCAGGGCCCCCTGCCATGGGTGAGCTGTCTATTTGAGATAAATTGAAGGCCTTTTTTAGGGGTTCAAACTTTACTGCGAGTTCCTTGGCCACAATGGATTCAATGAACTAGTTGTGCAGCCTGAGTCAACTAAGGCCCTGTACATTCGTAATTCCCATCATTTCCTTCTAAGGTTACTATAACATATACACGATGAGTTTTGGTTGTACGTACATTTGCAGATTGGTCGGAATCCCAATCATCGCTGTGTTACTGCGGCCCAGGCCTACCCGGAGATAGCACATGATATCGTTTTGATATCAAAACCATTTGGCCTTACTCTGCCACCCTGCTCCACGTGTTTGCGAGGCCTCCGGACAAGCACGTAAACAGGCACGGCTGGTAATTGCTGGATATTCCATTCCCCACCTAGGCAGGCCGAACTGAGCTGGTTCGTCGCTTCAGGGACCTCTCCGGCAAACACTCTTTTGCTTATGCGCGATACTAACAAAGGCACCCCTGCCCTGAGCAGGTAGCTGCACAAAGCCATGCCAAGTGCTCTGCATTTGCATACTGGCTACACTATTGTTGATTCAGTGCTAAGCCAATCATGCTAAACTCTGACCTTTCCAAAGCTTTGTTCCACTCCAAACTCGCATTATTCGCTCTGAGTAAGGTATGGCCTGCAGTCACAATTCACCCTATATAAACCCCCTGATTCCGAGCCCACCTCGGATCGTTCCTGAATTCCATCCAGCCTTGTTGCTGCTTTGTCTGGCAAGCTCCCCTCAGCGAACCACGCTGAGCTTCTTCCCTGCACCCCAACGAATTCAATCTTCAAACTTCTTCAGGACTATGAGACAGGTGTCGTATCACCCATTTCCCCCGAAAATCCCTATTTCCAATTCTTCCATTAGCTGTATGATTGTGGTGTCTTTATTGTTTGTTTGTCTTTCAATAAAAACATCATTTTTGCTATTTCAAAACTGTCTGACTGCTTGACTGACCTGACCCCGTAGATGCTGGGTTGCAAGATCCTGCTATGTTACCCTGCCTCTCGCTAGCTTTAGTGAGTGCTCCAGCTAATTTTCCCCAAAGTTGTATTATCATGGTTTGGTATTTTGGGCACCCCTCCCTGGACTCCAAGAGAACAGGGTAACAGCTGTCTGAGTCAGACGTGGTCAGTGGGCTATCCTCGCCATCGCAAGTTCTAGCAACAGTTCCGCCAGTGGGATATTTGGTTGGTGGCTTCAGGGTGTCAGTTTTGCAGGATACAGGCCAGGTGGTGGGGTTGCCCGACTTTTCTTCAGCAGGTTTCTTTGATTCCTGGCATTTGCTGGCAAAGTGGCCTTTCCCTCCACATTGGAAACAGATGCCTTCTTTGAGTCATTTTTTCTTTTCCTCGCTGCTCAGGAAAGTGGGTTTTCAGGATGCTGGGGTTCGGTGACCACTTTCTTGTGCTTGTCTTTCCCAGGGCAAGCTGGAGACTTTCCATGATGCTTTCCACTTCTTTGACTAGTTTCATCAATCCCAGGAGACTGGCAGGATTCCCTTGGATCAGGCAGTGATCTCAGATGGTGGGGTTCAATCCGTCCCAGAAAAATTGCTTGAGGATGTCATCTTTCCATTCTGGAACCTTAGTGGCTAGCTTTTTGAATTCTTGGGTGTATTCACTGACGGTTCCTTTTCCTTGATGCAATTTTCTCAGTTGGTATCTGGCTTGTTCTTGAAATAAAGGATCCTTGAACCTTTCTCTACATCAATGCATGAACAACTGCAGTTCGGCTGTTTCTTCAGCTCATGAGTTGAACAGGCTGGTGACCCACACTCTGCTACTTCTCCTTTGAGGTGCTGGCTCAGGTGTCTGACTCTGGTGGCATCATCTGGGAAACTGTTCCTGTAGTCAATCATATAATTAGAGGCCATGTTGAGAAAGTATGTCAGGATGGCTCCATCACCATCATAAGTGGTTGTCAACTCTCGAAAAGGCTGGGGCCCCACTTGCACTCCTGGTATCTCAGGAGTGTGATAACTGAAGTCCCTGTCAGAGCTGCTGATGACGAGCAGCAGCTGTTGGTCCCTGTTGCTCAGGGTGGAGATGATGAGCAGCAGCTGTTGGTCCCTGTGGCTCTGGATGGAGATGAGTCCTGCAGCTCAAGAGCTCCCCCGGCTGCCATGGACCAAGCAGGCTTGGACATTCCTCTGCCTGCTCCTTTAGGGCAACAGGGATCTGATTCTGAAGATGGTTTGGAGCCTGTGCCAATCAGCCCACAAACAAGGCAGAGACTCAAGAGAGCTGAGCAAAGGGAGGCTTCCTTGATTAGGTTCAAGAAGCAGTGACTAGCCACACCTGTGTCTTGTGCTATATAACTGCCTGCCTGGAAGCTTTCCTTTGCTTGTGGCAAACTTCTTTGAAGCTCTCCTTGTAGTCCGGTGACGTTGGTGCTGAGCAGTTTCTGGTCTCTCTCCCCAGGCCCAGGTTTGGCCTCCGATCAGGGTGGATGGAGGAATTGAAGGCCATGTCTTGGGTCTCGCATCAGGAGGCCCCCTGGGGACCATCTCATCTCTTTCAGCAATTCCCTCACCTGAAACTTTGACGACTCTGCCGGATGCTCCCTTTTCTTCAGGTTCTTTTTCAGTTTTTTGATACATATTGTTAATATTTTTTACAGGAGGTCACTCACTCTGTTGGGAACTGAATTCACACACACAAAAATAACAGTGCATAAATACCATTTATAAGGAGTGTGATACATAGTACGAGACTTCAGTGAGTGAACTGGAGGCCATTAGCAAAATTCAAAACATAAAAGGCAAAAGAGTTTCTCATCTTGCCTGCAAGAGACCTTGAAGTTCTGGTTTAGCCTGGCAGCGCTTATCACTACATTCCTAGCTTTGTTTATCTAACGGTCTCTGGTTCTCATATCTTGTTACCAGCAAGCTGCTACTTAACTCCTACTACATGTCCCATAACTAAAGTATGGAGGGCTACCTGACTTGTGAGTTCTTCTTCATTTGTAACTTTTGCCATCTTGACCACACTCTGATGCTGCTTGGTCATACGTGTCCTGGTTTTTATCTGTGCAGTATTGGATGATATGCAGAGATCATGGAGGAAGAAACTTTTGTACCTTTAACAAGTGAGTATATGAGAAGATATTAGTGAGCACAAGTTTTCTCACTCTGCACAATAAATTATACTCACCTGAATTTCTCCAGTTCACAAAAACTCTCCGTTCCTCCAATAGGCAGTCATTATGTGACTGGTGAAACTCTACGCTATTGAGAGTTGCAACAGAGATACTGAATCTGACAACCTTCTTCCTCCCATTTTGTTCATCAGTTTTATTCCTCAAGTTAAACAGTTATAAAGATCTATTGGAATATTTTTCAACAGAACTCAAATCTAGGTCATGCCCCCTATCTCAGCCCTATGCCATCAAACTTTAATAACACTGCCTATGCTGAGTCTTTCTGAATAGCAAATAGTCCTTCTTTTATCTACCATTTTGAGCTGGCCTCTCATTTGCATAACCAGTTCTAGTGCTATTACTGGACAGGAAGACATTAGATGAAAAATGTTGCTGTCAAGGCCTGTGTGAAGTCCTCTGGACTTCAAAGTGGGATACTTAATTGAATCTATTTTACATTTTCTTTCTTGGCTGCAAGACACTAGCAACCTGGGGGCAAAAAGGAGAGCTGTAGTATTCCCACTGTAACATTAGCCACAAATTATTATTATTAGAAACTTATACGATGTTCAACCATTTCTGCAAATTCACATTGCACAGAACTAAGAATCCAGAGTAGAAGAGGCTTTGATGGCATCATATCACCTTTCAGCTGGCAACTTATAGGGCACTACTTAAATATCCAAGATGAGAAAGATAGAATTCCATTCTATAATTGTTCTGGAATACTGACATCTGACATTCAATAGCTGTTTGCCTTTATGTGTCACTAGAGTCCTATTTAGTAGTTCTTTAAGGTGCACTAGTTCTTCCCTCCTCCATCATAGCCTTACTTACATCAGAGTGTTGACTCTGAAGTGGACAGCATATTGTGTGCATAGAGGCTCTCTTCATAGGCCAAAACATTGGAAAACTGGAATTCAGAAATATATAGAGAGCCTATATGCATAGAGGAGGCTCTCTCTTTCAGATTCACTTTTCACACAAGCAAAGAGATGATGGGATGTCGGTGGCACACTCCCCTCTTCATTTCTTTGTTTATTCCTAAAGAAAAATGCCTGAATAAGGCTTCAGTATTTTGGGGGCTACAGTCTCTCTTGCTCTCCATATTGATTTCAGTGGGGGTTATTGTACCCATGAAAACATAATTCATTCACATTTTAAAATGAACTTACCCAGTAACAATTGCCTGAATCAATATATGATCTGTGATGCAGTTATCCTTTAGTATTAGCATTGCTCAGAATTGTATGGTGCAATTATAGCAGAAAAGGGTGCACAAAATGTTGGTAAGTGAGAAATATGCAGAGAAAAGCATGAAATAAGGGGAGATTGCTTGAAAAAAAAATAGGTATTAGGCAAAAAGTTGCTATAGAATGGGGATAGTCAACTGGAGGGGCCAATTGGAACTGGGGGGAACATTGGTCTCCTATGGTATATTGGAGGGCTGCACACGTCCACTGCAACCCTGAAATTGCACAAAGGGCAGTTCTGTCATTTTTGGGAGACCTCCCCAGGTCGTTTTAGGTTCAGGATATGTTTTCTTTTCTCTTAAACTGGGAAATAAACCAAAAGACACCTGGGGACCATACTCAGATGCATAGGGATGGGGGGTAATGGTTTTTTGGGGCCATCCTGTCTCCTTGCTTGCCCTCCCCCATGCACCATTGCCCCATCTGGTCCACCGTAGCCCTGCCCCATGCACCGTAGCCGTGCCCCCATACACCATAGCCCCCCATGCACGGTAGCCATGCCCCCATGCACAATAGCCATGCCCCTGCATCATAGACAAGCTCCCTGTTCCATAGCCACACATCCTCCCACTCCCCTCCACGCACTCCAAGCTCTGCAACTGACCATACTGCCAATTGTTAGCAGCAAACTAATTCACTCATTTTCCCCCACATGAGAGAGAGAGAGTACTGGGGGCTCTGAGGCTTTCAAAAATGCCTTTGGGGACTAGATGTCCTGCTCTGAGTGAATTTCAGTAGCAACCTATTTACATGTTCTCAACATCTGCTTGTTGGGTGAAGGTTCTTTGGCCTGCAGTCAAAATTGCTAATGTTTTGTCAAAATGACCTTGAATATTGTTATAAGCAGGGGATTGCTTTTCAAACTGGACTACTACAACTTCCAGAACTCCTGGCCATAGGCTGTGCTAGTTGGAAGTGTTGGGAGGTAGAATCCTACGATATCTGGAAGGCCATATGTTTCTCATTTCTGCTGTAAGCAACATTCAGGGGCATCTGGCAGAGAGATGTATGAGCTATGCAGCCTTAAATGCTACTTAACATGATTCACCTTTCTGTTGTTCTCTTAGTCTTGTGCCTGAGTGTTTCTTCATCCCTTACAGACTGAGGTTGTGATCTGGGCAGTGAAAAAAATTAGTGCAGCTGACCTGCCAATGCAGCTTCATTCATTTTTTCTCTTTGAGTGACTGTTGCTAAAAATTACTTCAAGGGCATGAAGTTTCTCGCACTGAACAGCCTTCTTGATAGGAAACTTTGCAGCAAAAGAAAAGGGAGACTTGAAAGGAACTTAGTAAAGTTGTATGCCATGACCTAGAAGGCTTATTTAAAAGTGAGAAGCATAATTAGGGAGGTTAATGATAGGAGACGCAGAGCTTGCACCATCCTTACTGACATTTATTCTTTAACTCTCATGTCAGGTCTTAGCTTTGCAGGATGATTTGGATCAATTAAACTGGTACTTCACCCGCTGCGTACATTGTAAAAGAAAGTTTCTAACGGAGCATGGTTTGCACTGATCACAGCAGCTATTGTATTCAAGCCCTCAGATTCAGAACCTGTGGGAAACTAGGATGCTTTCAAGAGGTAAGATATTGCTCGTGTTCAAACTTTGGAACTTTCTCTATAATCATAATAATAATAATAAGAGGAAACACTGCATTGAAATGAGAGATTTATGGAAGGAGCTTGAAAAAAGATAGAGAACAGGTTCTAAGAGAGTCACTGAACTTTGATTTGGTGATAGAAGTCCAGATCAAGGAGTACATTTTGAAGCCCAATTTCTCCTACAAATTACACTTTCTGTTCTGCATGGAAAAGATTGTGGTAGTGTTTATGAGCTCACTAAAGGATTTGGGTCACATTTTGCAGCAGCAATAGCAGCTCACCCTTTGTCTTTTCCTTCTTTCCTCATTCTGTACCCTCTCCAACTACTAGGTTGCAAAGTCCTTGAGCAAATGAAGCTTGAATATTCTGATTTTTTTTAAAAAAGGCACACGATGGTGCTTCAACAAAGGGCAGTACGTTAATCCAACTTAAATGGACATGAGATAAAAGGAAGCACTCTCTGTGCTGTGTGACCTGTGAATGATGACTCTTGTATTAAATGGGCAGTCTCTTATTTGATAGATTGGATGGATCCCATTTGCCACCATCCCATCTGAAACACTTGAAACATTTGAAAAGCTGAGTTGGGGGGTATTGTTAATTTCTTTTCTTTAATTGATAGGGTTTAGCGGGTTTGTTTTTATGTTTTAATGATAATTTTATATTTTATTCTTCTTAGCCCTATTGAGCACTACTTTTTTTTTAAATTGAAAGTTAGAATATAAATTAAATTTGCACCTTTTTGAATATTCCAATGCCACAATATAGAGTCTTGGGGATGTAAGTAATTAGAGCAGTGCGCACTTTTCTAAATAGAGGTTTGGAGTCACCAATGTGCTGATGACCACCAACTCTCTCTCTCCTTTCCAAGTAATTCCAGGGAAGTTGTTTCCAGGCTAAATCAGTCTCTGCTGGCAGTAATGGACTGGAGGAGGACGAACCAATGAAGCCTTAATCCAAAAGTTAGATGAAGGAATGAGGATTCATCCTGTGCTGGGTTGGGTTATAATCCCCATGAAATCTCAGGTAGGTAACAGTTCTTCTGCATTCAAATATGAGCCTTGATGTTCAGACTCCAGTGGTGACTAGAACCATATTCTCACAGTTAGAAATAATATGCTAGCTGGGTCAGTTCCCGGAGATCTTTTATACAATGAAATTATATAAATTATGTGGGGCTACCTTTGGAAACTGTTTGGAAATTCAGTGGCTCCAAAATTCTGCAGCAAGACTGCTGTCTGGGGCTAGTTATAGGGAACATGTAACTCCCTTGCTGAAACAGCTTCACTGACCACCAGTCTATTACTGGGCACAATTCAATGTACTGGTAATGACCTATAAAACCCAATATACCTTAGTTCCAGGCTATCTGAAAGGCAAAATTTCCCTATATGATTCTGTTGAAACCTAAAGATCATGGGAAATAAAATGAACTTGAATTTTTAAGGGAAGAATATAATGTAAAAGTCATCAGTGAAATCTCATGATTGGAACTTGGTAATGGAAGGGTATAATCTATTCCAAAGAAACGGACAGGATTAGTAGCATTATATGATAAAGATGTATACTTGTGAGGACACTGCTGACCTATAGCAATGCTGAGAGCATCTGGGTGCAAATAGAAGAGGTGAGAAAACACAGTGAACTGATTGTGGTGGTCGACTATAGTCCCCCGCTACCAGGCAGACTGAAGATTTGTGTCATACTTTCCAAAAATAAATGACCAAATATTCAAAAAGGAGATATACAGCAGTAATCAGTGACTTCAACTTGCCCTAATATTGGAAGTAACACCCTTCCAAGAATCTAAGATCCAAGAAATTCCTCCCTAGCCTTGCAGATAATTTCCCTGTATAAAAGATGGAGGAAGTAACAAGGGGATCAGCTATTTTGAACATGGCTCTAACTAATGAGAGATGACCTGGTCAGTGGAAAGGAAATAGTGAGATCCTTGGGGGCAGTAACTCTGCCCTCTTGGAATTTGTTGCACATAGGAAGGAAGAAGAAAAATCATAGTCATACAGACTTTCTGAACTTCAAGAAAGCTGATTTCAGTAAACTTTGGGAAATACTGGATGAGATCCCACGGTCAGAAATGCTCAAAGGGAAGGGAGTTCATGATGCACAGACGTTTCTTAAAGATGAGATTTTGAAGGCAGACTTGTAAATAATTCCAGTGAGGAAGAAAAGTGGGAAGTGTCTAAAGAAGTTAGGTGGCTGTACAAAGAACTTTCAGGTGAGCTGAAATTTAAAAGAGCTTTGTATAAGAAATGAAAGAGGGAAAAACCAAAGAGGAATACAAATAAATTGACAGTTCTTGTAGGGGAAGCCAGAAACCATAAAACTAAGAATGAGCTCAGTTTTGCTCAAGAGGTTAAAAGTAAACGTTGAAGAAGAAGAAGAAGAAGAAAAGAAAAAAAAACTGTGGATTTTGGCTATGCTAGAAGCAAGAGGAAGAACAAGGAAGTAGCAGGGCTACTACATAGAGGGATGCTGAAATGCTAGCAGAGGTCCGAGAGAAGACTGAATTGTTTAATATTTTATTTGCCTCAATCTTCTCCCAAAAGGAAAACAGTGCTCTAACTGGTGAAGATACAATAAATTATGCAATAAAGGACTAGAGCCCAAAACAGGTAAAGAAAAAGTAAAGGAATGCCTAGCTAGTCTAAATGAATTTGTCTCTAGGGCCAGATGAACTGCTTTCAAGAGTACTAAAGGAACTTGCAGATGTAATCTCAGAGCCACTGTCACTAATTTTTGAGAATTCTGGGAGAAGAGATTGGTCCCAGCAGATTGGAGGAGGGCAAATGTTGTCCCCATATTCAAAAAGAGGAAAAGTTAAGGACTTGAACAACTAATGACCAGTTAGCTTGACAGTGATAGCAGGAAAGGTTCTAGAGCAGAACATTAAAGAGTTAGTCTGGGCATACTTTAAAAGGAAAGCTGTGATTATCAGCAGCCAGCTTGGCTTTCTCAAAAGCAATTCTACAAACCATTCTTCTTCCTCTTCTTCTTCCTCCTCCTTCTTTCTCTCTCTCTCTCTTTTGATAGAATTGAAAACTTTGGGAATGGGAATGGGAATACTTTGAATGTAGTATAGCTTGGTTTTAAATAGGGATGGGCCAACCAAATCCTTGAATCCTCAGCAAGGATTCAGGATTCATGAATCCGAATCCCTGTGCAAAAATTGGTGAACCGAATCTTTCAACCCACCAACCAAAAAATAGATTTTTTTAAAAAAAGTTTTGTTTAAAAAAAGTTTTAAAATGTTTAATTTGTTTTAAAAAGTTGCTTTTTAAACCCTTTTTAAAAAGAGGATTTGAAATACTTGAGATTTGTGGATTCCCAGAACCTTCCAGGGATTTGAATCCAGATCTGGATTCAGAAAATTCTAGATTTGTCCCCTCCCTAATTTTAGGTAAGGCTTTTGGCAAGGTCCCTCATGATATTCTTGCAGCCAAGCTGGTGAAATGTCAGATGCTGCTACAATTAAGTGAAATCTTGAGTGACCTTGGGCAACTCACAATCTCTCAACCACAGAGGAAAACAAAGACAACCCCTCTCTGAACAAATCTGCCAAGAACGTCCTGTAATAAGTTTTCTTTAGAATCACCAGAAGTTGGAAATGACTTGAATGCATGCGGCAACAAATAAGAGAATACATTTAGGGAGGAAAAATGAAACGCACATATACTGGATGGGCGATAGCAGAAAAAAATTGCTTGGTGCATTATACATAACATTTATAGATGAAGAAGAATTTATTTAAGTTTAAATTTATAAAATTTGCATTTGCCAGTTTTGAAGACCAAGAGTGCAACCACAATAGCAAGAACAGAATCCAAATTCTTTCACAGACGCCAGCTTGTTAGAATGTGACCGCTGCAACTTGCTTTAATGATCTCTTGGAATGGGTTCGTTGACTTGCTTTCAGAGGTTTACTCAATGCTGAGAGACTCAATTAAAGCAAATTTGACTAGCTGTCCAAACCACTTTGAAATCACATCATAATTTGGTACCGTTGATTTGACATCTGACCTTGCTGGAATCAGGGAGGGCAGTGAGGGGGGATAACTTGCCAAGTTTTGCCTGCTAAAGTATGAGCTGTTACATTGCTCAAGAATCTGTAAGAAGCTAAAGTGGGAAATAGGTTTCCGTAAGGAAGAAACAGTGGATCTAGATAATTCTCTTTGCTATATAAATGTCTGGCTTGCTCTCATTTGCCACAAGGGTAGAGAACTTCTAAGGATCTAGGGACTGTTTTTGACCTCTTTTGGAACTGAGTACAATGCTCCAGCCCTCTTTTTTTATTTTGTTTGAAAATAAGAAGGGGAGAATAGGCTTTTTTTCTTTTTTAAAATAATCATTTCTAAAAATGATAATTTTGGAAGGCAAAAATTGCATTGGCAGGTGAATTACATTTAAATGGGAACTGGGATTTTAGAATTTGGAGACAATTTTAGCAGATTCAGGGGGAAATGGTTTGGAATGAGTCCGGGGGGGACACTAAACAGGCGTTCTGGGATTTATTGGATCTTGGGGCATATTGGGGCCCTGGGAAGCCACATTCAACTCACAGACTGCACTTTGCTCACTTCTAGCATAAACAATCTATGCAAATAATGCCATATCTTTCCCATTGCTCTTTGAAATTCACTGGACAGTCCATGAATACAGTTTATATATCGGATCTGGAGAAAGTATAGCCCATGGGCTTTATGTAGTCCCAATATTCTGGGATCCAGAGCCCCCCTGTCCACTCTCATAGCTTCCCAACCCTTTTAAATTTTTTTCTGATGATTTTTGCGCAATTTTTCATTCTCAAACTGGCCAAAACAACTCAAAACCAGCCACAAGACTAGTGGTTTACTACTTCTGCCATGGGAGCCAGCCCAAACCTGAAAAACAAAAATGTTGGGCTAAAATGGCAGTTGGAAATGATGGGTTGTCACTTCTGTTGTGCCTGAATTGTGATGGCACAGTCCAGAAAATATGAACAGGAAAGGGAGAGAGAACAATTCACCCCCACTGTGTTGTTTTCCTTCCCTTCTCTGTCCACATTTGCTCAACTCTTTTACTGAGTGTTGATAGAGTTGTGATCTTATAGAAATGAACAGGAAGTGTACTAGTCTTCCTGACATACAACTCTATAGGACTTAACTGAAACTAATAGCCTAATTTTATGCTTATTTTTGGTGAAGGTTGAAGAGTCACCTTTCTGGTGACTTTGACATAACTGTGGCAAACACATTCATATTCTTTCAGTGCTGTTTTCTGGGTCTCATTTTCTTCTTTTCCTTTGTACCATAGGGCAAAAAATAAAGAGGAGCATGAGCTTCATTTGCCCATGTTCTTCTAGAACGACTGTTTCAAGGCAATGTCATGACAAAGTATGCTGATGATATTGTGGCACTATGAGTGTGTCTATTCGACAGAATTATAGCAGATTAATACACCCTAACCCACACAACTGCATCTGTAGAATCCTGGGGTTTGCAGTTTGGTGAGATAATTTGAAGAGTGGGCCCAAACTTACTGGCACTTCTGCAAATCACATGTCCTATGATTCTATAAGAAGGACCCATGGTAATTAAAGCAGTATCAAATTGCTGTCATTGTGTTATACAGATGTACTTTAAATGTACAGTGGTGATGGTGTGGATGCTTGTAAATAAAACCACATGTGTTGCCAGCAGCAAATCAGTTCCAATGGAAGTGTGAACAAACCAGATGAGAACCTTTGTCAAAGAAAAGGAATCCCGGTGTTTCCCCAAAATGTGGGTGAGTCAAGGGTCCACCTACAATGCCAGTGCCTCCGTGAAGTAGTGGGGAATATTAGCTCAAAGAGAAGACCTGTGAGAGGGAGGTAACCTTATGATATCTTTTACATGTATGTATGCTGGTACTAGGGCAAGGAAAAACCAGCCTGAGAGTCAAAAGTAAGCTTATTTGTTTTATTGGAGGAATTAGCAATTGCACAAACACACACACACACAATCCAAGGAGTCTTACATTCACACAAGGCAAATAGCAGTTAAAGGGGGGGAAGTTTGGATAGCAAGAGTTTAGGGCAAAGTGAGTTATATTTACCAATCCAGAGAGAAGTGAAGAAGCAATCATAGCTTAGACTAAAAGTCCAAGGACAGTAAACAGATAGGAATCAGAGTGGTGAAATCAGAGTGGCAGACTCACAACTAGTGACCAACCTCCTGTGAATTGGCTAGTCCAAAGTCCAAAATACCCAGTTTTTGCCTGGAAGGTGAAAGTGTTAATGGCTGTCTGGCAGAATAATCAGCAGAGTCTGGAAAGTAGACAATGGTCTCAGCATTAGGTGACAAAGGACTGATGGGCATTGTGATAGCTCCTTGATTGCTGGGAAGGAAAGGAGGTAAAGGAAGACTTTTCCAGGGAGTAGATAGAGGGTTGAAGATTGTTAGTTTACTTTTGGGTTCCATTGTCTCTGGAGGTTGAGTCGTTTAGACATTTGCAAATCCATTGCTGCTGGAGTTTGCTGATGATTTCCTAACTATGACCTGGCCATGCCTTGAGGTTCTGCCTGATCTAGTGTTTGGCCAGTCCTTCCCCTCAGCCAGCATGGCAATGCAGCCATATCACCGAATAATTTATATTTATGCCAATTAATTTTTGCCAATTAAACCATATCAAATGTAAGAGTATATGGCTTGGTGACATCAGTAAAGGTAAGAGGGAAGTGAAAAGTCACCAAGTAGCCATTAAAAAAATGTGATACTTCAATGAAATTTCAATGTTGTGTTCAGCAATATTAAATGTGATTTCCTTTGTCTACTGAAATAAGCTAGTGTGGCATATGAAGTCAGAGTGGTAGACTAGGATCAGAGAGACTAGCATTCAAATTCCCATTGAGTCATGAACCTATGTGGCTTTGGTTTGTCACTTCCCGTTCCCTTATTCTTCTGCACATGGTTGTTGTAAAGATTAAAAAACAGGGGAAGAACCATGGCTGTTTTTTTCCTGAACTCTGTGTAGAAAAGAAAAGGGGTGAGAGAAAGATAATTAATAAAAATAGTCTAGATGTGTTTGGGGCAATGTTATATGAAAAGGAAATTTGTAATTCAGTTGGTAACTGGCATAGAAGACCATGAAAGTTTTTTTTAAGTCTCTGTACTAGCCACTGACATTGTGCTGTGTCAAACTGTGACAATGGTGTGGAGATGTATAAAAAAAGTATCTTAGTGTGGTGTGAAAGAATTGTCTCTTCAAGGAAATGTAAAATGAATGTGAAATTTATCTCAGCATGTAGCCATTGTAGTTTAAAAAAAATCAGTGGGCATTACATCTAAAGAATTAGAAGCAAAGTGAAGAAGCAATATTTAGTTTTAACTTTATTGTGTCCTTGCCCTCATTATGGTGAGCTATATTTTGACATCCTTGTTACATTTCACTCAGTTCTTGCTATTCTGAATAGCTGTAGTCTTCACTGGGGTTTAGCTAATAAAGATCAGCTCAACAGGTCATCTTTACCTTAAACTAGTTGCTTCCTATTCTCATGTGCTTGCAAGTAAAATTGCCCATCACTATAAAGAAGAATCACAGTGGGGATTTTGCTATAAGTAATTGAAGAACAGGGTTCACAGAAGTGGGAAATCTGTTGATTGTATGCGTAGATATCTCTTCCCTCTACCTTTGCAGAAGGTACATGTGAGGCCTTATCACTTCTCTACCCCACGTCCATGAAGGATGAATTTAGGCTGGTACAACTTCCAAGGAATGAAATGACAGTGACCACAAAACCTATTTTATGAACAGAAATTTAAGGCTGCCAGACAATCCATTATAGCAGACCGAGGAATTATGTGACCTTCCAAATTTTTCTGGACTGTAGCTCCCAGCACTTCTAAGCCAGCATAGCCAGTAAGGATGGATGCTCAGGCAACTTTAAAGGGTCACACAATTCTCATCAAGGCACTCAAGCACTCAGATATTTTTCTTTTGTTTTTATTTTTGGGTAATCATACATAGAATTGCTCTGCTTAACTCAGATCTGGGTTGGTTGTTGGCAGCAGCGAAGCATAGAGATGTATAGACTATTCACGTATTTTCTTGTTCTGAATGAGACAACCCTCAAGACACCTTGTCAAAAAAGGTCAACTGCTGTGACTTTCCGCCTGTATGTGACAGTGAAAACACTAGTGCTTTTTTCACCAGCAGAAGAAACAGAGGCAAAAAAATTATTTTCTTGCCCCAAAATGTTGGGGCTTTGCTAAAAATATATATTTTATACCCCCAGTGTTGCATTTTGTGCAATGATATGTTTTGTGAAAACCTCTTTTTTTGCACAAAACATTGCTTTTGTTCAAGAACCCCCCCCCATCATTTTTGCTAATTTCAAAGGCCCTTAACATATTTCATCTCACTGGAACTGTTCTTAACTAAGGCCATTTCCACACTACACTGTTATAGTGCTATTATTCCATTTTCAACATTCTGTGGAATTCTGGAGTTTGTAGTTTACTGAGGCCAAAGAGCTCTCTGGTTGAGAATTCTAAATGCCCCTCCTCAAACTGCAAACCCTAGCATTCCATAGGACGTTGAAAGTAGAATAATATTACTATAACATTGTAGTGTAGAAATGGCCCAAGAGATGCCTATGCAATGAAAATGATTGCTGTTTGGCAATTGACACTGATAATTGTAGAACAGAGATATGGAGCATGTGGCTATTCACATGTGGTTGGACTTTAGCTCACATCGTCTTACGCCATTGGCTGTCCTGGACAAGGATGATGAGAGCTATAGTCTAACAGGGTCTACTGTGAAAAGGGATCAAGGAATCAAATGCCATGACAGAACACATATTTGAGGTAAAGAAACATCTAGATTCAAACCATGGGCCTTAAATTAAAAACAAAGAGATTTTGGAGAACAATTGGTTAAAGTAAATATTTCTGGGCCAGTGAGGCTGAAGCTCTGAGGCATCAAAAGGCAGTTTTGTCTGTTCACAGAATTGTGATGAGAGGCTGATGGAAATGGCATAAGTTTGTGAGGAAAGGTTTCATCAAGCAATTGTTGCTTCTTATGAATAATAAGATCTTTTTGCAGCTCTTCATTTAGTGGCAGCATTTGGGTCTCATGTCATAGAATCACAGAATCAGAAGCCCTTTCTGCAGGACATTGTCATCTCATGTTGGGGATGGGAGGAGGATGGGAACTGGATGATACTTATGCACGATGTTGTCTGTGTCCCATTATTCTCCCATCCCCAGGCAGCCCAATTGAGCTGCAAATTATTGATGGTTTTCACCCATCAATGACCAGCAATTGCACAGCCCTCCCGTTGGCCTCTTGCACATACCTGAGATGTAGAGGGTCAGAAAGCATGGTGGCCATGCTTCTTGCCCCAGCACAGCCTGGGGCAGTGCCAGCTGCACTGCGGAAGGAAGATGCATGGCCATTGTGCCTCCTCCATTCCTGTAGGAAGCTGGTGCAGAGGGGAGGGCTCCTGTCATGCTCCCCTCCTGGGACAGGCTCTACCAGGACCCCCATGGGATGCCACCGGGATCCATTAACATATGGAAAGGGCCCCAGAATGTTAGATTTGGAAGGGGCCACAGGGGCCACAGAGTATAACCCCTTGCCATGCAGGAATACACAACTAAAACACTCCTGAAAGGTGCCCATCCAAGCTCTGATGTCTGAGTGGAATCCCTTTTCTTGTAATTTAAATCAATTGGCTTACATTTTTGAAGCAGCAGAAAGCAAGCACTCTCTGTCCTCCAGATGCCATCCCTTCAGATATTTAAAGATAGCAATAGCAGTTACATTTCTATACTGCTTATAATTGCAAAGCACTCCCTAAGCAATTTACAATGTGTTTTTAGCTAATTGCCCCCAACAAGCTGGATACTCATTTTTCTGACTTACAGAAGTATGGAAGGCTGAGTCAATCTGGAGCCCTGCAGGATCGAACCCACATTGTGGCTGCAGTACCAGCATTTAACCATTGCGCCACCAGGGCTCAAGATAGCTGTCATGTCATCTCTCATTCTCTCCTTCTCCAACTAAACTTACTCATTCCTTGAGTTGTATCTCACAGGGCTTGGTTTCCAGACCTTTGATCATCTTGATTGCCCTTCTTTGTACATATTTCAGCTTGTCAGTGTGAAAGGATAGTGAATCTGCTTCAGGTTTTGGATAGCTTTAAGGGAGCTTATTCAAGGTGCTGAACTTATTTTGGGAAGGTGGTCCAGCACCTTGGACAACTTTTTAAAAGTCTGAGCCAAAATGTGGAATGGATCTACTACTCTACTGGCAGGGCAGCCTTGATCTGTGTGGAGAAGTATGTATCTGTTTTGTTTCCCTTTGTGTTTTTCTAAATCCTTTATAGGGGAAATATGCATAAAGTTTAAATATGCATGGAATTCAAATATGCTGATACAGGTTTTCCCCTTCTTACCTAGAGCATATATGTTCTGAGCAGCCTCTTGCCTTAGGAGTTAACATATGCACCTGCAATTTTAGCTTCTTATTAGAAAGAACATGATGTGTGTACCCTGCCTCTCCCTTGCACACAGCAAATGCAGAGTTCATTTATAAATCATTCCTGCCTGTGTCATTTAATATGGTTCTAGGGACACTGGCAATAGCAGACATGACAGAGTTATCTTGGTAAGTATATTTGTTTGAAATGTGGCATGGGTCTTCTCAAAGTGCTAGGAAGATTATGTTCCTGTGTAATCCATTGCAAAGGTTCTGTTTGAGGAACTTTGTCAGTGAAATATGGCAGAGACAGTTCGTTGTGGCTTCTATATGGCAGATCATAAGAGTCAAAATATGAGACAATATTTGTTGGGAATGATTGCTTGAAAATGTTGCAGGAGCTGGAGAAGAGAAAGAGTACAGTGCAGCCTCCATATATACAGGAGTTCCATTCCAGGACCCCACACACACTTCAAATGGCTGAATTTGTGTATGCTTGCATTCCATTATATTCAATGGCAGTGATGTGTGTGTGGATGCTTCGGTGCATGTGTGGATGCAACACTCCCATTTTAGTCATAGGATGTGATGCGGTCACAGACATTCAAATTCACAGGTCCAGAGACCACTAAGGAGAGCCCACTGTTACTTTTTTTTTTTATAAAAATCCTCTAACCTACCTCATTTTGTTGAAAATTCATAGCAGAAACTCAATATAGGTGTCAAATTAGTTAATATAACTGTCAAATTAACTAAATCTGGCAAGGGCTATATAACACAATGCCTCAGAAGGCATAATCATAGTTTGTGACCCAGCTGTCTCTGGTCACCCACCACTACCTTTTAGTTTTTGGTGAATTCCTCACAGAGCTTGGAAAAGATTTATTTTGGAATACGGCTCCTAGAAGTCTCCAGTCAGCATTGTCACTAGCCACATACAGACACACTACCAACTCTTTTTTTCTGACTGTCACAAGCAAATGTTACAGCTACCAGCAATTTCCAGATGGCTCACCAATATGGGATGATGATTTTGGCTTGTGATCCAACAGGCATGTCAGGGAATGGGACATGCTAAAGGTCTCTCTGGAGAAATAAGTGTGAGAGTTGTTCTCTAAGAAAGAGATGCCCTTAATAACTTGGGTTTGACTCATTTCCCTCTCTGTTCTTTCCATAGCTTTAATTGTAGGCTGCGGGACATGTTCTTGTCAGTCTTAGATATGCTATTGCTGCAATGCATGGGCTTTAATTATATAAGTTAGCGATGCATTACTTGGAGAAATATTTCCTTTTTCTAGACCTGAACCTAGTTTGCTTTTTAATAAAACTCTAGCAAACACAGAACTTTCAAACATATTTAATAAAAAAACTTTCTTTTGAGGGAAAAGGCTAGTGGGGATAATTGCTGCACTTTATTTGTTATTTTATTTCATTTTTCCTGACTTATCTCTGTAGAATTCAAGCAGGCTTACAACTAGTCAATAAATTAACAGTTAAAAAACATCTCCCCAATTTAAAACATAAAGTGCAAAAGCAGTGCCAGAAAACCACAACTGAGTAGCAATCAAAGGATTTAAAGGATTTAAAACACAGAGACCAATTAAAATAATATAAGAAAATCACATATTAAATGCCTTCTTGAATGGGAAGATTTTTGCTAGCTTCTCCAAGGCCATTAAGTGACAATGTGAGACAGACCCTTGGGAAGGAGAATATACAATCTTCTGAGTGCTTATTCAAATTGTTCTGTTATTTTTATTACTAAAACAGAAACTTTTGACATTGTAACTGGAGATGTGGGTTTATAATAGGGGCTGAAGTGAGAACATTGTCTCACATTCTCAACTACCTTGTCAGAACTGAGGAAATTTTGTTAATTGCAATCAAGTCAGCTTATGGTGACCTAGGAATGAGAGACCTTAAGACATCCTGTCATCAACAAACCTGCACAGGTCTTATAGATTCAGGTTTGGGGCTTCCTTGATTGCATCTGTCCATGTGTAATATGAACTTCCTCTAGCCTTATGATCTTTTTCTAATAAATCATATAAGCTCATGATACAACCAAAGTCCGATGGTCTCAGTTTGATCATTTTAGCTTCTAGGGAGAGTTCAGGTTTGATTCATTTTAGGGTCTATTTATTAGTCATGATGGTAGTGTGGAGTATTTGTAGTATTCTTCTCCAACACTACATTTCAAATGAATTTATTCTTTTCCTGTCAACTTCCTTCACTACCTAGTTTTCACAACCATACATAGACGTAAGAAATATGATGACATGGACAATCCTGACTGGTCTTCAATTATATATCTCTTTACACTTGAGGATGTTGCCTAGTCCCTTTATAGCTAAACTAACCGGTTCAAGTTGTTGCTAGATTTCTTGGCTACAGCCTCCTTTTTGATTTATGACTAAGAAAAAGTATAGAAAGTTTTGACTATTTCAGTATCTTCATCATTCACTTGTTATGTGGAAGTTGAGCCCAGTTTCTCTGCCTTCTTGAGTTATCTGAAGAAAGCAGAAAGAAGCAGTAAAGCACCAAACATTGAAAGCAGCACTGAGAACAAAGATGGTCTTGAGGCTCCTAAACCCTAAGATAGGGTTGGATTAGTTAAAGCTGGGAAGGAAAGGCTAATGCTCAAAAGAGGCTTCTACTTTTTTTAGGTCATACAGTCTATACCAGTGGTTCCCAAGCTTGGGTTTCCAGATATAGTTGCATTGCAGCTTTCAGAATTCTTGCCCATTTGGCAATATAGGCTAAGCCCAACAACATCTGAGGACCCATGTTTGAGAACCACTCTCTCTCTTCTCGCACACACACACACCACCACCAGCAGCAGCAGTATCCACTGTTTTTCTCTCTCTCATACTCCCAGCTTTTCATACTACATGGTTATAGTACTATTATTTCACTTAAATTACCATAACTGCATTCCATGGAATCCCAGGGTTTGCATTTTGGTGAGGCTTTTTGGCAGAGAATTCTAGATATCCCTCCCAAAACTACAAATCCAAGGATTCCATAGTGTATTCCCATGGCACTTGAAGGGGGATCATAGTGCTATAATTGTGTAGTATGAAAGGGCACCTGTGTGAATCCTGGCATCTCCTTCCTTGTCCACTGCTTCCAGTTGGAGTTTCTTTCTCTTCTCAAGTCCCAATTTGTGATCTACCTTTTTATTTCTTTTATTTCTTTGTGTAAGTGGGAGTTAGCCGAAGAGTTCTGCTTTATGATCTGATCTCTTTCACCAGGAGGTAGATCTGAACTTGGTTATCCATGCTCTTCTGCATTTCCTAGAAGTGATCCTAGCATTCTTGGCTTAAAAAGATGTGTTCACAGTTTGAACATAAAATGTTGAAATTGTAAGAGAAAATACATTTAGAATGCAGATTTTTGAGAGACGCTACAATTTAAAATATTGCAATATGATAATACTCTTTGGAGAGAATAAAGAACAATTCTCAGTAATATGGCCATGAGACTGTAGAATAAAAGAGTCATAGATGAACACAAGTTAAGTGACACATGTTGGAAATAAGCTGATTTTCCATCTACAATGTAGCTGAGTGAGTGACAAGAAGAAAATAATAAAAATGAGAGTGTTGTTTCTGAAACACACACAGTTACTTCTTCCTTTCTCTTCCTGGCTAATTGCCTTCCATCTCAGTTAGGTTTCGTCCTTTTAGGGATGAAGGAATGTACAAATTGACACATATAAGGAGATGTGAGTGAGTTACTATTAATGGCAATTAATGGTTACTAATATCTTAGAGAGTCATCAGTTTAACACATTGGGCAGGAGTGGAGATTGGGAGCTATTGAAAGAAACAGAGAATGTAAGATGCCATGGAATCTTATAAGATTAATTTTTCTAGCTTGTATCAGATATAGAAATGCCTTGCAGAAATATGTATCTCACCTTTAACTTTTCTACCTGGAACTGAAATAAAATTACTGAACATTGCTGCTGCCTGACAAAATGCACAATACAAGGTACAGAATATTTTTATTCTACCACAAAATTAAAGTAGAGATCAAGAACCGCAACAAACCAGCACCTGTTTGTTGCATGATCATAGCCTCAGTCAATATTTTCTAGAAACACTTCAGGCAGTGATTACAGCAAAGTCTTTCTCTCAGTTTTGTGCACTTGAATCTTGCAATTTTTGCATGTCTTCCTGACAGAATTGCTCCAGCTCTGTCAAGGTAGCTGGGGACATTTGGCAAAGAGATATTTTCAACTCTTGCTACCCATTCTAATTATACTTCGGCCTTGACTTTGACTGGGCCATTCTAAGACAGCCAAGTCTTTGGTTTTAAGTCACTCTAGTGTTAATTTGGCTGTGTGTGTTTGGGTCATTGTCCTGCTGGAAGGTGACTTTCTATCACAGTTCAAGTTTCTTTGCAAAATGTTAACAGGCTTCCCTCTAGAATTGCCTTGTATTTGACATCATCCACCTTGCCCTCAATCCTGACTGTTTTTCCAATGCCTGCTGAGGAAAAGCAAGCCCACAACACAATGCTGCAACCACCATGTTTGGGGACAGTGCACTCAAGGCGAGAGGCACTGTTGGCTTTATGCCACATATACTTTTTGTGCCAAGGCCAGCAATTGAAATTCTGATCTTACCAGACAAGAACCTTTCCCCCACATGTTTGTTGTTATCTTCCATTTCAACTGAATATCTCTCCACCAATTTTAAAGTTATTATTGGCTTCTGAGTTGCTTCTCTGACTGATGCCATTCTTACTTGACCACTTTGGTAGATGGTCTTCTCTGGGCAGTACAGACTAAAAATCATATAAAAATGAGTACAAAATCAAGTATAACATTTTTTTTAAAGTTAAGCCTATTTAAAATTCATTAAAAACAATCCAAGACCTTAGGTTGAAGAATAATTTTTTGGGGGACATTTTCAAGGAAAAGAACTGGAGAAGATCAAGAGCATTTCCTGTCATAGATTTGAAATCTTTTGATTACTCCCAACCAAAGTAAATCAACTGAATCAATTGTCAAACGGTGAGTCAAAACATAGGTAATTCCTATTCAGTGGCTCTAGTGTAGTTGGGATATAGGCCATAGGTAGCTTTTCCCAAGGAACGGTGACTGGACAGGAGTATGCATGTTTGTTAATTTCCATTACATCTGATATTACTCCTAGTATGCATATTCAGATACAAGTGCCATTGAGTTCAGAGTATTCTTAAGTGTAACTGAGTCTATGGCCATTTCCACATGACAATGCTCTTCCGCGTTGTCATGCTGCAATTTGGGTCTGGAAGGGAGCATGTTAGCAATGTTCCCCTCTGCAACTGCTTGGACTTGGAAAGATCAAGGCTGGAATATCAACAAAACCATGGTTACCTTGAGAATGTCACATGTTTTCCACCTTAGAGGAAGGCAATAGCAAGCCTCTGAATAAATCTTGCTAAGAAAATGTAATAGTAAGGATGCCATACATTGGATTCAACTTGAAGGTACATAACAGTAACAGCAAGGCTATATGCAGGATGAGTTCACAACAGCTTTTCATAGGCTAGCAATGCCTTGTGGAAGGACAAAAGTGTTAAATACTGTGCTCATGCCCATTTTGTCCTTCCTTTCCTGTAGCTTTTTCCTGTTGCCTCCAGGTAGAAATATTTTTTTTTCTAATATATATTTCTACACTACTGAAAGTGGATACTTCAAACTCTCTTAGTCTCAAGTATCCACTTTCAGTAATGTGGAAATGTTTATTAGGCATAAAGTAAAGATGAATATTTATGTAATTCCCAAACTGAATACCAACGTAGCACAATGTATGTGGCTCAATGGTCAATGTGTGTGGCTGATAACCTGTTATGGAATTGTAGTGCACAATGTAAAAAAGTAATGCATAGAGGCAATGCATATTTGCTTGCTATTTAATGTCCTATTGCATGGGCAACAGTTCTACACGTGCAACTCCACTTACACTGCTGTCAACTGGATATGTCCCATTGATATTTTTCAGAAAAATCACTGAGCATATCTAGTACAATTGATGTCTGAATATGTTATTAAAAGGATGCAGGCCAATATATGATAATAAAATAACAAAGGATAGGTTTAGCTATACAATTTTTTTATCTAGTTCAATTATTCAAGCAATATCCTATTGTTCTCGGCCCAGTCCTTGCATGTGGTCCTCAGCTGCAACAACTCTAAATTTCTCTTCCTTCAAGACACTGGCCACCTCCTCCACCATCTCTCTGCCTGTTTTTCTGAATTTCTACCTCTCTGGGGCTTAGCTTTCATGTCTTTTCTCTCTGCAATGCACTCAGACCAAAAGGGTCTGTGAACTAACAGTGTAATCATAACTGAAATAATGTACTAACTTTAAGGGGTTAGGGTTAGGCATAAACCTCTTCTACTGGCAGAATCTTCTTCTTAGAATCTTAAGCCATTTCCGCATTAGACTGTTAATAGTGCTATGATTCCACTTTCAACATTCTGTGGAATCCTGGGGTTTGCAGTCCCTCCCAAAACTGCAAACCCCAGGATTCCATGGGATGTTGAAAGTGGAATCATAGCACTATAACAGTCTAGTATGGAAACGGCCTTAGAGATCAGCTAACAGAGCAATCTGCTGTCTCAAATGCTTGGCTGTCTGAGATCTGCTGAAAGGAGAGTCGGAAAAGTGGTAGGTAAAGCAGGAACACAATGCCAAATCCAAACCTTCTCCAAACCAGGCAAATAGCTACAATGTCATCACAGATTTATGTCAGGATGAGCATAGTCTCGTGTATCTTCCATCACCCAAACTAGGAGGAGTACAACCTCAGACAGCCTAGCATTGGCTCAACTGACCTCTCACTACCTTAGCAAGTTTGGATTATGCTCTGTAAATTTAACCACATTTTGTAATACCCAAATCTAAATACTAAATTCAAAATGGAGGAGAGTTCTTATGTAACTCCACATAGTCAGAGTCACCTTTACTTCTATAATTGCATAATCTGTTCTGGAAGAATGCTTATTATTATAGTTTTAGATACTTAGGTAAAAATAATTCGGTAGAACGTTCCCTACATGATGTTCAGCTTGCTACAAATTCGTGTCAGTTTTCATTTTCACATTGGAATTTTTCCTTTTAACAAGATTTCATTTTTGACAATGGGGCATATGGATTTGTATCATTAGGGGCATGAACTTTATGGTGCCAGACAAAAATGAGCTAACATTTTGGAAGAGTTGTCAAAAAAACATCCAAAGGTGATACGTGTATCTTACCTGAAGCCTGCTAACGCTATTACTTTTCTGGTAAACCTCACAGCAGTCTTATGGGAAGTTGAAGACACATTTGATAAATCTCCTTGATTCAAGATTTGATTCCCCATCAAATTTCACCTGATCCAAAGTCTTGTGATTGGATCGATGAGATTAATTAGATTTAACTGTGTTGGTATAAATACATCATCAATTTCCTTTCAATAAAAATCAAGAGAAAGCCATCTGCCTTAGTTTCTTTCTGTTTCTGTCAATGCTAATCTAAAGACTATATTATTGTTAATTCATTGCTGCTGATGCACTCCTGAAGTCAGTCTGGCTGATAAACAAGATGGCCTTTCCCCACTTCCAAACAATGACTGCAAAGAAATAACTGAGAAAAAGCAGCAAATGAGAACAGTTCTGCATGCATTTCAGCAACTCATTCTCTGACAGAAGACTGTTAAAAATGCAGATGTGTTTTTGGTACATAGAATTTGCATTTCATGGCATGGCAACTGAAAAATATGTATGCCTTCTACAATATAACAGGTCTGTGTTTTCGTCAAACACAATAGAATAAATTCAGATAGCTATTTATTTCCCTCCCTCTTCCTAAAGATGTGCAATGTATTTTTTTGGTCATCATTGTTTTAGAACACTGAAATGGAACTAGCTCTTACCGGTTAAATATCAATATTCCATAGAAATTTACAGCTAATGTTTATTGGAACAGGCTCTAGAAACCATGTTTGCTCAACAATGAAATTCATTGTAATTCTGTGTAATTCATTGTAAACTAGGGCCCTTTTCGCACATTACCTGTTTGCACAGCTGGGGGAGGCGTCTCGTGTGAAAAGCATCATCCGGAAAGCTGACGCTTCCCCACTCCTTCGTCCCGCAGGTCGCTTCCTGGTAGCGCGACCATTGCACTAGCGCCCAGCCCCTTCCTTTTGCAGCGCAGTCTGGGAGCTGTAGGCTGCGCTGGGGGAGGAAGCGCGACCGGGCCAGCTTGTTCAGCACACCACATGCAGGTAAGTGTGCGAGGGCCCCGCAAGCATTGCGCGACTGTGCAGTATTTTCGGCTTACAGCTGAAAATAATAAAATGCGCGCGCATCCCTCTTTAGGCTCGTGAGTGGGAGTGCATCGTATGGACCGACACTCCCATTTATGTGATGCTCAAGGGGCCCTCGCACAAAAAAAAAACTGCGTGTGAAAAGGGCCTATGATCCTGCAGAGAAAGTACAGGACTTCTGTTCCCAACACTTGGTGGACACTCCACTGGGAAAAGCTGTCAAGTGGAAGCCACCTAGTAATAAATCCAATAGACCATCTGTAGATACATCTTTGAATGATGTAATTTTTACTTTGTGTTGCCAGATGTCTTTTAGCCATGTATCTTATTCTGAACAGTTTTTCCTCATTTCAGAACATAAGAGACTTGCAGAATACAAGAATTGCAGTTTTTGTTATTTGTTGTCAAGTCAGCTTCAATTTAGAGTGATTATAGAGTCACCATAATGAGAGACCCTGCTATTATCAACCCTGCATAGATCTTGCACACTCAGGGCTGTGGCTTCCTTGACTGAGTTAATTCACCTGTCTTCCTTTATTCCTACTGACTTTATTGTCTTTTTTCATAAGCATAACCATCTTTTTCAATCAGGCATTCATCTCATGACATATCCAACATATGATGGCCTTAGTTCAGTGATTTTAGATTCCAGGGAAAGTTGACTGATTTACTTTTGGATCCATTTGTTTCCCTCCTCATTTCAGAATACTTTGTGTTGCGCTTTATGATGGCGTTGCTTTCTGAACGAGTTGCAAGAGTTAATTTGGGAAGTTAGCCTTCCTTTCAGAGAAGAAGGCAAATGGTGGTGGATAAATCTTTTAAGAAGATTTCCCTGCTTTCGTTGACCATTCAGAAGGACCTTGGCATTCATAGAACACAGAACACACTATGTTAACTCATTCAAGTGAAATAGTCTCATAGAATCATAGAAATCTAGAGTTGGAAGAGACCACACAGGCCATCCAGTCCAACCCCCTGCCATGCAGGAACACTCTCAAAGCAATCCCGACAGATGACCATCAAGATGTCTCATCATCATCATGAGACAGATGTCTCATCATCATCACGAGACAGATGTCTCATCATTTATTATTCATCTTTCCACCAAAGTCTTCTTCACTTAGAAGATTCAAAGGTCATCTCATAACAGTCACTCCCCAAATGATCAGAACTTGGTCTTGGACAGACCACACACTATGGATTGGCAACTTTAGAAGGTGAGGGGGCCATTTTGCCCTTTCCCAGACCTTAGGAGGCTATACATGGTGACTATAGGATCACTGGGCCAGAATCCTGTTCATGACAAAGCTTTTTTGAATGGGACAATGGGGCTCCATCCAAAACCTCTCCCCAGGCAACTGCCAACCTCCATGAAGTCTTTGTTGTAGGGGAGGAAGAGAGGGAGGGAAGTATCCAAGCAGTGTGGACTATCTCTCCTCCCAGACCTAGAGTGTTAGTCTGCATCACTGTGCAAAGGCATCTTGTAGCACTTTTGAGACTAACTGAAAGAAGTTGGTAGAAAGAAGATGTGATAAACTGGCCAAGAGAGCCCTCATGAGGCTGGGATGTTAATAATCTGTGTAGTATGCCAGGAAACCTGTCTCCGTTTAACCCACTGTAAATGGATTGGAGTTTTTGGATACATTCAAAATCTGCTGTTTCTCCTTACAATCTTCATTTGTAGTCTTTTTGTTCCAAGGACTGATATTCTGGGGTCCGAGTTGGAATGCCCAGGAGGACTGAAGTGTTCTGCAACTTTTTAAAATATCTATTCCCATTTCCAATGTCTGGTTTATGCCCCTTTACCGCCTGGTAAAGAGACTGGCCTGTTTGCCCAATATAGATTGCTGCAGGGAATTGTTGATAGAGGATGGCAGATATCACATTAGGGGATGAGCGACTGAGTCCATTTCTGCACTATACTGCTATAGCGCTATTTTTCCACTTTCAACATCCTGTGGAATTCTGGGGTTTGTAGTTTACTGAGTACAAAGAGCTCACTTCTTGAGAATTCTAAATGTCCCTTCCAAAACTGAAAATCCCAAGATTCCATGGGTTGTTGAAAATGAAATAATAGCACTATAACAGTGTAGTGAGGAAATGGTAAGGTCCTCACTCTTTCTTTGATTCCCAGCCAGTTTCACAATACATTGCAGTAACTCCCTTCACCGTTCATATAGTTATTTACTCTCCTTGGCTTTAGGCAACAGCTTTCCTCCTGTCTTAGTCCCCTAATGGCTATTATTAAAACTGAACCTATCACCTCATCCCCATATCCACAAGTTTTGCATTCCTATTGCTATTCACACATACTATCTGCTCATTCATAGCTGTGAAAGTCTGTTCCTAGGCACTTCACTCCATGTGTCTGATGAAGTAGGCTTAAGCCTACAAAAAGTTATGCTACTAACTTCTTTAACTCAGCTGGGGTCTGGAAGGGGGGAGCTATAGGCCATTTTGAGGCAAACACATTAATTCTTTCTCTGCATATCCCATATGGGGAGATTACTGCCTCTAAACCAACTATTCTATAGTTCTGCTTCATCCAGTCGTCCTGCATTGCTCATAATTTCAGCACCTGTAGACTTCAGAATTACTCTGTCATACACTCTAAGGTCCTTACTCTCTCTTTCACTGCTGGTTACTGACAGCCTAAAATCTTATGATCAGACAATCTCATTTATGTTAAAAAAAAATTGGCCAAATATCTGAGTTACTTTTTGAATGAAATACAAGTTAAGGACAAGATGTTACCTCTTAGCAGTTTGATGTTGGTTGCAGAGAGCTTTAGAATCCTGATTCATCTCTGCAGGTTCTAGCACCCAGAATTGAAATGACAATCCTATGAACCTGAAAATTACTTGAACTTGGTGTAATATGCAGTTAAATGAACCTGTCTTTTTGACAGCATGTGAAATTTCTGAGCTAATATTTTCACTTCCATAGTAAGTGTTAGATGAGATCTCAATTAACTGATTATCAGTAGAATGTTTGGGAAAAGCCACAAGAATGGCATCTTAGATGTGCAAACTGTGTCATCATTAGAGCTACGTCTCACATTTAAGGTGCAATGACAGCAGTTTTCATGTTTTTTTTTTTAAAATATGGAGTTTGCCAGAGCTTGGCAAAAAGTTACTGTATGCCCTATTTTACTACAATATAGAGAATCCCCCAGCCAGTGTGACTGGGGGAGCCTAGAAGTCATAGTTCAAAAACCTAATATCTTCAAGCTCTGCTTTTGCAGTCATGCCACAGAAAAGATAAAGAGTATCTGAAAGTTTACATCACAGGGGGAAGTACAAGTTAAATATTCTGAATCCTCTATCTCATATTTATTGTTTATCCCCCTCACACAACCCACCCCAAGTGCTTTCAGTCATCTACCCAACCATGCCTCTAATATGAAAGCTCAGCTGAGGAAAAAAATCATTTGGAGAGTTGTGATGTGAAACATCTTTCTTGATTTTGTTTAGTTTCCCAGAATTCATCTGCATTTTTTTTTCTGTCCTTGTTACATATCAGGTTTCAAGACAGTATTTTCTTCCTCCACTGAAATTCACTTTAATGCACTTTCCCAGTTTGTGGATTTTTGAGCCAAATCTACTTAATTCACATATATTTTCCCCACTGAGAAAACTGTATTTCCATGTGTGTGTGTGTGTGTGTGTGTGTACACACACACACACAAATGTTCATTTTAGCCATTTGCATTCTAAGATATGTGGACTGTTTTCCACAAATACACAAGTGGAATATAAACATATACCCATGTATACACATGTGGACTGTTTTTCACATACACATACACATACACATGTATATCGTTATTTCTTAGCAAAACCCTGTAGACTTCAGAAATGGTCATATCAACATGTGTTTCTTTTCTTTTCTTTTCTTTTTTTCCCTTCCCTTCCCTTCCCTTCCCTTCCCTTCCCTTGCAATTAATCTCAGTGGTGTCAAATGTCTACTTTAATCATGACTGCTGAGTCCAACAAAACTCTCTTTGTATTTCTTGGAGAGAGAAGCTGTGAGCAATCTGCAGGCTTTGGTCCCCATCTACACAATCCTTTTGTTCCTAAAACCAGGGCCTGTTTGTACTTGCCAAGAGCTTTTCAGCATTGAGCCATACGTCACTTCCTCCGTAACATCCAGTTACACCCTGTGTCACTTGTTTTTCAAGGTGCAATGAGACAGGCAAGCAACATTTTCTGCCTTTCAGCCAATGGGCATATTCATAGCAGCCAATCTGAACATCTGAGAAATGAGTACAATTTTATCAAACGATGGGTGACACGTTACGTGGATGCATCTCAGTTAAAGTACACAGTACCTTGAACTAGCAACTTATTTTGATACATGAGGCAGGAATTTTCTCCTAGTAACAAAAATGTAATAAACAGATTAAATAAATAAAGATTTTCAATCTTTCTATATTGCACAGAATCTGCTGGCTAAGGCGCCACCTCACTCTGCCCAATGGTAGGACCAGCCCTTAGTCTGAATGTATGGAAGAAGCTATTGTATGATCAGATCACTAGGTTTTCATTTCTAGAACTATTTGTAACAGCTAGTACACTCTGAAAGAAGTTTCTATCTGGATGCAGGGAGATTGTTCCTAAAAATAAAGCAGGAAAATCATGTCAGAGAAAAAAAAAAGTTTTTAACAAGTTTTCAAAAGGAAGGAAAAGGGGAAACAAGGTGACAGACAGCAGTAAAATGACAAGTAGAGGAAGATGTGAGATTAAAAAGGGGGGGACACATTCAAATGGCTGAAGGAAAGAGAGGCAAATAATGTAGAAGCAGTGGTAGCTTCTGATTCTTATGTCACTGGTTTTAGTACTTTAAAGGTGCTATTCAAAGTGATGAATTTATTTTTAAGGAATAGGATTCAGTATGTAGGACCTAATACTCTAAGGGCACCAGATCCTGTCTGATCTTGGAAGCTAAGCAGGGTCAGTATACTGGGGCAGGAAACTGAGGCTGTATTTCAGAGGAAGGAACTAGCAAATCCATCTCTGAGAATTCCTTGCTTAAGAAAAACCTATGAAAAACCTATGAAATCCATGGGGTCATCATAAGTCAACAAATTACTTGAAGGCACATACATATTCCCTCTCTCTCTCTGTCTCTCTCTGTCTCTCTCTCTCTCTCTCTCACACACACACACACACACACACACCAGTGTTACCCTTATTGCTTGGGGCTCCCTTAAGGGGATTCCCAAAATCTATCAAAATTGTGGGGAAATTAGTTCAGAGCACTGTTTAGCTTTATGAGAGGCAGGATAACTTAGCAAGGATCTTGTAACCCAATGTATACAGGTTAGGCCACACCAAGAACTAGGCAAGTTGTTCAGTTTAAAGATTTTATTAAACTCTCAGTAATTAAAGCAAACAATGACACACACACACACTCACACATTCATTCAAGAACTACTGAAGAAGAAAGTAAGGAAAATTAATAGGGATTTTGTTCTGAGGTGTTCTGGGGTAATACTACACCTTATTCTGAAGCCAAAGGTTGAAGACTGAGGGTTGAGAGCGATGAAACTCAGGAAGGGGGGTTGAGGAAAAATAGGGTGACAGCGATTCAAGAGGAAAAGTAAAATGAACCCCAAACAGATCAAAACATGGGGTTTTTATAGAGAAAATATGCCTGTAGAGCTAGTTCTTTCCCAGGGAAAACAAATGGCCAGGAAGGCTAGATCAAAGCTTCACAACAAACATCTCCGGCTGAATGTTTCGGTGCTTTGTGAATGACTCTGCCTGGGTGAGATAAAGGCACATGTATAGTGGAAATTGCCCTCATTTGGCAGGCTGATTGTGATTCTATGAAGCTGCCATACCAGTGCGAAGGCCCTTTTGTCTTTTCCATGGTCAGAATGTCTCGATAAGGGTCCCTGGCTACGTGACAGGTTGAGTTGACCAAAGTTTTCCTAACTTCCCCCTTTCAGCCTTCCTGCCTACGTGAGCTTTCAGTAACCCTATCAGACACATGGAACGATTTTTAATATTAGCCACATGGAGATATCAATTTGAGGTGGTAAATTAATAAATTGTAGACCCTGGGAGAGAGCTATTAGCCATACTAACACCAGAACAGATTCATGACCCAGCTGACATAGAACAGCATTCTTTAGGAACATGGACAATAAAATGTTTAATGCATGGAAAAATGCATTTTCCTTTTTGCAGCCATCCAGAGTGCTGAGAAACTGGTGAGCCTTGCAGAGGTCAGTTGGTTTATCGCTTGATGGCCTCAAGTGGCTCCCATATCACAGTTCAGCAAATCTGAGTTTTATTTCAGACTTTAAATGGGCTGTACCCCAAAAAGGCTTGAGACCTTGGATAGTTTCTTGAAGTCTGGAATTACACTCACAGAAAAATCACTGTATTCCTTACACTGAAGCCTGTTCTCTATTATAACTAATAATAATTGACATCCTGTTCAGAAGTTATAATGTTGTATGCTGGATATACAATGTCCTAACTGCTCGAGATTCATGGTTATAGTCATGAACAACCAAACATGATCCCTAAAACCTGCCTTTCAAACCTGGCTGCACCCTGAGGAAAGCACTTCTGAAACACTGGAGCCCAGAACACTGGGAATGTTACTAGTTAACCCTTGGGATAAACAGTTGTGGCAGTATCATAAGAGGTCTCCCTAGCCGCCTTTTCTCAAGGTACACCATGACTAGTAGAACACTGCAGATGTCCTTTCCTGTCATTCTGATATGCAGTGTCTCAGATGGGGTGATGACAGGCTGCAAGGGTAGGTTGGGGGGATCGCCAGTTGTAACTACATTGACGGAACTCTGTTATAGTTGATGCAGGATCTTGACCATCATGTTTTAAATGGGTACCATAGTTCAAAAAGGATACTGATAAGGTGGAACATGTGTAAAGAAGGGTGACCCAGATGATAAAATGTCTGGAAACTAAGCCTTATAGGAATGACTTGGGGAGCTGGATATCTTTAGCTTGGAGAAGAGAAGACTGAGAGGTGACATGATGGCAGTCTTTAAATATCTGAAGGAATGCCATGTAGAACATGGACTCAGCTTGTTTTCTGCTGCTCCAGAGACTAGAACTGTCAAAATCTGGCCCAAAGCAAGGAGGGAACTTTCTCTCAGTCAGCATTACATTTATGCAAAAACTGCTCTATCCTGAAATTGCTATTTGCAATCATATGGAAGTTTTCTTCCATGCTAAACAGCAAATGTGGAAGGACAATTCTTGGCATGACCGTAGCATAGTGTAATTTTTTTTAAAATTATGCATAGTGGGTTGAAAACTTGGAATGTCACTTTAAAAACTAATTAATTCCAGTTATTTTAAATATCTAAAAGCAATTCATGATTATTATTACTTCATTTTCAAAAGTGACTGCTGCATTGCTTATTGCTTTTTCAGTACTTTTTTTTTTGTGGTGGAAACCCTGAAAATTGAAAAGAAAATAACCTAACAGATGAAAGACTCCTGTCATATCAAGTCAAGTCAAATTTTATTTGCATCAAGTCATAGGTCACTGAAATTATAAAAAATATATTTCAGCAGACCTAACCAAATGAAAGAATACTAATATTAATGCTAATGCTAATACTGATACTAATACTAAAACAAACATATTTCTAAAATATGCCTATGGAACTAAAACAGATGTAAATATACTGGCCCTTTCCGCACGTTACCTGCTCACGGAGGTGGGGGGGTGCTGTTCGCGCAAGCATCACTCCTCCGTTCTCCTGCAGCTGGGTTGCCGGTCGCGTGACTGTTGCACGAATTCCCCCCTTCCTTCTGCAGTGCAGCCTGAGAGTTGTAGGCTGCGGTGGGGGAGGAAGCACGACCGGCCCGGCTCGCCCAACACACCGCAGGGCAGATAAGTGTGCAAAGGCCCCGGGGGCATTGTGCAACCACGCAGCATTTTCGGCTTAGAGCCGAAAATAATAAAATGCGCGATCGTCCCGTTTTAGGCTCGTGAGCGTCGCATGAGTGGGAATGCATCGTATGGACCGCCACTCCCATTTACGCGACACTCAAGGGGCCCTCTCGCAAAAGAAACTGGGTGCGAAAAGGGCCTATAACCAAAGGGCATTAACATGCATAAAAGATGGATGAGTTGCTGCTGGATTGCCCTCACATCTTTTTCTGTATGCTGATGATATGGTTATTCTGCACCAGTCTTCCACAGGTCTGAATTAGGCCTTTCAGGCCTTGGTTCAATATTGACATAAGGAACCCTCACAAATTAATTGCCAGAAAACTAAGATTATGGTCTTTGCAATAAATCCAAAGCCATATGACTGGTTTATTAATGGCCATAAAATCAAACAAGTAATTAAAAAATAGGCCAATGGTGGCCAGAGACCACATGCCAAGCATGCTTATCAGAATGCTCACAGGAGCACCTCTGACATGTTAAACTGTTTTCACCCCAGAGGTGGTGATTATGTTCCAACAGCAGTTAAGTTGTTTGAGGCCAGATCATTAAATAAGCTTCTGTATGGTGTGCAATTGGGCCCTTATTCTGATTTCTCTAATTTGGAAGTAGTGCAAATGCCCTCATGCTTTTCAAACACTATTGTCTACTTAGAAGTCAGCCTCCAGAATGTTCAAACTAGAATCTGGCTTGCTTTTGAGTGTAGTTCATCTTCCTTCTTGTAGGTTTAGTTCCCCTCATCCTACAGGATAGGTTCAAATCAAGGTTGTCATTAAAACCAGAAGCATCCAACAATATAGTGTCCCCATATTATCTCATATTGGGTTTTGAGAAAGCTAGAGCAACACCATTAAAAATCAATGCAATTATTGGCCTAATTACCAGTTCTATACTAATTAGAAGAATATCTTGTACATGTAAATCAGCAAACTCTATTTTAGCATGTTAGTCCATAAACACTGAAGGGCCTTTACATGAGCATGAGATCTATTCTTCGCCCTCAGCTGTCCTGAAGGGAAGATTTTAGAAAATCCCCTTCTCTGATTTCAGGTATCCTTGTGGCACAGGAGAAGTTGAATCAGTAGCCCATGGTCTTCTCTACTGCTTCTTTAACCATGATTTTAAGAAAATCTTTATTGAATCTGTTTTAATTAAATTTCCAGGACATTCAGATTCTATGTTTCCTTTCTCCTCTCTGATGAAAATGCATCAGTTACTTATAATGTCACTTAATTTTGTGCAGCTGCATGTATTATTCAACAAGCTGCTGTACAAGCCAAAACTCTGCCCCATTTGGTAGTGTAATCTGTTCCATTCTTTGCCTGGTCCATTTATTTTAATTACTCTTATTGTATGTGTTTTTTCACTTTTATACTGTTGATCATAGACAGTAATAAAGACTGATTGACTGAATGAGCTCATTTTACATGTGCGCCTGTGTGTATAATTGTACAATTGAAAACTCAGATCTTGACTGTAGTCCTTCTTTTAACAGCAATTGCTAAACATTTTGCTGCTTTTGATGCGACCACAGGATTGCAATCCTTAAGAGGGAGTTTGCATAATAGTTGGCTGGATGCTCTGGGTGAGATAACAATAAAGAGGCAATAAGCTCTTCCCATGAGTCTCTATACAAAGAACAAAATAATAAGGCATGGGCTACCATTTCAGTGTTCCCATCTCCATAGGCACAAACCTGTGTCTGAAATGGGATTTTCCTGTATTGGCCTTCAAGTACTGCTGCAGAAAACATATTGAAAAGAGCACATGAGCAAGCTTTTTTTGGGTTTCTTAAATCAGGCCATTTCCACACTACACTGTTATAGTGCTATTACTCCACTTTCAACTTTCTATGGAATCCTGGGGTTTGCAGTTTAGGGAGGGACCTTTAGAATTCTTAGCTAGAGAGCTCTTTGGCCTCAGTAAACTACAAACCACAGAATTCCACAGGAGGTTGAAAGTATAATAATAGCACTAGAACAGGGTAGTGCGGAAATGGATCCAGACTCCATTAAAGACAGCTGAAACCCAGTTTGAGAGTTGCAAATGCATAGCTTACAGTTGTGCATTCACAACTGCTACATATTCACAATCCCTACCTGCCCTAGTTTAGGAGGCATGTAAGGACTGGGAAAATCCTCTAAATGCCACTTAGTGATTTTAAGAGATCCATTCTCCAGTCTGTTGGGAAGTGGTTGACTGACAACACCCCCCCCAATCAGGAGCAAGCAATCTCCTGTGCAAGGGTGATTTGCAACAGGGATCCTTTTTCTGCCTGTCTCACTGGTGATTGCTCACAGGAGGGGATGGGAATGTCAAGAAGCTCTTCGCAATTGACTGGGGAATGAACCTCTGTTGATTAAAGTGGTTGCTTACTGTTAAGTGGAGTTTGGGTGGTCATAATGGAATTTACTATGTAGCAATGTCATTATGGTGCTACGTAGTATGCATTGGTTGTTTTGGATTCTGGTGAACATCTTTAAAAATATCATAAATATCTTTAAAAAGAAACTAGAAAATGCCATTTGTTATAGGCAAAAAAGTAACTGAATTACCACTCACTATGTTACTTTTGGAATATGACATCATTACATCCTCTACAAGAAAAGATAATTTGTCAAAGGCCTGCATTCTATTGATAATCCCAACAAGGGTAAGTACTGAAGCAAGTATTGATGCACCAATGAAGAATTATGGCTGAGATCTGAGCATCTCCTGGCCCAACTCCCTGGATCTTGCCTTACTGGGCATCAGACTCTATCAACAACAGAAATCTGTTGATTGGAGTATTGCAGGCTGATATTTCCACCAGCCCTTCACCAGCAATCTCCAGTGCAACAATCAAAGTGGGATTTCTATTGCCACTCTTACTCTCACTAGAGATCGCTGGTGGCATGGGGGATGTCAGTCTGCTACCCTTTGATCAAATGGAGAACAGACTTCCATCGATTGTAGCAGCTGATGCACAGTAAAGCAGGACTGTGGGACTTTTATAATCACAGCAACAGTGCCAAAGCATGTATATGAAGGTGTTGTGATCAGTTATGAATCGATAACGTAAGGTTATGAATCCATAGCTTTCATACTGAATTCTAATCTAAGTCAATGGGTCTGCTCTAGCCAGGATTTCTAATAAGTTGAAGGATTCATTTATTTGTAATTTGTTACTTCTCAACTATACACTGGACTACATGCTTAATGTAACATGTAGTTGGCTGTAAAGTTTGAACATAAGAATAATTCTGTTAGTGATGCCCTCACAGTTCAGAGCAGGGCTACTCAAAGTGGTGGTCTGTTGACCAATCTGGTCTATTGGTCAATGGATGCAAGTCAAACTTCCAGGGAAGAAAAAAAATGTTGTAGCTAATAGGGAAAAATCTGCCCTGGCGGAGTAGGGGAAAAAAACCCAGCCAGTTTCACTTACAAATAGTTTAAGAAGCAGTGGTGTGGAATCAATAGATTAGGTCTTGGTCTAATAAATGTGGTGCACATACACCATTTTGTAAGAACAAATCAGGAAAGAAAAACGATTCACACACACTCATCCTTTGTTTGCCACAAGCCCTTTGTTCTAGGTCCAAAAGAAATGGAATTATGGATGTGTTTTCTGAAAAAGAACATGAAATAACTCACGCAGTCAGAAAGAAGCCCTTTGCTAAAGAGAAACTCCTTTGTAGACTTCAGAAGTCTACAAAGAGAGCATACAGGCCTGTAGGGTGATGTCTGGATTAAAAAAAATGTTCGTGAATATTAAGGGTTAGTCCAGTGTTAGATAAACATATACACATCCTTAGATTTTCTTTTTATTATCATGTTCAAAACATGATTATTTCAGCTGGTGGCAAAATGATACATCAAAGGGTGAAGGGAGCTGGGGAGGGGAAGAAAAGAAACTCTAGGGAAAAGTGAACTGTTCCCTTTGGTAACAGAAGTGACCCTCTCTTTCTCTAAAAGCCTAACTACATACAAATAACTACAGGGTAGTTGTGTTTCAAATAAATCCCTAAAAGTCTCTCATACCTTGATCCTGAATTTCCGTGATGGAGAATCTTCCTTCATCCTTCATAGTACATTTGATAACACTGCAATGGTATAGCTGTGAGAGGCAAAGTCCTCATTATCGCATGCATGCTTTTATTTCTTTATTTATTAAGCATGTGCTTAAAATAGCTGTTTTACTTGTGCTTCCAATTATTTTATTTCATTTCAAAATAAAAGCACCTATGAAGCCCTGGTATGGTTCAAGACCTTACACTAGTTTCCAGTAGAAAACTCCCTGCCTTCTTACCAGCTGTTTATACAGCTGGAATATAAAACCTACCAAGATTTAAAATAACCAAGATTTCTCTAGCTTCAACCACAATTAGGGAGAACCACACAAGAATTGCTCATAGAAAGCAGAAATGCTACCTCCAAGGTGGGTCACTAGGTGCTGTTTTGGATGGTCCTGCCTAGCTATAGTTACTGAATTTGCTGTGGGAGTGACAGTCCCCCCGCTAAATTCACTTAAAAGAAACCCATAAAGGGTATGGGAGGCTACTAATGAAAACCAGGAGCAGTAAGCTATATTTCAGAGGAAGGAACTGGCAAAACCACCTCTGAGTATTCTTTGCCTCAGAAAACCCTGTGAAATTCATGGAGTTGCCATAAGTCAACAGGCGATTGGAAGGCACATACAGGATATGCAGGAACCAGTGAGTTGTAACTGAAGCCATTTCCACACTAGGTTGTTATAGTGCTATGAATCCACTTTCAACATCCTATGGAATCCTGGGGTTTGCAGTTTCAGGAGGGGCTCGCCAGCGATTCTCTAAACTGCAAACCCCAGGATTCCATACAACGTTGAAAGTGGAATTATAGCGCTATAACAGCCTAGTGTGGAAATGGCCTAGAGTATTGGACTAGGAATCCAGGAGACTAGGATTCAAATTCCCTCTCAGCCATGTGAACACACTGGGTGACCTTGGGCAAGGCATATTTTCTCAGTCTTAGAGAAAGGCAACGGCAAATCTCTTCTGAATTAATCTTGCCAAGAAAACCTTGTGGCCACATACCTTACTGTTTTGTTGTCCTACTTTTTCAGCTGTTTTAAAAGGGTCCCAGGTACTCTTCCTCCCATTCCCCACCTTTGCTCTCAGGTTACTTCAATTCTTATGAACTAAATTCAAAGTACAAAAGTAGTTTATACTCAACTAACTCAGCAGGGAGGAGAGGAAAAGAGGGACAGAATCTTTTCCTTCCCAGTAGGCTCAGGCAGAAGTAAACTGCCACACCCTCCTCTAGCTTGTATATTCTTCCTCATTAATAACTCTTTCAGTCTTGACTACATTCTGACGTTACTTGGCCACACATGTCTAAGTTTTCATTTTGGAAATGTTGAGGGCATGAGATAAGGTTGCCTTAAGCTGGAATTGCCTTGCAGGCTCATGGCAAGAAGGAGCATACACTTTGTTTTGAAGCTGAACCATGCCTCTGGAAGTGTTGAAGGATGGCATTTTCACGCCAAAACATCTTCCATTAAAGATGGAGTAGGAATTGACTGGTCCTATAGCTTCATGCAAAAAAGTACCCCCCAAATGCCATTTTGAGCTTAAAAAAGAGAACTCTAGATGGCAGAGGCCCTTTCCACACCAGGCAATTAGAACGGGGCAGTGCGTCCTCTCATGGAAGTCGTCTGCACCTTGGAGCGGACTAGGAGCAGACTACTTACCGGAGATCTGCACCTCATTCCACTCCAAAAACGACCCCAAGTGGTCCTCCAACATGTTTTCTAAAGACTGCAAAAAACAGGTCTTTATTTTCCTGGGATGCGCCATTGAGTTCTTGCTCCCTTCTGCAGATTCGCAGGCTTGCACCAATGCAAGCCTGCGATCTGCGGAGGGCAGGCTTTAGGCATGGCGAGCTTCAGCGGTTGGTCAGGACCCACAACCAACCAGAAGCCGCCATTTTGGAAGCTGGAGCCACCATTTTGGAAGCCGGAGCAGTGCGGATCTACAGACCTCACAGTGGTCCAATTTGCCCTGGACCAAGGAGGAGCCCTGTGGAAGGGCTTGAGGCACAGTCCGTGTTGCTTCCGGCCCCAGAAGAAGCGGTAGGTAATGGCATGGAGCAATTCCCTTGCCTCGTTTGGAAAGGGCCAGAGTTTCAGGCTTTACTTCTGATCCTCTCCACTCCCATCCCAGGACTGGGACAGCTTTCTGCTGAGATTCCATCATTTCCTCATGTGTGAGTTCCAAAAAATAAAATAAACAAAACCTCTAAAGTAAATTCAGTTGTACCTTGAGAAACTGGGGTTATTCTTTCTTATTCCTTGCTCCAAAGCAAGTCCAGCCATTCTTGCTGTCAAGCAGAGGATTATTACTCAAAGGACCTCTTGTCAGTTTCTCTCTTCCCTTTACTGCCATGTGTCATATTTTCCTTTTCCTACTTCCTTGTCATTCCTCACTAACCCATCTCCATTTGCTTCTCGCTATCCTGCTTCTTCCATAATTTTAAAGTTCCTGCTCGCTATTCCTGTCCTTGCACTGCTTCCATGGCCTCCATTCTCTTCTAGTGGCCAGTGTTAGAGGAGCATAATGTGTGCTGACTTCCACTCTGGGTACCATCTCCCTTCTTTGCTGATGTTTGGACAGGCCTTCAACTGGGTGAGTCCTCTACCTGACCAGTGATGGTGGCAGGCACCCCATTCCTTCTCTTGAGTGACCACACCATGCCACCTGAAAACAAATTGGAACATAGCATAATAATATGGTGGGTGCAGCCCACATGTTATGGGAAGACCCAAAATGGCTTTCTGACCTTCCCACAGATGCCCACTCCTATTCTGGCTTCAAGGGCTTGAATTTTGCAAAATATAACCCAAATTAGTGCTCAGTCTGTAAACAATGGCATTACAAACTCCTGTTCTCTGTTCATTGATAGTCAAAATACGGACTGCTGCTTTTAAAAACAACACATGCAAAAACATGCTAAAACCAGCCATAACTGAGCAGTGGCAGTATAGTGCTTTGAACCCCAAAGACTAGTCCCTGGTCATTTCTGCACTAGACTGTTATAGCGCTGTCATTCCACTTTCAACTTCCTATGGAATCCTGAGGTTTGCAGTTCAGGGAGGGGCTGTCTGGCCCCTCCCTGAACTGCAAACCCCAGGATTCCACAGGATGCTGAAAGTGGAATGATAGTGCTATAACAGTCTAGTGCAGAAAATGCCCCCCTTCTTGTCATCCTCATACTGGCAGGTGAATGTTGTTTTATTCAGGAAGACCTCTGGAAGTTAAACTGAGGCCATTTCCGCACTACACTATTATAGTGCTATTATTCCACTTTCAACACCCTGGGGTTTGTAGTTTACTGAGGCCAAAGAGTTTTCTGGCTGAGAATTCTAAATGCCCCTTCCTAAACTGCAAACCCCAGGATTCCATAGGAATAATATCACTATAATATTGTAGTGCGGAAGTATTACCTTTGAAAAATTGCTAACTCGTATAAAGTTGTTTGCTTTTAATTAAACAATTTCCTTTAAAAAAATGTGTACTTCTTTTTTAATTTCATTGTTACTTTTCTTGATCTTTCACAGGAAGGAAGTAAACAACAATTACTGTTCTACTTCTTACAGCATTAATTTTATTACAATGAGTGAGTTTAGTTTATGGGAACTCTGGATCCAACCCATAGTATAAAAAGAAAGGCCCCCTCCATGAGGAAGTTATGATCTGAAATCTGACATGGGGAGCAAACAGATGAAGAAAGGCAATGAAGACAGGATAACAATCTAATAATGTGCATTTATATCAGTTACATATACTAGTCTTTATGATTAAGACTAGTGGGGCATGGGACTATGACAAATATGTCCTGATAAAAATTGCTTTTGAGAAGTTATTTGAAGGAAGAAAAAGGTGACATAATAATAGGATCATAGACTCATAGGATCATAGAGCTGGAATGGAATACAAAAGCCATCTAGTCCAATCCCCTGCCATGCAAGAATACACAACTAAAGCACTGCTAAAAGATGCTCATCCATGCTCACTTAAGAACCTCCAGAGAGGTCTTACCTTCAAAAAGTTCTTCCTAATGTTTAGGTGAACTCTTTTCTTGTAATTAGAAACCACTGTTCTCTGTTCTACTTTATACAGCAGGACCAATAGCTCCATCTTCGTTATGATATCCCTTCAAATATTTAATGGTGATTATCATACCACTTCTCAATGTTCTTTTCTCTGTTAAGCCCACTCATCTGCCCAAACTGTGGCCATTTCCATACTACACTGTTATAGTGCTATTATTCCACTTTCAACATCGTATGGAATCCTGGGGTTTGCAGTTTAGGGAGGGGCATTTAGACGGCCTCAGTAAACTACAAACTCCAGAATTCCACAGGATGTTGAAAGTGGAATAATAGCACTAAAAGTAGTGAGGAAGTGGCTTATATCTCAAAGACTTTGATTTTCAGACCTTTTACTCTCTTGTTTGCCCTCCTATGAATACTTTACAGCTTGTCTATATTCTTCTTGAACTTTGGTGCCCAGAACTAGAGATGGTATTCCAGGTGTTATAAGAGTGGAATCAGCAAAAGGCACTCTAACTGTGGAAGTATATCCATGTCAAGGGTTAATAGGATCATCACTATATATGTGTGTGACTTTTCAGTATAAATATAAACTTAGTTCAGGAAATGTATAGATCACTAACAAGAATAAATGATTTATTGAAAGAGTATTATATATTTGCAAGCCCAGAATCTGGTATTAGATTTTTACTGTTTCCAGGCCCCAGCATCAAACACTTTGCTTCCTAGTCAGTTCTAAACACTGAGCAGCAATTAGTGGGTCACAAGGGACACTATTTTCTAGAGAGATTCTTCAGGTCAAACCCCCTAATTAACCTACCTTCTTCATTTTGAGAGCTTTAGCAATAATCAGAGCAAAATTGTGGATGTAATTTTGTTGTTGTTTTTACAAAAAAGGCTATTTCTGTTATGAATTGCTAGTAGATGGATAGAGATAAGTAAAATAATAATGATTAGAAGCTTCTGTAATGAAGTGAGGTCCAATGTTGACTCTCCTGGAAGATAATTTTCATTTGGAAACTCAGGAACTTCACTTCTTCATTAGTTTTAATATTGACACACACAGTTTATATTTGACTCTACTGAACATTGAAATTTATACTGTTTTAGTTCAGTAATATTTAGTCCAAAATAATTTTTATATATATTTTTAAAAATCTGTCTTGGTTACAAATCTTGATAAAGAGTTCCTAAGTGCTTTCAGAACTTACTGATTTGCCATCTCCTTTTCAATCCATATAGATTTTTATTTTGCTTTCTCTTTATGCTTTTCAGAATTCTTGGCAAAAAATGTATATGTGTCTTTATTTTTCTCCATTGACATAACTGGTGACATCACCAGTTTCAAAACATCAGGGAATCATCAGGTTAGGAAAGACCTAAACAATGGCATCTCATCTTATAACCTGTCTAATTACAACCCATTCAATTTGCTGCATTGCTTCGTAATTTTATCTTCTTTATACCCACTCCCAGTCTTATGCTGGATACCTTTCTTTCTGCTCCTCAAATATCTTTTAATTAAAGATTAACAAGCAGTGATGTTAAAGCTTATGAAAGAATGATGTGTCAGTTTCAGTTACAGGATATGGCTCCACTGCAAATGCAGAAATTTTAGCTGGTTATAGTCAGTGAAGCAAGAATAGAGAATTCTTAGCCCAAAATGTTTTGAATGGCCTCTATGCATATATAAAACATCTTTCTGCAAAAGTAAATTAGTGTATCCCTTCTGCCACCCCCTCCCTCTCAAGAAGCATCATTTGCAAAAATCTGTGGTAGAGCATGTGTTCTGCTTATATCATTTGATGCGACTTGCAATTTCTTTCGAAAAGAAAAAAGCATAGGGTGGGAGCAGAGGTTGTGAATTTAGCTATCTGCATCCTTTGGCTCCAGGCTTTAGCCTTTCCAAAACTTGAAAAGTACATGATCTACTTGGGAGAGGGGGAGGGAATGTTGAAAAGCATAATGGGAGACATGGGAGAGGAGGGGAGAGAGGGGGGAGGGACAAGACAATAGAGAATGGCATAGCGGATGTTTATGTAAGAAAAGCTTTCCATTTAATCATTCAAATGTCTAGCTTTGTGTAGGTAATAATAAACACACTTAGGATTACACAATGGATCACCAAGGGGTTCAGTGGGATTTATATGTGAATAGACATGGGAAGGGCATGGTTTAGCTAAATGAATCTTTGGAGTCTGAAAGCCATGCCCTATGAGGACCAGCTTAGGGAGCTGGGGATGTTTGGTCTGCAGAAGAGAAAGTTGAGAGAGGACATGATGGCCATGTTTAAATATTTGAAGAGATGCCATCTCGAGGAGGGAGCCGGCTTGTTTTCCACTGCTCCAGAGACTAGGGCCCTTTTTGCACGGTGTTTCTAAAGTGAGAGGGCTCCTTGAGTGTTGTGTAAATGGGAGGAGCAGTCTGCATGATGCACTCCCATTTACATGATGCTTAAGGGCCTGACGCGGACCGCGCAGCACCTTTTCATTTCCAGCTTAAAGCTGAAAATGGTGCACAGTAGCGCAATGCTCCCGGGGCCTGCGCGCACTTACCTGGTGTGCGGTGTGTCAGGAGCCGGGCCGGTTGTGCTTCCTGCCTCAGCGCTAGCCTGCAATTCCCAGATTGTGCTGCAGTAGGAAGGGGCGGGGCGTTCATGCGACCAGGAAGCTACTGCAGAACTGAAGCAGCAGGGAAGTGGCAGCTTTCTTGCTGAGGCTTCTTGTGCGAGTGCTGCCCCCCACTGTTACCCTGTGTTTTGGGAGGTCCTGGGAGGGGCGCCCAGATTGCCAAATAAAATACCAAATTGAGGAAATTAGTTGGAACACTCTTTTAGCTAGCGAGAGGCAGGGTAACTTTGCAAGGATCTTTAAACCCAATGTATACAGCGGCGGGTCAGAGAGCAGCTAGACAAGGTTTTCCAAATAACAGACAATTCTTTATTAAAGACAAAAACACGAAGGACAAAACATAAACTAACTAGCTGAGAAATAGAAACGGAGGTTTGTTTGGGAAAGGCAATACGACCTGTCTCGTAGTCCTGGAGAGAAGAGGGGTTCTGGGGAAGAAAGCTCAGCCTGGGGAGCTGAGGGGAGTCCCTTAGACAACCGGCAGCAAGGCGGGATGGCCGTCCGAAGACAGTTTGAAAGTGAGGGGTTTTTATAGGGGAGTTTGTGCCTTTTGGCTATGGCAAGCCAGGTGAGGACAAAAGGCAAGCCTGGTGCTGGACAAAGGATTTGGAAAAGTCAAGTTTAACATGATTGGATTTGCGTTTGAAGACAATAGCATGGCTGGGACACTGATGGCCCAACATAAAAGAGTAGCTCGGCTGAGAGCCATCCGGCTATTGTGGAGTTTGCGGCTGGAAGTCCCCTGAAGATGGGAGCGGAGTTTAGGCTGCTGGCCTCAATAGAGTCTGGAATGTAAAACCATTTGTGGCCGCACTCATGTCCGTGCTTGTCCGGAGGACCTCACAAACATATGGAGTGTGGTAACTGCAAGCCAGTCCAGCTAGGGCCGAATTGTTTGATATCAAAATGATATCTGGGCGTCCTTACCCAGGGTGCCATACCGGAAGTAATACCACTTCCGTGAAAAGGTAAGGTGTGAAAAGGCAGTAGAACAAGGAGCAATCGATTCAAGCTGCAGGAAAGGAGATTCCACCTGAACCTCAGGAAGAACTTCCTGATGGTCAGAGCTGTCTGGCAGTGGAATATGCTGCCTCGGAGTGTGGTGAAGTCTCCTCCTTTGGAAGTTTTTAAGCAGAGTCTGGATGGCCATCTGTTGGGAATGCTTTGATGGGTGTTCCTGCATAGCAGGGAGTTGGACTGGATGGCCCTTGTGGTCTCTTCCAACTCTATGATTCTAATAGCTTCAGTATTACCAAAGCCCTCAAAGCATGTAAATGATTGAAGTAGGGGATACATGAAAAACAGAATGGAAGGGAAAGATAGAGGGAGAAGCTAAAGAGAAAATGAAATGGGAGTGAGGCTGAGGAAAACTTTTCACTTAATCATCTATGTTCCTAGCACAGTATGAACAGATGTCAACACATTAAAAGATTGCGAAGGATTTGGTTGCAGCTCACCTCAGTTTACTCACTGAAAAGGAGAGAAGGAGAACAAAAAAGAACCATAACACATAGACATATAACCCTCTGAAAATACAAGGAAAAAATACTGGGGGGGGGGCGCGCTTTTCGACCTAAAGGGCTCAAGATTCTGTAAGGCTCATGACTGCCTGAAGGATAAGCAAATAAGTGACTACCTATGCCATTCTATAACTCAGTTCCCACCCAACTTAATTTCCATTCTTCTTCAATTATTCCTCAGTTCTAGCTTTACAGTTGCTTCAGAGGTATTCTTCTGATGGGTTTACACAATGTTTAGTATCTCTCTCAGAAACTCTCAGAGACAACAGGTTAGCTTGCCTAGTAATCTCCTTACTGCATGATTTATTCTATTTTCATAAGTCAGAGCATTGTTTGCCTTTTGGTAGAAGATTTAGGCAAAGAAGGTATTAAATAATTTGGCCTTCTTTCTATCCTGTTAGTATTTCACCATCTTTTCTGTGCAGTGGCCCTATTGTTTCCTTGTTTTTTTCCCTTTTGCTCCAAACATATCCAACTTTGCTTTTTAACCTCTCTAGAGACCTTGAGCTCATTCTGAGATTCTCTTTTCTGGCTTCTCCCCTGCAAATGTTCGCTTTTTGTTTGCATTCCTCTGCTGTAGTTTCCCCCTTTTTCTACAATTTATACATGTCTCTTTTAAATATTAGCCACTCTGAAAGTTCTTTGTACTTTCATTCTGGTTTCTTTAGACACCTCCCACTTTTTTCCCCTCAGTGGAATTGTTTGCAACTGTGCCTTCAATATTTCACCTTTAAGAAAGTCCCATGCATCATGAATTTCCTTTCCTTTGAGCATTTCTGACCATGAGATCTCACCCAGCATTTCCCTAAGCCTTCTAAAATAAGTTTTCTTGAAGTCCAGCATGCGTGTCTGGCTTTGTTTGGCTTTCCTTTTCCTCTATATAAAAATCCAAAGAGGACGTGGTCATTCCCACCCAATAACTACACTGTTTTCAATCCACTGATCAGTTCATCTCTGGCCATTTCTACATGGGGTATTTAAAATGGTGCAGTGCATCCTCTACGTCTGCACCTTGGAGTGAACTGGGTTCAGACGACTTACTGTAGATCCGCACCTCAGTCTGCTCCTGAACAACCCCAAGTGGTCCTCCAGGGTACTTTTGAAAGACCTGATTTTTCTGGCCTTTCAAAAGCATGGAGCGTGCCACTGAGAGCCTGCTCTCTTGTGCAGATTCACAGGCTTGCACCAATGAGAGCCTGCGATCTGCTGAGAGCAGGCTTTAGGCTGGTGAGCTTCACCGGTTGGTCGACACCCATGGCCAACTGGAAGCCGCAATTTTGGACACCGGAGCAGTGCGGAGCGATGACCATGCACTGCTCCTCCTCACCCCAGACTGGACCGGACCACCAGAAGATCCGGTAAGTAGCGGAGTGGGGCTATTCCCTTGCTCCGTGTGGAAATGGCCTCTGTTGATTAGAATCAAATTGAAGATAGCTGAGCCTCTTGTTGCTATATCCACTTTTTGTACAACAAACAAGGTAAGTGAAGAATTTGTTGGACTTTAAACTCTTGGCAAAGCATGACATCCAACAGATAGTAGGATGGTGAAAATCTGTAATTACTACTGTTGTTGTTGTGTGCCTTCAAGGCATTTCCAATTTATGGTGACCCTAAGGCAAACTTATCACAGGGTTTTCTGGCTGAGAGTGTGTGACATGCCCAAGATCACCCAGTGAGTTCCATGTCCAAATGGGGAATCAAACCCTGGTCTCCAGGGTCATAGTCCAATACTCAAACCTCTACACCATACTGGTTCCCCCAATTACTATTATATCTACTATATCTCTCCTTTTCGAATATTTGGCTCAGCTGAGGGGCCTATGGTAGATCTCATATTGAGTTCACTGTTCTTTCTCTCCTTTATAATTTTTATGCAGGGGCTTTCAATCTGTTTCCCATGCTCTAAGTCATGGATTTCCTCACAGATGTACACATTCTTGACATATAAATTTACACCTCCTCGTCCCTTGTTTCGTCTTTTTCTTTGGAATAGATTATATACTTCCATTCATTCCATTCAGACTCATCCTATGAGTTCTCAGTGGTGCCTATTAAATCACATCTGCCTGTGTTAAGAATTCAAATTCATTTTGTTAAATTCCAAAGCTCTGTACATTACAGCAGAGACATCTCAGACCATGGTTAATTTTCCTTAGTTGATTCCTTGTTGGTCTTTTCTGCTCATGGTTTGGCTCTTGTACTATTTGCACATTTCCCTCTGTGTTGTTAAGATCATTGACTTATGAAGACCCTGTGATGAACCTGTCACCAAGCTTTCCGAGGCTGTGTGTGTGTGACTTGTCCAAGGTCTCTTGCAATATGTTTTAGGCTATATCTTGCCATATCATTTGTTCCAACCTGGAACATAATGAAGGAGTAATGATCAATGGGTTTGAGGAGTCTTTTTAACCTCTCTGTTACTCACAGATCTGCATTCCTGGGAGACAACATATCTAATAAGACATCTTATCGGGTCTGCACACCAGTGCTTCTGTTCATCTCAACAGGGAAATACCTAATACCATCACAAATTTCTTCTTCCTCTTGGAGGAGATAATAGTTCTTCCATCCATAGAACCCTCCAAGGTCATATCCTTGCCTTCAGAGGTTTAAGGCTCTGCTCCTTGTTCCTGTGTCTCATAATTGGTGATTAAGAGGAAATATTGGAACTAATTGTACAGCTCCAAGCCTGAAGCATGGTTCTTGATAGTTCTACTTCTGTGTGTGACACTCCTCCAAGTACCTTCTTCCTGTGTTTGGGAATTGTTGTTTTTCCTTAAAGGCATCCCCAATTTCTTGCCCTTCCAGAAGAGTCTTACAGCACCACACATCAGCCATGATTGGCATGGGTTGATTGGCAAATATTATCTAATTGGCAATATTGGCACTATTAATTGGCATTGATACAAATAATACATGATGTGACTGGGAGGTCATGCTGAAAGAGGAATATTACAGACTGTAAACCTGAGATTGCAAGGCAGGTCAGACATACCTATCTCTTAGGCAAGAACCTAGTCATTTTTAGGCTAATAGCATGGACCATCTTGAGACAATAGGCTTAAAAGATCATAAGTCAGACTTCTCAGAGTTAAAAGGGGAAGTTTCAACCTAATTGTCTTAACTCTGAACCCAAGAAACCTGGATGTTTCCCTATTGTTTTCCACCTCTCCACAATACTCAGCTATTATGATGGCCATTATCCTTTGTCACCTAAACACCAAGACCTTTAGCTCCATCTGGGCTCCATTGTTTGTGTTGCAACTCCCACTATCACTCAAGTCTGCAGGATACTTTTCAGGTATAAGTATCCCTGATTTCAATGTCCAGTACATCCCCTCACCTTTCTGAATGCCATGCTGTCTGTTTGATTCCTGAATGAGAATTGTGCTTAGATGCCTACCTAAGCCACATTGCTGCTTTCTGGACTGGTAATTATAGCCTCATCCCTGAAAATCTTCTATCACACTTTCCTCTCTTTTCCTTCAGCTAGTCCTTGTGTGCTTGTGTGAATCTCTTCCAATAAAATATATTTTTAGTTAACAATTGAAAATCTCTGGCTGGTTCTTTCCTGCATGACCCTTTTAACACTAGTGGAAAGATATTGCTAAGTTACCCCTATCTCACAGGCCTGCTGACTTTGAGCTAATTATTCCCCATTTTTGAATGGAGGTACTGGCATCACTGATGGGCCCTTGTGGCACCCACATTTTGGGGTAACGGTCTGCTCTGTTCTGCTCTTTTTCAAGCAGCTTCGCCCTTCCTGATAAGTCAAAGTGTAGATGCATGGGCCTCAAGCTGCTGCACTTTCTCCTCTAACAGGGCAACCAGCTTGCATTTGTTGCAGGTATAGCACAACGGGTCTGTTGGCAAGAAAATAAACAAAGCACAGATGTTGTAAGTCACTTCAACAACTGCTTTATTATCCATGCTTGTCATTCTATCTATGTAGCAACACAGCTGTCCAGGTGTCTTCCATAAAATCCCTCATGAAATTTCCAGAAAAATGCCTGTTTTTTTCTTCCCACCTCTTTAGACTATGTGCTTATAGAAAGTATATAGCCAAAAAAGAACAAAGACGCTCATGGAAGCCTCTAAAAAAAGGGCTGGTGGCGCAGTGGTTAAATGCCAGTACTGCAAGCCACAAACCACAAAGTTGTGAGTTCGATCCTGCCGGGCCCTAAGGTTGACTCAGCCTTTCATCCTTTCGCAGGTCGGTAAAATGAGTACCCAGCTTGTTGGGGGCATGTATAGAAAAATGTTTCGAAATACATGCTAAATTGTTCACCGCCTCGATCTATATGGAGAGGCGGGATACAAATAAATAAGTAAAAAAAATAAATAAATAGCAGAAGCCAACTGTCAATCCTGACCCCTCAAAACACATGAAAGGATTGTGGGGGAAGGCACCAGTTCTCAATTATCTAGGAAGGGAGTACCAGAGTGTGGGAGCCAGTCAACAAGAAGGCCCTCCTCCACATTCTGACCATATACCCCTGAGGATGGTGAAACAGAGAGAAGGATGTCCCAAGAAGATCTTAAAACACAGGCCAGCTCTTACAGGAGACTATAGTCCTTCAGATAACCTAGGCCTTAACCATACAGAGCAACAAGGACAGGAAACATCAAATAAAGGTGGTGTAGAAAAGAGAAAAAAATCTCAGTGGTGTTGAAAAGAAAGAAGATTTCATCCTTGAAAATAGCCCAACATGTTTTGGTCAGATTTTCAGGCCAAAATGTATTGGGCTATTTTCATAAATAAAATCATATTTCTTTTCAACACCCCAAGACTTGTCTCTTTTCTACACCACAGATTATTTGTCATAACCAGCACTTAAATTGTGCCAGGAAACAGACCAGTAGCCAGTGGAGCTGCTGCAACACTGGATTTGTATGCTTCTCATAGGAAGTCACACTTAACACAGTCACAGCCCCCCTCCCCCCAGAGTATATTACAGTAATCGAGACAGAATGTAACTAAGACTCCTGTCACCATGGCCAGATCCAACATCTCTAGGAAGAGGAGTTGGTGTACAAGCTTTAACTGTGCAAATGCACTCCACTGGAATTAGAGTTTCCAGAACTGGGTTTGAATTCAGGAATACACCCAAGGTTTGAATCTGTGTCCTCAGGGGAGAGAACTCAGAACTCCTTATGACCTCTTTGAGCAGTTTCTTATATAAGTTGAATAGTATGGAGGGAAAACTGAACTCTGAGGGATTCCTACAGGACAATAGCCAAGGGGTCAATCAGGAGTTCCCCGGAACCACCTTCTGGGTTCACTCCTCCATGAAGGAATGGAGCCACTGCAAACTGCAAGGCAGCCCAGAAGAATACCACAGCTGATGGTATCAAAAGCTGCTGAGAGGTCTGGCAGAATCAAGAAGGACACACTCCCCCTGTCTGGTTCCCAATGTATGTTGTCCACAGAGCTGTCTTTGTCCCATAGCCAGGTCTGAAATCAGACTGAAGTGGATCTAGATGATCCATCTCATCCAGAAATCCCTGGATCTGTGTGCTCCTGTCACTACTCCAGGACCTTGGCCAAAAACCAAATGTTGGAAAAAGCTAGTAGTTGTCCAATATGGTGAGATCCAGAAAGGGCTTTTTCAACAATGACAATAAAGCCTCTTTTAGGTTTGATGGAACTCTGGCATGTTTTAGCAGGACATTAACTAGTCCCTCTTCTTGCTCAGCCAGTACACTTCTATTTTTTTTAATAAACAAGAAAGGATAGAGGTTTAATGTTTGCAGAAAAATGCTTTGAGGAAGGGAAATACTAGCAGGAAGGTAGGGGATGTTGACTTCTTTCTAAAAAAATAAACTGGACAAGACTTGTCTCTGTTCAAATAGCTTGAATGCTGACCTTTGTCACTCCTTCTAATGCTCCATACACCATTATGTATAAAACCTGATCTCTTGAATCTGACTAGTACATCTACCTAGAATACCTCACTGAATGAATTGTTAATAGTAAATCAACACTTATGTAAAGCTCATTGATTTCAAGGAGTCTGGTCTGGGAGTGCCATTACAAATCAAGACTGACGCTACAATCCTATAGAAACCTACCTGAGAATACGTATTTTGTTTTTGAGTAGATGTATAAAGCATTACACTGGGATCCTCTTAAGAGAACCGATGGACCAGATTTGTAATAAGCTAGCAATCCTTTACTTCCTTGATTGTAATTTCTCTTCAAAACCACTCAACAGAGGTCAGGATTTGTTCACTTTGTGTTTCATGCTATAGGTGACAGGTAACACACAATGGCGTTGGACACATGAATACATTACAGGTATTTGTTGTGACATAGCACTTGAAACAATGGCATTTACAGCAACTGTCCTTGTGGAACTAGAGGAGAAATCATGACTTTAACCAAGCTAGGAGGTGATGCAATATGACACAGGTATCTCATGATGTCAGCCTGCATAATGTTAGAGTAGTTTAGATGGGTTGACAGGAACCCAGTGAACATCATGGAAGTGCTTTTTTAAAAAGTTGCTTTTTCCAAATTAAAGAGGCAGTTCTGCTATTTTAGCTATGTACCAGGGTACAGCATTTGAACACCATCTGGTTATCATCTTTCCCAAACAGGTGGTCCAACTGAACATTACTAGATTGGTGTGAAGCGATGCATAGATTGGAACAAGGAAACATATGGAGTGCAATTGGGGACTTTCTCTCTATAGAAAGTAAAGTGGCCATGTGTCCTACTTTACAGAGGATAATTCTCTTAAAATGGCACTCAGAGAATAGCTCTGCTCCTCATTGTTTGCCACACTGGTAGGCCATTACAATTACAGTTACTGCTGCCATGGGAGTATCTTTCCCAATGATGCATTTGTAATACATTCATGGTACTGTTTCTGATTGGGATGTTCCCCAAGGTTGGAAAGCCCTACTCCAGAAGTGCCCACCCCCATCCAACATGGGCAGCAGCTCTTCGACAAGTATTGACCTCCTTTTCTTTCTTTTCCTTTTCCTTTTTTTTAAAAATCTTTCTTTTAAACAAAAAAGACAAGCCATGCAGTATACATGTAAGTCTTCTTCAAAAGCCTATATTGAGATTAGAATTAGAGGATGTCATTTCTGGCACCTCATGGAATCATAGAAACACAGAGTTGGACAAGACCACAAAAGTTGTCCAGTCCAACCTCCTGCCAAAGTTCAGCACTCATGGAGCTTTACTTTAAACTGTTATGGAGTTATAACATTAGAGAATCTAACAGCATAACTTGAGGGGACTCTAAAACTGTAGTTCTAGGGTGATTCTAGAAATCACATTATTGGCTTTAGAGCAATACAATGCTGCTACAGCACTGTGGAATTATGGAGCTAGTATACTCTAATGCTATAACTCTGGGGTGCTCTAAGTTATAGCTCTGAGTGCTTCAGAAAATTACATCAATACCTCTTCTAGGAGGCTTTACAGAGATTTTGTAGCCTTCCAAAGAAACTGTACATGTGCTATATGGACTTTAAAAAAAGGGGAGAGAGAGGAAATTTTAAGAAAATGAAAAAAAAGAAGGTCAGTTGTCTTTGGAGGCAGAAGACAGTCTGTAACATGTAATGAATGAAATTCCTAATCTCATTGCAGGGAGAAGGAGTGCCCTGCACCCTCATTATATTTCTCTTAAAATTATAGCTTGGGGGATGTTACTACCATATTACAGAGATTCTGTAATATGTTACATCCAAATACTGCAAACAAGGTAATATAGAGTAGGACACCATTGGTCAATATCAACCTTCTTCCCTGGGACAAAGTACCCAGTGAGTCTTCCACAGCTTCTGGATCTATTTGCAGTCCTATTTTGAATGTGAATGGCAGCAGCACCAGCTGCAGATGGGCATTCTAGCTGCAATGCTCTTTGTAAGGACTTATTTAAAATATAGGAAATTCTTTCACAACTCTGTGTGACAAAATTGCACAACATTGCATATTAATGTGGAAATGGGATGGAATGGACTTAGTAATGAATATATGCCAAAGTGGCACAAAGGGGAACAGACGGTTATATTCCTAATTAAAATGTTAATACTTTAGCAGCGCTAGTAGCACAGAACTTGTATCATAGTATATTGTTGGCAAACATCACAGTACTGTGGAGAATGTGAGGATTTCATCCTCAGGGGATGCAGTGATATCTATCTAGATATCTAGTTATATTTTTATCCTAGCTTTTTCTCCAGGGAGCTCAAGGAAACATACATAGGCTTATCCCTTGAAAGACTGAATGGTTGAGAAGAGGTCAAAGCCTTGTTCTTTCTTGCCACTGCGGAGAACAGAACTAGATATAATGCCCCTATATTATGGGAGGCTAGATGTCAGTTGAACACTTGGAGAAATGTCCTGGCAGCCAGAATGGCCCACTAAAGGGACCAGCTATCTAGAAGGCAATCATCTAGAGGACTGACTACCTGTCTCTTGCTACAAGTCTTCAAGCAGAAGCTGAAAAGCCAATTGTTTGGCAATGTTCTTGTTCTATTTTTCTTACAGTAAGCAGAGAGACAGATAATATGCCCTATATGATTTCCTCCAATTTCATGATTTTATTATCTCTTTTTAACCTCAGAATACCTCTGTGAAATATATTAGGCCAAAACATATGTCTAGATTCTCTGTGAAGCACCTGGAGGGGAAAATGTCTCTGTCATTCCATCACATTTGCAGATTCCCCAGAAAAGAAACAACACCAAGAGCATAACAATTTGGCCTGTTGTAGGTATTGTGGGAGGGCAACAAGTTTAGAGAGAAAGAAGTGGAGCCTGAACTGGACATCCTTCCAAGGGAAAAAACAAAAGCAAAAAACAAATCTGATAGCCAGTCTGGTTTCACGTCAGCTCAACCTGTATTGTCAAGGCATCAATATCGTATTTGTAAGACCATTCTTGGATGTGTTGAGCCAAGTGACAACTGACTAGTTACTTGACTAGTCATTTTTGTTACATGACCTATTATGACCCTATCCCAGGGTTTTCTTCACAAGATTTATTCAGAGGAAGTCTGCCACTGCCTTCCTCTTAGGCTAACAGAGTGTGACTTGTCCAAGATCACTTAGTGGGTTTCCATCTTTGAGTGAAAATTCAAATCCTGGTCTCCCAGGTTCTGCTCAGACCTCTAAAACTTTGGATCTCATCAACTTTCACCGAGGAATCAAAATGGCTATAGACCAACCCATGCAAATTTCAGACTGGTAACTCTAGAGGTTTTTGTGCTTGGTATATGTAAAATTTGCTTTTAAAAAAATGTAGACTGTTGATCACTCAAACTTGGCAATTCATGCTGCCTTTGTCTTTGCACGGACCCTGTAGAGCATCTCTCAGCTAAGTTTGTTAATATTTGACTAAGATATATGATAATGATAATGGCTGATGATAGCAAAATGTAAGATAACTTGAGGAGAGTGCACTTTTTCCTTCAGCACAAGGAAGCTGGTGATAAGAAAATGCTTTATTGGCAACCCAAGAGGTGAGATTCATTTGAATTGTGTTGTTTCTCAGTTTTGTTGTTTTTTCTACTCCCCTAAGCATTCCTGCCCAATTTTTTGTTCACATAAGTTCTAAGTCTTTCTCTTTATTTTTTCTTGCCAGGTGGAAATGCACATGCATTTTTACACACAGTTTTCCTAATATACCTATTTTTGTATGCATTTTCTCAAATGTACACTGTTTTGTATGCACTTTTCCTGTTGACTTTGTGTTTGTATTTTTCAGTTGTGCACATATTAACCATTTATATAGACATAAATGTTTGTGCATGTTTTATCTCTCACAAGCAAGACAATTCTCAGAAATGTGCAGATTTCAGAGGATTACAGAGGATCCTATCTGTGGCGGTTTGAAATGGATGTTTTCATTGAAAATTTTGACTCATCCTCCCCACTCCTTTTCATTCCTATCACAAACTCATTAGAAATTGTGGGAATGATGTAATTAGCTGAATAAATGTAGTTACTTTTTGTATTGTTTCTTAAAGAAACTATTCTGTGCTCATGAGTTATCTTGGAACAGCTTAACAGATTTCCCAATAGAAGAAGCAGCAGAGGTGCCAAAACCAAAAGCAAGCAGGATTGTATGAATATAATAATGCATTTAAAACATATATGACATAAAGAATAATATAATTAAAACATATACAATTCAAGAGATTTTCTAGGTAATAACAATTTTACCCAAAGGACCTTCTTTAAGTGTAGAGAATATCTATGACAACCAGTTCTCAGAGCAAACCTTTATATCAATAATACGTAAAATTCCCCTAATCATTCAACAGGAGAAATATTCTCACATGAGAGCCTGTTCCATGAATAACACAATGATAGAATAACAAATATACATATAAGTAACACAATAATTAAACAATATGAAAATTCTAATAAATAAAGACAGAGTCCAAAATTGTTCCTGTTAAACAAATAGGGCCATTTGGTACTTTCTCTGTTCTGATTCCTCACCAACGTATTTCCCAACCTCATGTTTTTAAGTCCTGTGCAATAAATTGAAAGAAAACCAGTTTTTCGTATTTCAGGTAACTTGGTGGTTGCCTCTGTATATACAATCTCATATAGTAGTTGTCAGGATGATCCAGAATTTCTGTGCTTTCAAAAATCATTCTGTGTCCGGGTTGGTTTATAACATGTTCTGCTACTGCTGATTTTTCTGGCTGGATCAGTCTGCAGTGTCTTTCATGTTCTTTGATTCGTGTTTGGATGCTGTGTTTTGCAGTCTCTATGTAGACCTGCCCACAGCTGCAAGGTATGTGGTAAACTCCAGAAGAAGTTAGAAGATCCCTTTTGTCCTTTGCTGAACGTAGCATTTGTTGAATTTTCTTGGTCAGTCTCTAGATTGTTTGGAGGTCATGTTTCTTTTTGATGTCCATATATGTATGTGATCCATACATCAAAGGGGTCACTGACCATATAGGGAAACTGATGAAGAAACATCAAGACTGCACAGAGAGGTCATCAAAATCCATAAACACATGGACAATTTCAACAGGAAAGAAGAACCTTGGAAAGTAAACAAAAGTTGACTACCAGTACTGAAGAACACTAAAATCAAGACTCAAAAAAATGCCAGTGAACACTACCCAGACTCTGGAAGTCCCTCTATAAGGAACAGTACAATGGGTTGCTAATGTACTTGACACACTGTTATGCATATCCCCTGACTAACAATACACCCTGGGGGATATCCCATTTAACAATAGGCCGTCACACAGGCCAACTGTAACACATGCAAATTGCTCCCTCCCACCCGGGGACTACACAAGTATATATACTCTGTCTCACTTCCATGCCACCAGATGCTCTGAAGATGCCAGCCACAGATGCAGGTGAAACATCAGGAGAAAATACTAACAGAACACAGCCTCAAAGCCCAGAAAACCCACAACAACCTATAGAGCTCAGTATGTTTGTACTTGTTACTGAATAATTCTTAAAAGGCTTCATTTTTCCTCCCAGCTTCAGTAGTTAAAGGGAAGGAGAGGTGAGAGAAGAAAAGTCTGTGCATTTTATATAAAATGAGATTTCCCCTGACATTTAGAGGTCTTCAAAAGCAGTTTATTATAGATTTAGTGGACATTTGGATATTTAATTAAATGTCAAGTACATATTTGCCATCCTTGTAAGAGCGAAGATTAAGATTTCATTCATTCACAGTTGGTTTGTTATGCTTCCTGGGCATCATGTGCACCCACCAAATTTATCAGTTGCAAGGAACTCATCAGAGGTACTTGCACATTTTAGGGGTCAAAAATCTAATTAACCCCAGCAACTGTGTTTATAATGTTGAATAATGCCAAATGAGTTCAACCAAAAAACTTCTTGGGTTGAATGATATATTTACACTTTTCACCTCATTCTATCCACAGTTGCCTTTAATGTTACTCTCAGAAGATCAAGAGAGGAAGAGCAGAAGCTTTGAGGATAAAGAAGTCAAATGGTGCTGGGAGATGAAGAAAGAAAAAACACATGTTTATTTTGTTTTCTTCTACTAGGTCTTAGCTGCACGCATGCACAAAAAAGTTCATTCTGTTTTGGGGCTATGTTGCTGAGAAAATGTTGGCAGACCTGTCAAGCAGCATTATTTATCAATACTGCTGGGCAGCACAACAGTTGTATAATCAGCATCTCTATCACCCATCTTGCTAGTTAAAAGGTTTTTTCCCCCTCTTGCATATGCTGTATATTTAAACAACAAAGAAGATTTTTTCCACGCAAGGCAGGCTACATTTCCATAGCGGTTCACTTTGTGGACTCTGATTTTCATTGCATGGAGTGAGGTAATAATTACAAAAAACAAGGTATTTAGTGCAATAGACTGAGACCTTTTGACCAGCCTCTTAAAATGGTTTCACTTGAATCTACCTCTGCTGCGTGCAACGACATTCTATAGCCAGTTGTGTGTGTATATGTCTTCGAGTCTCCTGTTGATTTCTAGTGATCCCATAAATTTCATAGGTTTTTCTTGGGCAAGGAATACTCAGAGGTGGTTTTGTCAGTTCCTTCCTCTGAAATATAGTCTCAAGTACCTGGTATTCATTGGTGGTTTCCATTCAACTACTAGCCAAGGCTGACCATACTTAGCTTCCACAATCAAATGGGATCTGGTCCCTTTGGGGTATTTTGCCTACATCATAGGTCACCCATCTTTTTTGAGCTGATGAGTGCATTTCAAATTTTGAGAATGCCAAGAGTGATCTCACAAAATGTATGCTATGGTATATGTGATCAAGCGGAAAACACCAATTTTGTAGAAGGCAAACAGGAATGGCTAAAAGAAAAGTAACTGCCCAAGGACAAAGGCCCAAGTGGAGTCTGAAGTTCATCACACAAAACTGTTGTTCTGAACTCAGTTTCTCTTTCAGCACCCCGTCACAGAAAGCAAACTGTTGATTCTCAGAGACAAGGAACTTAATTAAGAAATAGAGTACAAGTACAAGACAGAGATGGGATAGGGACACTGTGTCCCAAAATTTATCCTCCAAATCACAATAAAATATCCACATATAATAATGAAAGTGTGTGAGAATCTCTCTGTCTTTCTTCCACCATAGCTTCCAAAATAATGAAAGCTAGACCCTTGAAAATTGGGGTACAAATGTGTGCTTCATAAAATAGATGCATTCCTCAGGAAAAAGAGTAAGGGGTCTACCTAAGAATGGAAGGTTTGGTCCAAATGCTTGAAGATAGCTTGCAGAGTGACTGTGGAAGATCAAGCTATATAAGCCTTCAATTTCTGGTCTTCCTACTGTTAGAACAATATGAGGGTGACTATTATTTAATCCAGTTTGCCTCTTTCTAGTTCCAAGTAGGCATATGCAGCGTGTGTATATTTGTATGCATTCAGATAAAGAGAAGGGATGAGCTACTGTCTTCTCTTCCTTGACAAAATGGAAGCTTTTACTCTTTTGTAAAGTTATTACTATAGTTCAGGCCTACCCGGTGATAGCACTAGATATCTCTTTTTGATATCAAATCATTTGACCTTTCTCTGCCACCCCACTCCATGTGTTTGTGAGGCCACTGGACAGGCATGTATGCAGGCGCGGCCAGTAAGTGCTGGGCATTCCAACTCCCACTTAGGCAGGCAGATTAACACCGCTCCGTCGCTTCAGGGACCTCTCTTGCAGACACCCATTGCTTAAGCACGACTCTACACAAAGACATTAGGCCTCGAGCCGATGCCCTTACAATGCCAAGCCATTTGCATGCTGGCTACACTATTGTCAAACCTGCGCTAAGCCGATCATGTAAAACTTGACCTTTCCCAACCCTTTGTCCCGCTCCAAACTCGCATTGTTCTCACTGAGTATGGCATGGCCTGTAGGCACAATCCACCCTATAAAAACTCCCTGATTCCAAGTCCTTCTCGGATTGCTCTGGACTTCCATCCCCCCTTACTGCCATTTGGTCTGACAAACTCCCCTCGGCGAACCACGCTGAGCTTTCTTTCCTGCAACCCTCAATCTCTTCAGGACTATGAGAAAAGGCGTCATATCACCTATTTCCCCCGAAAACTCTCACTTCTAATTTCCTAAGTTAGCTGTGCGCTTGTGTTGTCTTTTCTGTTGTCTGTCTTTTAATAAAGTTATCAGTTTTGCTATTTTTAAAACCTGTCTGACTGCTCTTCCAACCTGACCTCGTAGAAGCTGGGTCGCAAGATCCCTGCTGAGTTACCCTGCCTCTTGCTAGCTTAAGAGAGTGCTCCAGTTAATTTCCCCATCTTGTGTTTTTATTTGGTTATTTGGGCACCCCTCCTGGGACCCCCAAGAACAGGGTAACACAGTTATTTTGTGAGCTGTGTTGGGAGGTGATATTAGTGTGTGTGTGAGAGAGGTGAGAAGGAATAGGATAGAGTTATTGTCCCATTTTAGAGTCACTTTGTCTTTTTAGCTGCAATCCATGCTAGATCCACTTACCTGTGCAAGTGACTATGAATGAGAACTAAAGGAAGGAATTAAGATAATGGTTGAGAAAAGGCCCCCTAGACTGATCATTAAATAACTAGATTTTCTCCTGTTGGAAAGAGCTCAAAAGGAAGATGGAAGTAACAAGCAAATTCTCCTCTTTCTATAGTGATGCTTAGTAGAGATGCAACATGCAGTATGATACAAGGATTCCAACTTACTCCATGAGTTGTCTTGTCGAAGAAACTAGCTAGACATTTCCATGGTTACCCAAGAAGATTCAGCTTATGCTGAAGAAGATGCATGTTGAAGATATCCAAGATATTTCCCATTATTCATGTGGATGGTTATCACCATCATTTATCCAGAGAAGAACTCAGCCAAAGCGCTGTACAATCTTCTTGGAAGTATACCAGCAGATCTCCCAATCTATTGCTGGGTTCCACCACCTATATTACTTGGTAGTGGACAGTTGTGATATACAGAAGAGTCTGTGCAAAACAACAGCAATTGTATGGAAAGCATATAACATTAGTAACATACTTGAATAGAATGATAACCTCATGATATGATAAATCATACAAAGTTAATGATGGGTGGCATGGCAGAGTCTTCTTTCTAAAACATTGAAGTCTGTCACAATATTGTTAGCCCTATCAGATGCAGAACAAGGTTAAGTACTTCATGCAGAATTAGCCATAGGCTAAAGAACATCATTCCATTAGTTTCAAAAGCTTTTCATTTAACTGAAATTAGGTAGTGGACAGAGCTTTTATCATTTCCGTTTAACTGCTTTGACTACAATCTAGGCCTTGAACTTCTCAGCTGTGGTCCACAAAGTTAAAAATATAAAGATCTGTATATGTTGCCATCCTCCATGAAACAGGGTATTTTGGTGTTGAAGACATTCTATCCATCCACCCTAGAAAATACCTAATGCAGCAACATTGCTATTTGTTTGTTTGTGTCCAGTTTGGAACTTTTGATGAAATGCAATAAATAATTGAAAAATGCAGATTCTCATAACCTTGGTCAGTAGAAAGAAAACTATCTAGAAGACTGTATCTCCCTATACAATCTGGCCCAAATTTTAAGATCCTCAGGGCCGGGCTTTCTCTCAGGCCCAACACCATCACAGGAATGTTTATTGAGGGCATGGGAGAGAGTCTTTCCAGTGGCAGTTTCCAAGCTATAGACTCCCTTCCACAGGAAGCCTTCCTGACCCCCTCCCTGCTCTCTTTCTGCTGGCAGCTTAAGACCTTCTAATTTAGGCTGGCTTTAGCTGATTATTAAATCATTATAGGCTGCCTTGAGTACTTTGGGTGAGAGGGGATAAAGGCAGGGCATAAACTGAATAAATTATTAAATGAATGAATGAATGAACTATCAATCATTTCTTCTCTAGAATTCAAGAACAAAATGGGGGAGACTACAAATTCCTGGTGATTTTGATGAGAAAGAAGGGTAAAAGGCCCCAGTGCAACCTTTTCTTCCTCCTTTCAAACAACTGATCACTATAATGCTTGTCGGGAGATTGATTTACAGCACCTAACACAAAATCTTCCCAGTGACCACTGCACTCTGAGCAAAACATGTCCCAGAGGCAAGCACTAAACACACAGCAGAGTATCAAAACAGCAACAAGTGTTAGCAGCAGCAGAGTGTAACATACAGCATTAGCACTGACCCCATTCTACCCACTGGTTAGTAACTCTAGCACACAGAGTTGTCATCCAAAAATACCTGGAGACTTTTATTCTTCAAGTTCCAATATATACACATCTGTACAAGCAGGATACGCAGATTCTCAGTCATAGGTTCAGCATTACAGCATCACGGCATCACATCAGGCAGAGGCTCGCTTGGACAGAGTGTCAGTGTCATAGTGTCAGCAACAGTCAGAGAGAGACACAGTCTGAGCTCACCTCTTTTATACACACCTACTGATAGCTCATCAGCTAGGGGCAATGGCTGATGCAACCCCTTACCATGATTTCATATTACCATGATTCAGCCTTACTGTCCCCTAGGGATTACATCATGACTTGCCAAGTCATTCCCCAGGTGTATCCCCACATGCTCATCAAATGTATTTTCAACTGGGGCAAATGTCACAGTATTTCTATTCAACAATGTTAACTTTATTGATTGGGCTATGCTAACTCAAGCCGAGCTGCTGAATCATAGGGATATAATTTTTTACTAGTGTTCTTCTTAAAGGAAGCAGCAAATAATTTTAGCAAGCTGCTTCTTACTATGAGGCCATCTTTGAAAACTATGCTTATTTATTTATTTACTTACTTACTGGATGAATATCCTGCCTTTCTTCCTGGATGGGATCCAAGATGACTCCAATAGGATCCAATAGTTTTTGAAGACTATTTGCATTTTGAAACTTTTTCTGCTTAAAGCTCACAGATGGTTGTTTTGTGCAGGAAACAAAGTTTTCTGCAGATGAAATATTCTTGTGTAGAGATATTGTTCTGCTAGAAAATATTTTTTCACAGAAGTATTACCATTTTGCACAGAAAAATGCTGGGTTCTGCACAAAAAATAATCATGTTCAAATTTGTGTAGAATAAGTCCTTAGTTGCTAAGATTTTTGTTAATCCAGCATCCGTCTCATCAGGGTTTCTCAACACCTGAGAAATATGTTTTCCAGTCATTTTTTTTTTTAGTATGTTTGACAGAACATTTTTGACAGATTGGATTGATGGGACAAAGTTAACAAAATAAACTTCAACAGATATAAATGTAAGATATTGCATTTAGTCAAGAAAAATACAATATACTAATATAAGATGGGTGACACATGGTCTGAAAGCAGTACGTATGCAAAAAAATCTAGGGGTCTCAGTAAACACATGGCCTATGTAAACATATGATCCTTAGTAAATATATGAAGCAATAGTGTCTGCATCATGCCCTTATAGTCTGCATCAATAGAAGCATAGTGTTTGCATCAAGGGAAGTAGTGGTGCCACTCTATCCTGCTTTGATCAGACCTCACCTGGAATACTGTGTCTAATTCTGGGCACCACACTTCAAGAAGGATATCAACCAGCTGGTACATGTCCAGAAAAGGGCAAACCTCTGGAAACCAAGCTTTATGAGAAACTACTTAGGCAGCTGGATACACTTAGCTTAGAGAAGAGAAGACTGAGAGTTGGTATGACAGCTATCTTTAAATATCTGAAGGCATGCCATCTAGAAGATGGAGCCAATTTGTTTTCTGCTGCTCTACAGACTAGAACACAATCCAATGGATTCAAATTACAAGAAAAGAGATTCCATAAATATTAGGAAGAACTTTTTTTTTTATCCTAAGCAATGTTTGATGGTAGAATAGATTGCTTCAGAGAATGGGAGTAGATTCTCCTTCTTTGAAGATCTTTAAACAGAAGTTGGTTAGGCATCTTTCAAGGGTGTTGTAGTTGTATATTCCTGCATGGAAAGGTTTGGACTTGATGGTCCTTGTGGCATTTTCCAACTTGTAAGATTCTATGATCTTCTGAATGTTCTTTCCATCCCTATTGAAATCAGGTTATAAATTAATCACATAAACTGCATCCATTTGCACATGCAATTCCCCATTCAGCTCCAGGTATGTGTATAGATATCTCTTGCTGGATTGCAGCTGCTATCTCAGAATAGCCATCTGCCTATTTTATTTAAAAACCTTACTTCTTTGTACTGCATCTTCTTCAAATATATACTGAAGTTCTTATGCCATTTGCTTTGGAATCTATTTGTTCTATGTTTTCTGTTTCCTCTCTTCATCCCTTACTTCCACTTCTGAGTCCTCTCTGTTATGCTATTGGACAGGATTTTAAATTATACTCTTGTAGGCATTGGAGGATTTTGTTTCCTTTTTGCATAAAAGAACATGGAGAAATATGGTGTCTTTGTAATATTTATTTTATTTAAAGATATAGCCATAGTAGCTCCATGGTTTTTTTGAGCCCCTTTTCCCCTACACAATGTAATGTAACATGCCTCCAAACTATCTCTCTGTGTCTCCTTTCAATAGTCTTTTTCTCAAACTCTGATGGGCATGGTAGCTCAAAATCAGAAGAGTGACTTCCAACTATCTAGGAAATGTTTGTCACTAACTCCTACCGAAACATAAACCAATCAGCCTGGACTGTAAAGCATCACAATAAACTAAGAATATGCTATCTATATAAATTAAGTTTGAGTGACCTTTTTTTTTTTAACTTAATCACACAAAACAGCTGGATGGATTTGTGCCACATTTAGAGGGGATGTTTGCAGCAGGTAGACTTCACACATTGACACCTCAATTACTATTTTTTTCATTCTTACAGAGTTTTGTATTTGGTGCCCAATTATGAGAGGCTTGTTCTCTCCAGGGCAGCTAAGACTGACAGGTAAAGTTAGTAACATCTTCTAATTATATAAGCAACATCTCCGAAGAACAGGTGGTGCTAATCCATGTCCTTAGTTGGTCCTTAGTTCCATATCCTCACTTAGTCCTTAGTTAAGATTCTGTATCTTGCTTTGTTTTTGCTTTGCTTTGTTTTCGGGAAAGATCTTAACAAGATGAGATCTGTGTTGACAGCATGCACTATTGATTTACTTTATGTCTGTTTGGCTAAGAAAAAATGTGCATGGTCTTTCACACCTATAATAAAATTGAAAATATGCAGGCCAAGACTTTAAAAGAAAACAAAAAACAGTAACAGTACAATTCCTAACAAAGGCTATTTCCATATTACACTGTTACAGTGCTATTATTCTCCTTTCAACATCCTCTGGAATCCTGGGGTTTGCAGTTTAGGGAGTGGCATTTAGAATTCTCAGTCAGAGAGCTCTTTGGCCTCAGTAAACTACAAATCCCAGAATTCCACAGGAGGTTGAAAGTAGAATAATAGCACTGTAACAGTGTAGGGTGGAAATGGCCAAAGTTGTGTGCTTAATGAATAAAGGTTGATGTCCTATAGAAAAACCTGTCAAAATATTGTTACCTTGGAGTGTTCTACCTCTAGGTTTTGCTGAATAGAACTGGTTATCTGAATCTGGCTTTGACATAAGCTGACATGGCCAGCCTCTAGCAGAACTTTCCTGGTCTTCTTTAGACATGTGTGGTTACAGCTCTTACGATCCCAAACAGCATGGCCAATTCTGAAGTCAATAGAAGGTTTTTCCATATGGGGATGGAAACTCTGGTCTGCCTGCTATGTAATAGAGTGTGGTGTCTCTCATCCACTGTTAATAATGGCCATGCTCATGGTTGATGCTGTTCATTCCTCACCTTCATAGTCCTCACCTTGTCTCCCCAAAGCTATTCCTGATTTTGTTGCCAAGATACAGTTTTAATTCCAGCCAAACTGATTGATAGCATTTCTTGTCCTCAAACAGGTGATTCAAACATTGTTTTCCCTGAATAGTTGAAAAGTACAATTCTGTTCTTTCAATAGTTGGAATGTTTGTGAATATTATGTGCAATTTCATTTCTTATTCAATTGGTTTTCAGAGTCTTACTGTAACAAGTTCAGTGAAAGTTGTCAGAATGGCTAAAGCTAGGAGAAGTGGGAGAAAGACCCAGATATCTTAATCCTCTACTCAATGGCATGGTTTGCAAGTTGCAGGAGATGATCATGGATCTCATGCAAAGTAATCAAATTGGCAAGGACAGGAGTTTAACTACAAGCAGTCCTCCATCCTTCCACCCACAGGGTCTATCAGAGGAAATGAATAAGTTCATAGTCAAACATAGGGTCTTTTGGAGGAGAGAGAGAGAGAGAGGGGGTGGGTGGGGGAAGAACAGGTTGGAGTGATGTAAGAAGTGAGAGGCTATAGAAAAGCAAACAGGCAGTCACCATAATGCAGACTAGCAATTAGGGAGTATAGACACACAAAGACTGCTAACTCTAAAATGCTAGTAAAAAGAACGGCTAGTAATGCTTCTCCATTGGTTTGTCCTGGCAGCAACAGCAAAGAAAACTGCAGGTAGTCAGTCTTGAAGGAATCAGCAACCTGGGGAGCCAATAGGAATCCTGCTGGTTTTAGCAAAACATTTTCTTAGGCGTACTTTTCCATTCTAGACAATTACTCTGCAAGGGAAGGTACAAAACAACCATTGCTGTGCCCTGTCCTTGTACCCACACCATTCTGCTCCAGAATCTGATAGGCAGTCTACACTATCCACCTCTGCTCTTTTATAACATTATTCCCTTACTGTACAACCTGGCCTGTTTGTTTCCTACCATTTGCCTCTCACCTGGATGGGCCTTGACATTCCTTACATTATAGATTGCTTGACCATCTTGGGCAGGCTATGCAGTGTTAGTGACAGAATTTGGAAAGCATTGTCAATATCTTTTTTCTGTGTTCAGGCATTTGTGTGCAGTATCTTTGTGTTCAGCTGCTATCAACCGTTCCTCCAGCTCCTCCCTAGAAAGATTTGTTTGTTCCTCAAAGCTGCCTGGTAGGTCATGGGAATATGCCACAGGATCACTATTATTTTTTCCAGTGAATTTTAATCACATCTGAAGCACACAAGATCCTTCTGAATGACGCAGCAACCATTCCCCCCTGCTTTGTAAATTTTTAATATACTCTTCCGTACAGAGTGACAGCCGCATTGCCACATCATTATGCTGCTTTTGTTTAAACAAATGCATTCTACAGCACTTGGTAAAAAAGTATTCCAGGTATACAGGGAATATTTACAGCTGTTTTGTACAGTTTCACAGAAGTAATTATATTCCATGAGCATCAATTTTCTGGACAGAAAGTTAAAATCTAGTCTGTTTAAAAAGGAAAGAAAGAAAACAATATTTCCTTCCTTTCAGAACATATGCTATCTTTCTGATAAACAAAGATATGAAGCTCCCTCTCACTGGATCAGACCACCAAGTCCTTTGATTTAATACAGTCTAAAATAACCATTTGAGAGCCAGTGTGATGGAATAATTTGAGCATTAGACTACAGTTCTAGAGACTAGGGTTCAAATCCCCTCCTGGCCATGGAAACCCACTAGTTGATCTTAAACAAGTCATATTCTCTCATCCTCAGAAGAAGGCAATGGCAAATGCCTTCTGAACCAATCTTCCCAAGAAAACCGCATGATAAGTGTGCCTTAGGGTTGCCATAAGTTGGAAACAACTTGAAGGCACACAGCAACAAAATAACCACTCGCTGCTCTCCTGTTCCATTGGGAGCAGAACTTGGGCAAAGTTAATTAGCTATTTTCTTTGAATTGTAATTTCTAGAATTTTCTAGCCTGCATGGCCAATGGCTGTCTAGGCCTACAGAAATACAATGTGATGTTAGAAAAAGAACTCTGTTTCTGGGAAAAGAGATATGGCTGTGGAGGAGGATTTTACTAGGAAGGACAGAATTATGGAGGAAGAGGATGATGAGCCATGTGGCACCAAGGGAGATTCTTGAAGCTGTGTGTCAGACAGTTCACTCTAGGTCCTGCAGTCAAAAACACACACCTAGTATTTATACTCTAGGGCAGGTACAGACATTACATTTAAAGGACACAAGGATAACCACGTTGGGTAAAACCAGGAGGGAATAGGACAAAAGGATCAACAGTTTGGTTCTACAGAAAGAAAGAAAACCTTCATTTGGATTTCTGGCTGTTTGACTGAGCCAACTGTACTGATCAAAATAGGGATGTGTAACTTCTCTGTGGTGGAGCAATGCATTACCTTCTGCTGCCCACTGGGGGCACATCTTCCTACTCCCTCAATCTTGCTATACATTCCAAAAGATGGCAAAACCTGATGGGAGCAATTTTGCATGGAGAAATGGCAGAATGGTCCTTACAGAGGTCAATGTGAAACACTGAAAAATCACAGCCTTCTATCAGGCCCCCTCCCCCCACCAAAAATACAGTAATATTGATAGAAGAGAAAGAATCTGAATGAAGAAGAAAGCATGGAAATGAATTCATTCAGGAATTAGCTCATGTAATGTTCACAGCTCTTTCTGTTCTTTAGGGGATGGTTTAAATCTAAAATGTTTTAGGCATATTGGACCTATGTTCTCAATCTAACTGAGATCAAAGCCAAATATGAAGCAGCTCTCTGTTTATTTTTGAATGTCTTGCTGTTAACTAATTTATTCATGGTAATTCTATACCTGCCATCAAAGAATCGTGGTTCAATGTAGCACTCCAGTAAAATGGATTTCCTTTTAATATGAATTGGGAATGGGTGAGTGTCATTTATACAGAAGATGTATCATCTAGTGATGATATAATGGGAAAAATAAATTTGATTCAAGAATCAGACCCAACTGTGATCCATAATACTAGGGTAGGAATTCAAAGTCTGTATGCAGTGTTGTTTGTAAGATGGAATGTAGAATGTGATGCAGAACTGGCATCCAGAGAATCTAAAAATTCACTTTTTCCTTGAAAGCAAGTTCTAGTCTGCATGCTTGTAGGAATTTAGGAACATTAACTGGCGAAGTTTCTGAATCTAAGTGGGTTTGAATAGGTTGTCACTGGTCTGTGGCCACAGGTCTGTGGTCTGGTTTTACAGAAACTTTCTGTACAACAGCTCATCATCATTCTAAGTGAGAAGGCAATTCATTCTCAACAGTACCATATGGCAACCATGAGCATCTGTGGGCAAGTCTATAAAGGTCACTCTTGTTACATTCCCCATTTCCCATTGCCAAATTCATTCTCACTGGATCATGACTGGATTGCAAGCTTTTCTCTCTCTCTGCCCTGTACATTTTCTAAAGTGTATATATTTTTGTATTAATTTTTCTATTCATTCTCATATGATCAAGAAAGTAGACATTCCCATGTACCTTTTTTTTCCTAACACAGTTTTATTTTTACAAACTAAGAAATGTATGGCATTACAATAAGGAAAAAAAATCATTTGGTTTCAAGAGGTGTGAATTCATTAAATGTATGTTAAAATCTGATCCTAATGCATTCTCATCTTGTTGCTAAAAATGAGAAAAATTGTTGTGCTATCCCCCAAAATAAGTAAAATATTTCAGTTAAGTGAAGTTCACTTTGGATGTGTTCAGGTGTCACTGACAAACAAGAGATTGGAAGATTTTAAGTAATTTTTCCAATCTATTGTGAGGACTGATATAACTCATCCATGTAGGGCAACTACGTTCCTCCATTCTGAAAAGCTGTTTCTTCTACCTGCTTTCCTTTCCTTTCCTTTTCCTTTTCCTTTTTTCCTTTCCTTGAATCAGAACACTATGGGTTCCCTCACATCCATGTGGTTCAACTTGAAAAAGATGCAATAGATAGTGAAAGAAAAATGGCAATCTACTAATCAGCTGTTTAATCTTAGGCTATTTTACTATATTTTATAGTGTATTTTATCTACAGTTAATCTTCCTTTCATTCCTTCTATGGCTTTCCTCCTCCCCTTCCTTTTTTTTATAGTTCCTCCTTCCACTCCACCATGCAACAGTGGTGGTGTGTCTATGAAATCCCGGCAATGAGTTTCTCATATCTCCCCTTGAGGGAACAAGACTACCACTCTCAGCACGCTAGGGTGTGAAAATAAGCACCTTGTTGACTGACAGAACTTCTGTCATCTCCAATGTGTTAGAATTGTCTGCCATATCAAAGTCTGTTAAATGTGTTTGAGCACATGTACTAGGTAGTAGCCTTAGAGGTGATTGGAAATTTCAACTGGAAAAATGTTCCAAAAGAACAAAACAAAACAAACATCTGCCAAGCTGGGAGTTTTGTGATTTCTTGAAAGGTTATTGACCATCTGGAAGTAAGATTTGGCTTTGTCATTCATAACTGGTCAAAGATGGGAAGCAGTCCAAAAATAGAGAAATAATCTTTTAGTACAGAAAGCTGAGGAGCTCCAATTTTACAACATAATGTGGAGCAGATTAAAAAAAAAATGGGGGTGAATGCAAAGAGACTGGCTTCTTCTTCCTCTTGAACATACAGATTACATATTGTTTCCTGAAATGAATGTCCAAGGGCATAGTCCATGAAATATTGCTGCAATTACCAAGCCCTCATTCAAAGTGTCCTCTTCAAACCCTGCTGCAATGAACACTAATTTGGTTGTACTCATGTGAATGAATCATAAGAAGGGATCGAATTGCTTGGGCTTAAATGTTGATTCTTGGATATCATTGCTTCATTACACTATAACCTGTTTGTGTGTGTTGGCTTTCAAACTGATTATTGACTTATGGTGAACCATGAGTTTCATAGGATTTTCTTAGGCAAAAAATACCCAGTAGTATTGCCTTCCTCTGAAATATAGGCTATGTTGTTGTTGTTACTGTGTGCCCACATGTCATTTCTGTCTTATGGCAACTCTAAGGTGAACCTACCATAGGACTTTCTGGAGCTGAAAATGTGTGATGTGCCCAAGGTCACCCAGTGGGTTTCCATGGCTGAGTGGGGTATCGAACCCTTGCCTCCAGGGTTGTAGTCTGACATCCAAACCACTACATCATGCTGGCTCTTGTAGCCTACAGTACTGAGTATATATGTATGTACATATTTTAATTTGTATACCATCTTCTCCTGGAGTGCGACCCAAGGTGGTTCCCAAAAAGAAACAGCTGGAACATGAACAATATACATTTTAAAAACAATTAAAATCATTGCATTAAAACAAAAGGTTATAGACAGTAAAAAAAAATCATTAAAAAGCATGCAAATGTTAAAATAAAGACCCTTCCCCCATTAAAAATCTCCCTGCAGTAGTTATTCATTAAAACCCTGCTTGAAGAAAAAGGTTTTGGCTTGATGTTGAAAGGAGAGCAGAGAAAGGGCCGATCTAACTTTCTTCGGAAGGAAATTTCAGAAAGTGAAAGCATCCACTGAGAAGACTTTCTTCTGTGTCCTTACTATACTAACCTGTGATGGCCGTGGGACCAAGAAGAAGCCCTCCTCTGTGGATCTTAAGAGTCTGGTAGGTTCTCATAGGTTCTCATATTACACAGTTCCTCTAAGTAAAATTTGTTCAGAAGGAGTTTGCTATTGGCTTCCCCTGAGGCTGAACAAGTATGAATTGCCCAAAGTCATCCACTGGGTTTCCATGGCCAAGTGGAGGGATTCAGACCCTGATCTCCTGGAATTCTAGCCCAATAGTCAAACCATTATACCTTGCTGATCCCCATTCCATGTATACTATCAAAATATAATCATTGCTGGCTCTTGTATGCATATGCCTATACATGGATCATGGGATGAAATTTGGAGCTGATAGAACACTCTGCCAAGGTCCTTACATATAGTTGAGGAGAAGGAACATGGTTAGCTGTGCAGTGGCATGAGAAATGTCTCTTGATTGGCAGATTCATCAGTTCCTAGAACTTCCACCACTCAGTTGTTTAAGGTTTGAATGTCTGCATACTGAATAATGTTAGCGATTAATTAGTATTGGGAATTGCAACATTTGCATGCTCTGAATTCACTGCTAGTTAGAATGCATGATCACTATAAGTCTAGGGGCAAAACCCAAATTAACTTCCTGTATGTTTGTTTGTTTGTTCACACTTAGCATGTAAGCATCCTTAGTTCATGGCGTCTATGTCTTTCTGTTCTCTCTCTCTTCCTTTTTGCCCACCTTGCTGGCAGCATGCGCCCAGAAGTGCTCTTGAGAAGATGCTACGATAAAAGCAAGTAATTGCTTATTTTTCTTTTTCTCCAAGAACATGAATCTGTGTAGATTGTGCACAAGTATGTGTAAGTAAACTTTTACATACTTTTAAAACAAATGGACTTTGTGCTTATTTGTCAGCTTGAGTTAAGTGTATAGAGGGCTATAAAGGTGGGCTGGTCAGCAGTTCATACTTCTGCTTGCATATTAATTGCTTTGCTAATGTAGAGAGAGCTAACAAACATCTCTCATTTTCCAATAATTAGAACCACTATCCCCCCCCATCCCTTCATTTTCATTAGAGGTGCCTCACCTTTAACACCTCAGGATGGATATAGCTGTATCATTGAGTTTGGCCAGTACCACCAAGTAGGATTTTCTTTCCTTAGTTAGTTTCTTAGAATTTACCAACACTGACAATTTTTTTCATATTTGGGACAGAAAGAACTTGAGGTTTCCGGGGGAAAAAATCAGACCTGGAGGAAAGCCAAAATGACAGATTTTCCCATAATTTAACATCTGCGGGTGCATGTGTTTTATTGTGCCTTGTTTTATAAGTCTACATTTTTGCCTTCCTTCCTTAGATCCTGTGAAATGTGTTAACTTAGTCATGTCTGGTTATTTTTTGTGCTTTCAGCTTCAGTCTTGTAGATGTTTAACAAGGAGCATTAAGTTGGAGTTAGTTCAGAGCAGACATGTAAAGGATTGTGCTGTTTGTCTCCCATTCTTCTATTATGGTAATTTTACGTTATCTCCAATGTTTACAAGAACAAAAACCCTCACAAAGATACAACATATGGTGTAATGGCAGGAATGGGCAAAGTGTGGCTTACCAGTGTCTTCTCACATCTTGCGCCTTCCTCCCCAATTTTGGTGGTCCAAAAATTCACTCCCAAGTGGCAAAGACCCCAAAATACAATGACATGGCTCCTAGTGTCCATTGGAGGCTTCAGAGGGGTGCGATGGGCAATTCCCCCCCCACCATGTGGGTAAAAAATTGAGGGATCATCCCTCCAGGACTCTATGCCAGGTTTCATTAGAAGCCTGTGGCTCACTGGGAAACTGATGTTGTCAGTTACCAGAGAAGATTCAGACTTAATGGAAAATCCTAGATGTAAAGATGTAAAAAAGCCTCTTTTATTCCCAAATGTCTAGCTGCTGAGGGTTATATTGATCTTGATTCTGGAGAATATCAAGAAAAGAAGAGGAAGAAGAAGAGAAGAACAAGGAGAGGAGGAGGAGGAGGAGATTTAGGAGGAGGAGATTTGTAATAATTTATGATGATAAATCAATATCCCATCTCCACTTCACCATATGGGGTGACAATTTTTGCAATGAGAAGGGTGAAAAATAGGAAAAAACTGGCAAAGAATGTGTTACAGATGGGGATAAATCTCTGGTGGCTAATAAGTTTTCGTTTTCTTCTTCCTGAGAACTGAGAGCAAAAAGAATAGTCCTCATCCTGATTAGCTTCATAGCAAAGGTATAGGATGATAGTATTGTTCTATAGTGAATGCTTGCATTGTTATGCTTGCAAACCACCTTAAGATTATTTGACAGTTGGGTAATGTAGAATCATAGAATCATAGAGTTGGAAGAGACCCCAGGGCCCATGGAGTCCACCCCACTGCTATGCAGGAACACCCATTAAAGCATTCTCAACAGATGACAATCCAGCCTCTGCTTAAAAACCTCCAAAGAAGGAAACTCTACCACACTCCAAAGCAGCATATTCCACTGCCGGACAGCTCTGACTGTCAGGAAGTTCTTCCTGAGGTTCAGGTGGAATCTCCTTTCCTGGAGCTTGAATCCATTGCTCCTTGTTCTGGTCTCTGGAGCAGCAGAAAACCAGCCCTCTTTCCAACATGAGATTGCTTCAAATATTTAAACATGGCTATCATGTCCCCGCTTAACCTTCTCTTCTGCACAGTAAACATACCCAGCTCCCTAAGCCATTCCTCATAGGGCATGGCTTCCAGATCCTTCATCATTTTGGTCCGTCTCCTCTGGACACGTTCCAGCTTGTCAATATCCTTCTTGAGTTGAGGTGCCCAGAACTGGACACAGTATTCCAAATGAGACCTAACCAACGCAGAATAGAGTGGTACCATTACCTCCCTCAATCTAGACACCATACTCCTATTGATGCAACCAAGAATCACATTGGCTTTCTCGGCTGCTGACTCATGTTCAGCTTGTGATCTACCAAGACTCCTAGATCCCTTTCGCATGTACTGCTATCCAGTCATACATCCCCCATCCTATATTTATGCATTCCATTCTTTCTGCCAAAGTGTAGGACTTTACATTTCTCTCTGTTGAAATTCATTTTGCTAGCTTTGGCTCAGCTCTCCAATCTGCCAAGGTCATTTTGAAATTTGATCCTGTCATCTGGGATATTAGCAAGCCCTCCCAATTTGATGCCATCTGCAAATTTGATCAGCATGCCCTCCACTCCTTCTTCCAAGTCATTGATGAAGATATTGAATAGCACTGGGCCCAGGACAGAACCCTGTGGCACCCCACTAGTCACTTCTCTCCAGGATGAAAAGCAGCCATTGGTGAGCACCCTTTGGGTTTGGTTGGTCAACCAGTTACCAATCCACCTAACAGCAGCCCTGTCCAACCCTCATTTTACTAGCTTCTTTGCAAGAATGTCATGGGGAACTTTGTCAAAGGCCTTACTCAAGTAAAAATATGCTACGTCTACAGCATTCCCTTCATCTATCAAGCTTGTAATCCTAGTACAGTGGACCTTCCATATATTCAGCCTCTGGATCTGTGAATTCCAGAGATCACATATTACTGCATGCTGTACCTAAAATGGTGGTGACATAAACATGGACATGCTGAAGCATCTGCTTTCATGTTGTTGCCATTTAATAATAAAGAACATGAATATTTGCATTTGCAGGGAGTCCTGGTATGTAACCCCTACAGATTTGGAAGGTCTGCTGTAATCATTTAACAGTGAGAGGAAAGGATGGAGTCCCATTGTGAAGCCAATGTAAGTAAAGGAAATGCTTTCTTGAGGAATTCTAGGGTAGAAAGAAATAGTTGCCATCTTCCATGGCTCCCAAAAATGCACACAACAACTCCTTGCTTCTAGCATATAAGAAATGGGAGGGAGAGAAAGAGCTACAGTGGTTGAGAAATCTGTCTTCTTCTGCCAGAATTTCCATGTCTCATCTGAAAAAGTTATTAAAATATATAGGGTTGTTTGCTTTAATAAGACATATGTTCAAACAATAAAATGAGCTGGAATATGTAGCTTTTTACAGAAAGAAATATAGAAATGCCTGCTCTATATGGCATTGTTCTTGAGTAATACAGAATCCTGAAAACCAGTTTTGACATGAGTAGGTAATAAGATTATAGTCAGAGAATTTAAGAGCAACTTTACTGTCTGCCAATTGACTTTGGATAGTAAAGTGAGATTATAGGTGCTACTATGAGGGTTTAAATTGGAACTGTGCAACAGATTTGGCTGGATCTAGAACTGAATCGTATCAATTTGGACTGATTTGGATAAGGTCCAGAATGGATCAGCTGGATTCTGCTCTGGAGTGTATTGTCATGGTCCTATGAGATTCAGACTAGTCCAGAGATCTGGATATCAAAAGTAAGCAAGAAAAAGGCAGGCAATGTGTTTCCAACAAGGGCATGTAGGAAAAAAATAAAATAAAGTAGCATCACATGGAGAGGGATGAGAGGCTTGGCTTTCTTCATTGACATCTCTAATGTGCAGTCTAGAGCAGGGATTTCACCAGCACTCTCCAATCACAGAATTTATGGAGAGGGATTGTGTGACATCATTGAAATTATGCAGTTAATTATGTGACACACCTCATTTATTTGCTAGATTTGGCTGTTAGTAGCAAATCATGAAGAGCTGCAGGGAGGGTTTTGGTGGTTGTTGATTGTTTTCTGAGCTTGGTCTTTGAGCTTCTCCAGGCAAGAAAAACATCTTTGAAAGTCCCAGGGTTCTGTTGCTGTATAAACCAATTTTATTTTGGAGAACTACATGATGTTTTCATGAACTTCAGGAATTACTGAGGACTTTTCATTCTCACTCTCTAGGTCTGTTTAATTTAATCCAGTATTTCCAAGAAAAAAATGTACAGTTGTCCTCCACATTTGTAGGTTTAATGTTCATGAACTGATTATTTGTGGATTTTTTGTTGTTGCCTCCACTGTTACCCTACCCCATTTTTAATAGGGACTTACAAGTGTTGCCTCATTTTTGCAGTCTCTCTACAAGCTTTGCAAGACTCGATTGCAAGAGACTGCAAATGAGAGGCAAGCTTTGTAAGTCCCTATTAAAAAAAACCATAGGGTAGCAGCAGAGGTGGCAGCAAGCCCCAGGAGTTCCCTGCTTCTGTCTTGTGTGTTCGCACTGACAAGACTTACCACTTTAGTCATTATGGGGTTAATTGGTCTATTGGTGTTATAGAGGACCTTCACCTGCTACTGTTATTGGAACCAGTTGTAAAGGCTCTATAAGAGTAGCATTCTCTTAGTGAACACTCACTTCCTGATTTTCTCTGATTTACTGTTGCTGTGGTTTGTATCTTATCTTGCTTCATTTTAGTATTGTATTATATTTTGATATATTTGTATTTTAACTTGCCAAACTTGATTATGTTCTCTTTTAACCTTTTGTATATTAAGAACCTATGTGTGGAAAATTGCAATTAATGATAAATTAACATGTAGAATTAGATTTATGAAAGGTTTAACAAAAGGGAATGGTTTTGAGGAAATTTGGAAAATATTTTTGGAAAAAGTTTTGATAAGAGATGGTAAAACTACCCTATTACAAGAAGAATGGCAATTTTGGAAAGTGGATTAAATAAAAAGTTGGCTCTGGGGGGTGGGTATATATATATATATATATTTTGTTTGGTTTTGTTTTGTATTTTGTATTTTGTATTTTTATTTTATATTACGCGTGTGTGTTAAACTTGTGATCTATTGATGAAATTGGATATGTAATGTTTAATTTTTAAAAGGAAAAAAAAAAGTTAAAAGTTAACTGACTTTGAAGTAATAAGATTATAATTAATAATAGTAATAGGTTAAATGGAAGCCGAAAATATAGAATTAAGAATGAAACTATAATATTAAAAATGAATATAATGAAAATAAGAATTAAAGATAGGTAACAAAAATGTATAAGCTGTATGATATGGAACAAGCTGAATAAGGTTATGATTTCAAGTGTAAAAGAGAAAAAAAAATAATGTAAGTTTATGTTGTTTAAAGGAAAAAAAATTTTTTTCTTTTTTTTTCACTATTATGTATAACACATGGTGTTTAATTTTTTGCTTTTATTTTCCAGTTATATAATCAATAAAAATTATTATAAAAATTAAAAAAAAAGAACCTATATACCATTTTTATATTTTAGCTAGAATATATAAAAGACTATTTCTCTTACTCTATCTTTTCCTCTGAATTTCCTATTATTTACAACAAATTTGGTAGCAGAAGATGGTTGCCTAAATGGTTATTTCTTAGTCTAATGGTTGCCTAAATGGTTGTTTTGAATAGAAGAAAAGAAAGTTTTTTTGAGGTTTAGAATTTTTCTTTTTTTTCTTCTTGGAGTTTTTGTGCAAAGAAGCAGATGAACTTTTTCTTTAATATATGTTGCATTTGCCTTTTGGCCCCAATTATTGAACTGAGCAATTAATTTTTCATGGCAAGAAATTTTTTCAGTAATAAAGTAAATCTTATCTAGCAGGATTTTTTTGTGATGAAGTTTTAAAGTTTATATTTAGCAGGAAAGCTTATATAGATAAGTTAAAATGTCTGTAACTTCAGCTAATTCACCTATAGTTACTACACCTACTTTCCAACAGAGTGCAAGTACTAACAATGGCTTATTTGTAATCCCAAAGTTAAATCGGCATAATTTTCAGATGTGGGATTCAAGACTGAGAGTTTCCTTACCAGTACAAGACTGTTTGAAAGTTATAGATCAAGACATGCCTGAAAATCAGTCAGAACAGCATGAATGTTAACCTTTTGTATATTAAGAACCTATATGCTATTTTTATCTTTTAACTAGAATATATAAAAGAATATTTCTCTTACCCTATCTTGTCTTCTGAATTTCCTATTATTTACAACATTGTGAAGGAATCCAGCTATCTCAAAGGCAGAACTGTGTGTGCCCCCCACTGTGGATTCAAATGTATTTTATACTGCACATTTGTATCTGTGGTGGGTTGAATCCATGGATTGTACATTTTTGTGTGTATTAAATATTGTTTGGGAGGCCTAGAATTTTTCAAATTCTTTCCACTTTCATGGGGATCGTTCACCACAACCCTTGCAAATGTGGAGGGATGGCTAAACCTCCCTATGGCTGTCTGTGTTATACCAGAACTAGCTAAGAGGGCTGCCACCACAGCTATTCTTTCCAGGACACAGAATCAACAGAGATCAAGTAAGGGAAGGAGGAATGCTACCAATGAAAGAAAGTGATCCTAATTCTGAAATAATCTAATATTGGTAAAGCAGATTAATACGTTGACTATGAATCCTGAATTAAAAACAGTTTACTGAAAATCAATTTGTGAAACATTGCTTGGCTCTTGATGTGACACACAATCGGTGGGAGATGGTAGAGGAAGAACGTAAGACAGAGGGCAGTGAAGGAAACCCAGAATATTTCAAAAAAGGTTTGGATACAAAACTAAGAATGTACAGATAAAATCAAAACAAAAAGAACAAGAAAGTCTTGATACTTTCAGGGACTTTTTTCTCCTTTCTGGATAAATTTGATAATTTCTTGACCTGTTAATTGAGCAGTTTAACTTAATCTTCTGTTTGCCTTTTTACCTATTTTTTTTTTAAAGCTGAGTAGTAAGAAGGGCTAAATTGTCTTAATTAGACAGAATAGGGAAAGTCTAGACAGCCTAGGTAGCAGGGACAAGACCTCTAGGACAAGGGCAAACAATGCTGACTCTCCTGGCAGCAGCTCTCAGCTTCTTTGCCCCCCAAGGCTTGAGCAACTTGGTTAGATTGCTGCCGTGATCCACGTATTAGCCTGCCCACCTGCCTTTGTCAACCACTATTGCTTCTCCCATTATCAGCCAGCATCCTAGCTGCATTTTCATGGAATTTTTCAAATCTGACCATGACACTATGGACATTTCTGCACTACACTGTTACAGTGCTATTATTTGACTTTCAACATCCTATGGAATCCTGAGCTTTGCAGTTTAGTGAGAGGCATTTAGGATTCTCAGTCAGAGTGTTCTCTGGCCTCAGTAAGCTACAAACCCTAGAATTCCACAGGACGTTGAAAGTCAAACAATAGCACTATAACAGTGCCGTGTGGAAAGGCCCTATACCTTTCTTTCATTATTCAATGCAGCAGCATTTTAGTTTTGAACCTCTGCTGCTGTTTAAAGTTCTAATGTGATGCTCCAAAGTAAGGGGACTATACTCAAATGTGAAGGATGCCTTTGAATTAGCTGCCTTCTGCCCTCTTGTGTCTGTTAGCTTGACTATCTGTCCACCTCTACTGACCAGGGCTGCTTGCCTGCCCAATGCTCCCAATGCTTACTGTGCTGTCTTTCAGTTCAGTAGTAGAACCCATCCTAACTCTGGTTCTGGTTCTTTAACTTGCTCTTCTTTGGGGCAATTACATACCTCTCACCATTTCACAGATAAAAACTGTGACTCATGTGGATAAGCGACATCAAAGTGTGATAAAGATGGCAAAAGTTATTAATGAGACTGAACACACAAACTAGGAGAGGCTGCAGCAGTTTGCTTTTGCCAGACTCTATAAGGAAGGACAAGATTCCATTACCTCCTATTCTTTCCACCTGCTAAATTGAGCACAAATAAGTTTTGCATTTTGAACTTAGTTTGCAGCAACTGAAGTACGCTGAGGTTGAATGAGAAAAATGGGGAAAGGATGGAGAGAGGAAATGAGACATTTTTAAAAACAGCTGAAAAATCAGATGGCAGAGGATTAATTGGGGCTGGACGTTTGGGGGATATGCAATTCTTTGACTGGAAAGCTTGCAGTGCTCTGGGATCTATAGGAAAGTGCCCCCATACTAGGATAACAGTCACAGGACAAAAGCAGCAAGAACTGGCAGAACTAAACATGCAGCTAAGTGTACATGCTTTGTTTTCTTTATAGGATGGAATGAAATTTAAAGCTGCTTAGTATAAAACTCTCTGAAGGTCTCTTTCCGAAATTTGTCAGCCTTAATCCTTTCTTTACAATCTATTGTCTATTCAAATTTCATGCCAGTGTTTGAAAAATATACAGAAAGTTACAGCCATTTTGTTTTCCAAAGGCATGCCAGTGGGAGGACCAGAGAAATTGATTGCTGAATATTGATTCACATTTGGGAGCTGGATTGCATCAGGACTGAATCAATCCAGATCAAACAAGAACCAGATCTGAATCACCAGATTAGGATTCAATCCAAATTGGGCAGTAAATCAAATCAGGGACCCTTTCACAGCACTAATTTAAATGGTTGAATTCTATGCACTGTGAAGGATAGCATCCTCTGTTGGACAGAAATGCTGTGACATTTGCCCCAGTTGAAAATACATTTGATGAGCATGTGGGGAATACACCTGGGGAATGACTTGGCAAATTGTGATGTAATCCCTAGGGGACAGTAAGGCTGAGTCATGGTAATGTGAAATCATGGTAAAGGGTTGCATCAGCCATTGTCCCTAGCTGATGAGCTAGGTATGTATAAAAGAGGTGAGCGCAGACTGTGTCTTTCTCTGACTCTCGCTGACTCTATGACACCGAAGCTCTGTCCGAGCAAACCTCTGCCTGTGACTGAGGATCTGCGTATCCTGCTTGTACAGATGTGTATATATTGGAACTTGAAGAATAAAAGCCTCCAGGTATTTTTGGATGACAACTCTGTGTGCTAGAGTTACCAACCAGTGGGTAGAGTAGGGTCAGAGCTGATGCTGTATGTTACAGTCTGCTGCTGCTCATGCTTGTTGCTGTTTTGATACTCTGCTGTATGTTTAATGCTTGCCTCTGGGACACGTTTTGCTCACAGAGCAGCGGTTACTGGGATGATTTTGTGCTAGGCGCTGTAAAAGCCATCTCCCAACATCCTCTGGCCTCTTGCGTTGGCCAGTGGACCATGGACCATTGGGTGGTTGCATCTCTTCATCCTAGCAAGAGCATTAGAGTAAAGCAGAGTCAAATTTAAGCCGATTGGGAAGTTCTGATATGTCAAGTAAACATATTAGCCCCATTCAGGCATTCTGGCTAGTTTAGGCAAACGTACTAGGAAAACTATAACCCTGCTGCTCTTCTGACCTGGTACTTGCTGCAGTTCCAGACCTCTCCAAGACTTTGTTTGGTACCAAAAGGTATCAAAAAGTGATATCACTGCTATGAGATTTGCTTCATTGGTGTAAATCAGTCTAGCATGTGGTGTATAGCAGAGGAAAGATGACAGCCTGTCAGCAGCCTGTCATAGCATGTGGCAGAATCTGGCCACTATGCAACTCATTTTACCCAGATTATTCCAGGGCCACCACTCCAGATCCTCATGGCCAGCTAACAGGATCTCTGAACTGAGGCACACCCTCACCCAGTGAGGCCAGTGGAAGAGGGATTCCTAGGGTTACATGGGACAAGTAAATAAAATTGAACTGTGCAGGTGTGACTCATCTCCTTTTGTAACAGCTATGAGAACAGTTGAAAGACATTGTTAGCAAGAGATCAAATTCTCCTGCTCTATTCCTAGCTGCTACTATGTCCATCCTCTGCCAGGCTCAAGCAAAATGATGTACCAGGGCCTGTGGAACAACCTTTCATATCACTGAATAGCTCTTGACATAGGAGTATGATGCTGGCAAGAATTCTAGAACTCACCTCACCACCACCACCACTCTCGTTCAGATCAATAGTGTGAAGTAACTGCCACTATAGCCATGGTAAAATCAGAGTTCAGAATTGCATGGAAAACCTCCATACACAGAGAAGTCTCTCTGGTGGATTTTTTTCTCAATGTAAAGAGACGGACATTGAAGGGATTGTTACGGAGCAGTAGTGGTGAAATGTGTCCCAAGTCTGTGTTGGGGGTTCCCAGTACCCCATAATTTGTTGGGAAAAAAGTTTCTGTTTTCCTCTTCCCACATGTCCCAGGGAGTATGCATATGTGAGGTAATTGTGTCATTTTTTGGCGCCCTGGAGGTCAGCTTTGCCATTCCCACCAAAATCAATTTCCTTACACTGAAAACTACCAACCAGAAAGACCCCTGTTTTTATGAAGTTTTGCCATGCAACCTTTAGTTGACTTCTAGTTAGAAAAGGGTTGTTTCTGTTAGAAAAGGGTCATTCTTGAATGGCCTAAGATGGACCAAAAGAGAGAGTAAAAAAATTGCAAATTGCCCTCTACCTTCTAGGGATTTTTTGAGCATTTTTGTTTTAAAAGTTAGAAATGCTGGTATGGGGGACATTCTATCTGGAGAATCAATCCAGTCCCCTCCCCACAGAAATGGTCCAATCCTGTGTTGTTGTTGTTGATGATAATGATGGCGACGATGGTGATGATGATTTCTATCCCAGTTTGGGACTCAAAGTGGCTTATAACAAATTAAAAAAAATATTGTTAAAAATTCACAAAATGCAGAAGTTAAAAAGATATTACACAAGAAAAAAAATAAACGACAGATTAAAACATGCATCATCAAACATGCGCGTGCACACACACACACACACACACACATCCCAGCACAACAATTAGCAAGACTGAGCATATTGTGTTGGTGAAATGGGCCTTATACAATTCCTCATCAAATGCCTGTTGAAACAGAAACTGGGTCAACTAGTACCCTCGCACTTCCATGGATGTATTAAAACTGCCCAGTTATAGCACTATTCTATTTTAGCTGCCATGGTTCCTTCCTATGGAATTCTGACATTGGTTGTTCAGGGAGGAGTGTTTAGAATTCTCAGCCAGAAAGTGTGACTGTTTCACGAAACCCAGGATTCCATAGGATGTTGCCATGGCAGGTAAAGTAGACTCACAATGTTATAATAGTGGCCATTTCCACACTAGCCTGTTATAGCGCTATTACTCCACTTTCTTTTTTTTAAATATAATTTTATTCAAATTTCAACAAATAAAACAAACAGTTATTTCTGCAATGTTTACTTGCAATGTTTTTCCTTCTTCCTTTCTGGATTACAATTATTAATATTCCCTCTATTTATTATACTACGTATCACAATAAAATGTTAATAATCTATAATTTGTTAGTTCCTGCTGTATATCTCTACTTTACTTGTTACATGATATTTCATTGATTATTAACCTGTATAGTAATCGATATCATGAAAAATGTATTACCTTCTGTCTACACCCAACCCAAATCTGTAACAATGTTCCACTCTTTATTAATGTGTTTGTCTGATTTCACTTATAGGTTTGTACATCCATTTGAAATCTTTCCTTTAGCTGTCTATAGGGAAACCAGCTTAATTTTATTCCTTCAGTTTCCAATTTCTCTCTTGATTTCATCTTCACACTGGAGTCTTCTACCGTATCTAATAAGTCTTCATACCGTAACCATTTGTCTGTATTTTTCCATCTCCCAAAAAAAGCTTCTTGCGGGGAGACCAAATTGGGTAACTGCCTTATATTCTTCTTCTTGTAGTCAGTCCATATTTATCTTCTCTTATATTGCTATAGTCTGGTGTCTCTCGTACCCGTAAAATTTGTTTGCCTTTAATTAAGGTTTTTTTGTGGAGAGAAACATTTAATGATTTTATAGTCTATTATTTCACTTTTGACATCCTATGGAATCCTGGGGTTGGCAGTTTAGGGAGGGGCCAGCCAGTCCCTTCCTAAACTGCAAATCCCAGGATTCCATAGGATGTTGAAAGTGGAATAATAGCGCTATAACTCTCCAGTGCAGAAATGTCCAGTGAAATGTGAAAGTGTTCCTAATCTACTTAGTTAAACTACTTAGAATGCCTGAATAGGTCTAGTGTATCAATCAATCTACATAGCCTTTCTAATTCTAAAGGAACTCTAATTCTTCACTGCACATAGAGTTTATAGTAGGGTGAGGAATTAGTTTCCTCACCACAATCTTATTAGTAGGGATGGGACGAATCCAGATTTTTCTGAATCCAGATCTGGATCCCTGGAAGGTTCTGGGAATCCACAAATCTTATGAATCTCAAATCTTTCAAATCCTTTTTTAAAAAAAGAGTTTAAAAAGCAAGGGAAAGAAGGATAATCTTGGGCAAGACATACTCTCTCAGCTTTAGCAAAAGCCTAGGCAAAGGCAAACCTCCATCTGAAGAAATCTGGCCAAGACAATTGTCATAGTTTTGTCTCAGGATCTCCCTGGATTGAAAATGACATGAAGGCCCTTTGTACACAGGCAGGAAAATGTGGATTAATCCCACATTTTCTTGCCTGTGTAAACAGGGCCACATGCTACAGTAGAGAGATAATCCAAGTCAAAACTGACTCTTCTTTGCATAGCCCCTTCTGGCATCCTGGGATTTGTAGTTTGATGATGCACCAGTACACTTTGACAGAGAAGGCTGTGACACCTTGTAAAACTCCAAACCCCAGAATTGTGTCTGAAAGAGGTTTGCAAGGGAGCTATGCAAAGGATTCTTTCAGCTGTCCTTGAAATCTCAAGTCTGTAGCTTCCAGTCAAGTTAACTTAAATATGAAATGTTCAATTTAAATCTCTTAGAATACAAGCCCAGATGTAATTTGTGAAATTGTTAGCAAAGGCCATTATTACTCCAAGGGAAAACCTCACCTACTTACTATCTTCCCTTGTAGGTATGATCTCCCAGGTTTTCAGGCGTCCCGGACTCCCTGGTTTTCAGGCATCCTGGTCTCCACCAAGCTATTTAGTTGGCGGATTTGAAAGATTCGGTTTGCCTATTTTGGCACAGGGATTCGGATTCAGGAATCTCAAATCCTTACCCAGGATTCGAGGATTCATTTGGCCCATTCCTACTTATTAGAAGCCATTAAATCTTACAGGAATTCATATTTAAGCTAGTTAGAGTCCCTGGATTGGACTACTCTGTCAGAAATATGTCTCCTATGTTTGTGCTGGGTGTGTTTATTGTTTAATTGCAGTAACTGAATTAATTCATCAATGATCCTTTGTAGATGGGATTAGGAAATTCAGGTAACATTTTCTAGTGTGATGGGATTTAAATATCAAAATACCAACAATTTTCCCTTTTAGTCTTGGGTTTTGTAACTTTTCCTGAATTCCTATGAGCACCACTGAGACTTGCTTCAGCTTCTGCTTCATAAAAAAAGACCCTTTGTTGAAGAAACTATTCAAATATCACCTTGCTCCATGCTGGTGCAGGCTGTGAGGGAGAGACTCTACACAAAGTATCTCCCATTCTGGACGAGAGAATGATTGTTCCTGCCCATAGGGCTTGACTGAGCTCCATTATCTGATACTGAAAGAAAGAGATGTATACATCTCTTCTTCTCATATAATCATACATAGGTCTATTCAGCTGTAAGCCCCAATAAGTAATTGGTATTTATCCCAGGTAAGTATGTACAGACTTGTAGTTTTGTTCATGCAAGAAATGAGGCAGTGTTGAAATCATACAGTTTTTACTCTTGCAGTGTATTACTATTTAACTGAAGGTGTTTAATTTCTATAGCTTTTTGTTATAAACTGTTTGGATTTTTAATAGAACAGATGGTATATACATTTTTAACTAGATACATAAAAATAATTGTATGGGCTGGCTAGTACCTTCACCTCAACTTTTTCACAGAATGCCAGAGCAGAATGCCTGAACTTATGGATCCATCCAATGAGTGTGAACAATGGGAAATGTCTATAGCACAAGATCTGCATGCAGAAAGTCTTAAGTTCTATTTCTAGAATCTTCAGATGGGACTCAAAAAATTCATACCTGATTTCTGAAAGATGGTAGAAGTCAATGAAGACAACACTGAGCTGGACTGAGCTATTTAGTTTCATCTACTGATTTCATCTACTGTCGCTGAGTTTGTAAACTAGGTCATCTGCAGTCACGTGGGGATGTGGGGATGGGGGGACAATTCACCCTGGGTGGCAATGTTTTTGGGGTGTTCTGGCCCATAGCACACCCCCACACACTGCACCCATGCCCCTCCCACACAGTGGCCATGCCACTTCTGCCATACTCCCTCACCCCCTCACGCCTCTCCTCCACACACTCCAAGCTCCATCACTGGTCATCTGTAAACTTGATTCTAGGGAGTGGCTTACAGATTTTGTGGGTGGGAGCATGGAAGGATGGTGCTATATGTGTGCAGGAGGTGGGGTGTGTTTAGTTCAGATTATCGTTTAGAAATGAGTAAAGTAATTACAGCAACGAAATTAGTAAATAGGTAAGCAATATATTATACTTACACTCCTCCAAATGAAAGCATCATGGATATAATTTTGTGTATTCAATTTAAAGTGCTTTTTTTGTAAAAATACAAGAGACTCTTTGTGTTCTACACAAAGATAGAAAGGTGAGAGATGGAAGTGTGAAACATCAACTGCAGTACAATGCTACCTACCAGAGTGCACAGATGCTTGCTGATAAACTTCAAGAAAGAAAGCAAATACCAATTACCATTTGTGTCCAACAGCCAATTAAACCCCGCTGATAAATTGTCCTTTTATGTGACCACATTTAAAAATATTAACCTCTGTGTAAATTTGTTCAATCTGTATAATATGAGAAAAAGGCACAGAAGGAAAGGAGGTGGTAGAAACATTTTGCCATTACAAACTTATAGCTTCTGTTAAAAAAAAAATCATGATACTTAGAGGAAAAAAAACACCTGTTTTTTCCCTCCATCTGGGATAAAAATAAGTGTTTTTCATATTTTCTCCTTCTCTGGATGTCTTCAAAATGAGGCTGGACAGTTATCTTCTGGGTATACTTTAGTTGAAGATCCTGCATTGAGCAGGGGATTGGACCTGATGGCCCTTCCAATTCTATGATTCTTGATTCTATGACTGTACGAGTAGCTCTCAAGATGGAATTTTTTAATTTTCCTTTTTCTCTACTGGCCACATATTGCTCCTTTTCAAAATACAATATGAATTAGGCCAAAGCAAGGACTCCTCATTTCAATTTGGAGTATTATAAGATAATTCAGACCTGTTCCTGATTGAATCCAAGTTAATTAGGGCTTGATCTGATCCAGATCCTGAATCAAAAGTCAGAAATTTGCATAATGGGTCCTCTGATTGATACACAGCAGAAAACAGTTATATCTTTCCTCACCTTATCCCTGCCCCCCCCACAAAACCCCCCCAAACATTTTCATGAAATCTAGAGATATGATAGACTCAGAAAAACTGAAGACAGATAGGTTCAGGGAGTTTTCAAATAAAAACATTTTAAATTTTCCCTCCTTCAAAAACACCCCCCCCCAAAAAACCCCTCCAGTTATTAAAAATCATGCACACTCAGTTGAGGGCACCATTTTGCCAATTCATGCTGCATTTCTCCTGGCACTGTTTCTCTAATAATGGAACCACCTTCTAAGAGACCTTATCATTGAGCTTTACAGGGGCAGAACTGCACCAAAGAAAAATCAGTTATGGATCCAGAATTAGGGTAGATTAAAGTACTGAATTAGAAGTTATTACCATTCAAATATTGTACAAAGAAACAGCAGAAAGGACCAGCTAGTCATCCAGTGCTACCTTTTCAAAGACATTCAATGCTTTGAGCTAGCGTTGGAAACTTCCCTCTCATGGTCCCAAGTTATCTCACCCCATTTCTTCCATAATTCCTTGTCTAGACCTATTGCAGGGGTAAGTGACACTGGGAGATGTTCCTAAGTTTTGAACAGTTTCTCCCCTCTGGGTCTTGGCTGTTGAGAGTTTTCTCCTTCTGTCTTAGTCAGCATCAGTTGGTGTTGCCTTTTGAGGGACTTCAGCAAGCTGCTGGTACTTTAATGCCTTGGCAATTTACCAGTCTTCGTGTCCCCTTTACAGTGAAGGCAGATTGCAATCCTGGGATCTGCTCACACCCCAGATAACATTCAACCTTTTTTTGTAGTGACATAGATTGACTGTTTTCCATAATGATCATAATTGTGTGAATTGTACACTCATAGAGAACTTTTCCTCTTTTACATGTTCACAGAGAGCCTGCCTTTTTATTGGACCTTTAAATTACATGTATTTGGTTTCAGTCTATGTAACACAGAAGTTACAGCAAAATGATTCCTTGTTTGCAGTGGTGGCAGGTGACATCAAAAAAGTCTGGATATAAATGCAATTGATTTCTGCAAAGCTGGTTATTATTGTTTCTCCTGCTGATGTGACCAAAGACTGTTATAAAGCCTGAGTTTCTACAATTAAAAGAAAGAGAAATGGTTTTGAGTTGCAATGTTGGGAATGTCAGATATATTTGCCAATCTGCTTTTCAGCCATTCTCTTGATTACAGTTCTTTAGAGTATATGTGTTGCTTAATTAAAAACTAACGGAAATCACTGAATGAAATGAAATGAATAGCCTGACGGCAATCAAATAACCAAATTACAGCACAGGCATTACACACCCAGAACACACCGAGCAGAACAAGAAAAAAGTAGCTATAAATTAAAGTTTGCAAGAACATCCACGTGCCATAACTTGATTGTCCAGTTACCATAACTTGACTGTTGAGTTATCATACTGAGGAGATAACTCGGTTGGTTGGTTGGTTTTTGAAGCTTTTGGTTATGTTTGTGCCCAATGCGGTCTATTCCGCATGTGAAAACACTTTGTCAAAACCAGTGACATTGATACAATGGGAGATTGCCAAGGTCTGTTTTAGTTCATTCTCTCAGTTGGAAAAAAAAAACCTTGCTGAATTGTAACATGTGTGGATACAGCAGGTGCTGTGTTTCCTGAAAAGTTGTGTGTATGGCGTGAGCCCACTTGATCTTTTCATGAGAAAGCAGTACTTGCTACTTTAGATCATCAATGATTCAATGCTCTGGGACAGCAAAATAGAGAAAACTGTTCCTGAGCCACCTCTTCTTATCCAGCTGGGAGGAGCTGATAATGGATTCCTGAAAGGAAAAGGGGTAGTGCAAGCAAGGCTTGAGAAAATGGGATTAACTAGATTTAAACAACACAAAAAGGAAGCATGTGAGGCACTAGGCAGTAAATGCTGTGACAGAAGAATAAAGTACTAATCCGGCACTGTAAAAGTTGACAGTTCAGCATGGTTTGATGGGCATCCCCTGCTAAACCCAATTTCAGCATGGTTGAAGTCATTTTTTTGTTGTTGTGGTGAAGAGGAAAACTCCTTAAACATGGTATAGTCAATATCTAGTTTAGTCATAAGTATGTATGTGAAAATCTCTCAGTCTTGACTTTACTGAATTTCTCTAAATCCTTTCTGCCCTTTCTTGTAGTCCTTGGTTTGTACTAGGTTCCTGCATTTTGGGGTTTCTCCTTTCATTGAAATTTGCACATTTTTTAAAAAAACAACACACATTTCCTGATTTGTATAACTGTCCATTTTACCTAACTTATGTACATTTCACCAAAGACTAAGGCAGTGGTGGACAAAGTGAAGCCCATAAGCCACATGCAGCCCCTAAACTAGCTACATCCCTCCCTGAATCTCTGCGGAAAATCTAGAACAATAGAATTGGAAGATACTTAATCTAATATGATTCTGTGCCAAGCAGGATCTGCTATTAAAGCACAACAGCTCTCCAGAAGTTCTTCAAAATGTTCAGTCAGAATTTCCATTATTGTCAAAGAATATATTGGTTTAGGTTCTTTCCTCTGGAGGAGTAGAAAACAACCTTGCTCCATCATCTACATGACAGCCTTTCAATATTTTAATATAGCTACCGTATCACATCTCAGCCTTCTCTTCTCTAGGCTAAACATAATCAACTCACATAACTATTTCTTTCATGCTTTTAAAATTCCAAAGCCCTTCATGCTATGCAGTAGTGAGGGAAAATTTTCACAAGATTCCTGCCCTGCAACCAGCCAATATTGGAACTGACTTCTGTCTACTTCCTGTTTTGGAGAAAGAAGGCAATATAGGTTCAGGGGAGCAAAAACATTATAAAATTCTCCCTCCCCAATTCCTCCACCCAGGAGTGAAAGACCTGTTAAAGAAAATAATTTGGAAGAGATGTGCTGCTTCTGAGAGTGAGCCCAGGGTGTATTTGCAGACTTCTGAGATCCAGAAGAGGTCTATACATCCTACACACTGCTGAAAATTACCCACGTAAAGTATATGTCTTTACATTTTTCCAAATTGTGCACATTTTTGATGTCCACATTTTAAAGTATAAGCATTCTTTTGTGCTGTCTTTATTTCTCAAGAACAGGTCAAATTTTCTCACAATGAATCTAGAAGGTGTGAAAATGTAACTTTAGTTTGATTGTCCATGAATTTTCTTTCCATCCCTAATCTTTACAACATGACTCAGGATAGACTTTAGGGCAGCATTTAAAAAACAAATATAGAAACAAGAAAAACATTAAGGCTACAGTCCTATGCTATTTACCAAGAATTACATCCCATGGCATGCCTAAATACTTCAAAGGCGCCAGATCCCATCTGATCTTGGAAGCTAAGCATAATCAACCCTGGCTAATATTTGAATGGGAGACTGCCAATCAATACCATGTGCAGTATATTTCAGAGGAAGAAAATGGAAAAAAACTACCTCTTAATATTCCTTGCCTAATAAAGTGCTATGAAATTTATGGGATTAATATAAGCTGACAGGTGACTTGAAGAGAACACACACACACTCCATTACATTCAGTGTGACTTTTGAGTAGACATGCATGAGAATTGGCTGCAAGTATTAGTGGAATTTTAAGATGCTGTGTAACAGTGGCTGGAATTTATGATCACAATGATGAATCTATATCCTAGAGTTACACATTTGTAACTGCTTTGAATTCACAGTTCCCACATATCCAACAGTGCAGAGAATACATAGGAAACATATGTATCCTGATTTTCTGATCAGCAGCTACTGTGAGCAACAGGGGTCTGTTCTCCTGTCATTTGGAATGCAGCAGACTGATATTTTCATTGCCCTCCCAAGAGGACTTCCAGTTCTGCATATGACGGAGTAAGGTGAAACTTCTCGGCAGTGGTGGCTGGGAAGTTTCTTGCACCGAGGGACAGGAGTTGATCCATAAATTTGTGGATCGCAAAAATCCCACTTGATACAGTGAGATTGAATTTGGGGCTACAGAGATCCATTGCCTTCTTTGGGCTTTGGAAAACACATCTGTCGGTGTCTGATCCAGAGTGGAGGAGAAGAGGGGATTGTGGCAGCCATTGTCACCTGAATGCAGCTGGCTTTTCAGCACAAGCCCCACTGCAGAATTTTTAACAGACTAGATTGGAACCTTTGACTGGGGAGATCTGCTAAGATCGGACTGTACAGAGACTGAACAGCTACTGAGGTAAAATTTTAGAAAGAAGCACATTTGTAAATTATAAAATCAAGGGGAACTATTTGAGACAATCAGATCTATAAAAGGACATTAACCCAAGAGCAATTTCTAGTGTAAGGAGGAATTGTGGCAGGGATCCTGCTTCTAACTGATGGATTTTTCTCACAGGTAGGGGATGGAAACTGCAGTTTAGGGAGGGGCATTTAGAATTCTCAGCCAGAGAGCTCTTTGGCCTCAGTAAACTACAAACTCCAGAATTCCACAGGATGTTGAAAGTAGAATAATAGTACTAGAACAGTGTAAGGCAGAAGGACCCATAATTTCTCATTGTGAATTCTTGTTCCCATATGAGCCCTGGTGGTGCAGTGGTTAAATGCCAGTACTGCAAGCCACAAAGTTGTGAGTTCGATCCTGCCGGCTCCAAGGTTGACTCAGCCTTCCATCCTTTTGCAGGTCGGTAAAATGAGTACCCAGCTTGTTGGGGGCATGTATAGAAATGTTTCGAAGTACATGCTATTTGTAAGTTGTTCGCCGCCTCGATCCATATGGAGAGGCGGGATACAAATAAATAAATAAAAAAAATAAAAAAAAATTTAAAAAGTAATTCATTGCGTTATTCACTAGATTGCACTTTCTTTCCTTCTTTCTTTCTTTTTCTTTTTAACATTTGTTTATTGCCTCTCAGCATACCATGGGACTTGTGTTAATATACAACAGATAATAACAAATAAGAGCATTTGTACAATTTTTTTTTAAAAAATTAAACACACAAAACACACACCGCAACTAAAGCGGGAGGACGTGTGTGTAAGAATGTCTAGAACAGAAATAGTCTTTTTTAGAGACTGGTGAATTCATTCCTAAAGGGTTGTTTGTGGCTTTTAACACTCGTTTTATTTAAAAAAAGGCTGGGAAAGATTGGACAGGAAGCACAAAGTTGGACGAAAACAAATGAAATGAACATACACAAAAAATCCTAGTCAATAAGGAATTATATGGTTCAGCCCAACCTTTCAGCCTATCACCTTGAACCTGAAAGAAGCATGGGCAAACATGGCTCTAGTGGATTTCTCTACGTGTATTAAAACGACACTGTAAGAAAAAGTGTAGCAGTCTTCACCAAGTTGTTCTGCAGGACTCAGAGGACATCTTCAGTGATGTCATGTGAACATGGGGATTATTATTAGATGCCAAGCATTTAATGCAGAGAGCTGCATAAATGGGATCAGAGCGCAATGATCTCTTGAAAATAATTAAAAAGAGCAAAACATTCTTAATACCTCAGAGATCACCAAGGCTCTTGGTTATTTTGCTTTTAAATGTTAGAGTCTTAGTGAATCTCATTTAAGCTTCTGCTGTAATGCTGCCATAATTCTAATTACTTTCCCCTTGTGTTTATCTCTGTACCAGTTCACTATAATCACTAATATTATTTCAAATAACTATTACTGTATGTGTCCGCCTGATGATTTGAGGTCTGCTGATGGGTGGGTTGATGGGGTGCCTCCTCTGTGTCCCACCAGTGAGGTTAACAGACTGTGTTGAGACATTGGAGAGGGCCTTCTTAGCTGTGGCACCCCAGCTGTGGAATGTTCTCCCCTTGGAGGCCTGATTGGCAACCAACACTTATTTTATTTAGACCCCAAGTGAAAACTTGCCTGCATATGAAGGCTTTTGGGCTTTATAAATTCATCTCAAATACTGATTTACATAGTTTTGAAACACATATAGTAGTAGTTGTTTGAACTTTTGAAATTGTGGCCATTTCCACCCAACACTCTTCTAGTGCTATTATTCCACTTTCAACATCCTGTGGAATTCTGGGGTTTGTAGTTTAATGTGGCCAAAGGGCTCTCTGGCAGAGAATTCTACATGCGCCTCCCTAAATTGCAAACCTCAGGATTCCATAGAATGTTGAAAGTGGAATAATAGCACTGTAACATTGTAATGTGGAAATGGCCTGTGTTAACTTTCTGTTATATTTAGTGTTTTTAGCTTATTTAAATTTTATTGTTTGAAACTTTTTAACCTCTTGTTTTAATATTATTCATAAGCCACCCTGAGATCTTTTTAAAATAGGGATGGGTAGAAATATTTAAACAAACAAAAACAAACAAACAAAACAACGACTAGTGCTGTTGCTACTATTACCGCAGCTGATCTGTTTTACTTAATCTGAGGTTATTTGGATGGTTTTTTGAGGCCTTTCTCTCTGTCCGTCGAACCTTACAGGTACATCTGGTGGAAACATAGGAGAAGGTGACTGCTTCCAGGATCAAGGACTCTCTTCCTACAGAGATTAGATCAGCACCATCCTTACTCTCTATACAAGTAGGAGAAGACCTTTTGGTTTGGCAGACCTTTGAGGAGTGATTGCTTAAGAGGAACAGGCCTCTATAATGTGCCTGATTTTGTATTTTTCCCTATTTTTAAAAAATGGATGATGTCTTTAACTGCAGAGTCAGCATGGTATAGTGGTTTTGTCACCTTCTACGCCCTTAAGAAGGACATTTTTTTCTGAAAAACAGGCAAGTGACCAGATGTTTCTTGCTCCAAGGCTAAATACCATATTTATTTAAGTACAAAAGTATAAAATGTAAAGAAAATAAATGTCTGCTACAGCAGGGTGCCCGGAGGCTTGGAACAAAGGCATGACTAAGTCCTTATATGGATACTTCAGCCTCCACTCCCACTGCGGCAATATTTATCCAATCACATCTCATAATACATTTAGGGAATGCCCAGAGAAAGAGAGAGATGCTTCAGGTGAGGTAGTACCATGAGTCAGCAGAAGAGGTGGGTGGGCTAGGACTCCTGTGTAAGTGTCTACTTTACTAGCTTATAATGGAGGAAATCCTTCTCTCATTCACAGTTTGAGTGTTAGATTACAACCCTGGATACCAGGGTTCAGTTCCCATCTTGGCCATGGAAACCCACTAAGTGACCTTGGAGGCATCACACATTGTCAACCCCAGAAAACCCTGTCATAGGTTTGCCTTAGGGTCTCCATAAGCTAGAAACAATGTGAAGGCACACACCAACAATATCTTTAACTGGGATTTTTTTTTGGGGGGGGGAGTAGTTTAATTACTTTTTAACTTTTAAATGCTGTGGATCTTTTAATTATGTTTTGTTTTAAATGTTGAGTTCCTAACTTGGGGGATAAAGCAGGATATGCGGTTGAGATTTCCTGCAACAGTCCTCTGAAACGTGCTAGTGTGGTTAAATTCTGGATGCTGGATACCACCAGACCACCTACTCTTATCTAATTTTGGAAGCAGAGCAGACTCAAGTTAGGGTAATACTTGTATGGAATATTACTATTGAATACCAGGGATCCCCAGGTAGGCTGAGGAGAGAAAGAGCTTCGTATGTTCCTTCCCATGACGAAACAAAGAGCAAAGCCACCCTTCATCCCAGCCTGTTGACTTTCCAGAAGATTTAGCTAGCCTCTGTTGGATGAAGACTGCTGAGCCAGTTGGTCGCTTTCAGTTGGTCTTGACTTACGCTCATCTCCGCATAAATGTTCCCAAATACTATCCGAGCCTTGATGCAACCTGCCTGCTTGTGAGTGGACCCTAAGAGAACTTTTCAGATGATGCCACAAGCCTGATCCCAAGCTGAGACTGCATTTATTCCTGAATTCTCACTTTCTGCACAGGGGATCTTTTAAAAATACCCCCACATCCCACTGCACAAGCTGATGAGAGGGGGCAGTAGGAGCTAGACTGGAAATACAGGCCCCACGTCTTAAAAACACACCAGCCCAGCGTCAAAAGCTTTCTACCAGAGAGTTCAAATTCTTTATGAATAGCTACTTATTTCAGTGATTCTCTCCCCTTCCCTTCCACCCAATCATGTCAAGTGTCCCTTTCATAGCGGTATTCATTTGGTATTCAGTAGTGATCATCATGAATTCACTTGGTATTCATGGGGATGACACATACGCTTCCCCTGGTTTTTCCTGCTGCTGTTTAGGATTAGTTAATGGGCACTTAAAATAGAGTGTTGCCCCTGTGGGAGTAAAATAACTTCAGTCCTGGTGAACAAGCTGAAAGTATAAATGATCACATTATGCTGAACTTGGTTCCGTTATTGGCTTCTCAAATCATATGCTAACGTTCTTCTTTAAGTAAGTAAGACTTTAATGTGGAGGGCGGGTGGGGAAGCAGTGCAAAAGGAAAGTGCTTAGCACGGGTTCTTGAAATGCAGGAGCCCATATGAGGGTGACAAAACGCCTGTCCCAGTCCATTATTACAGGAAAAAAGGCACTTATTGAAGACAGATCTTTATGTGTGTTCATAGTAAAATGAAAAGCAGCATTAAATTTGAGCCTGGACTTACTAGACATGGCTCAGCTTTTAAATTTAATTTTAGATCTTGATGAAATATAATTAAGAGTGCCTTTGGTGTTATGCAAAGTAGCCCTGTTTCACCATTTTACTATTGATGGGAATTGCATCTGTCCCATCCACAAAGCAACATATACACTACAATATTCCAATAAACAAATGCTAGCCAAGACCCTGCATCATGCTTGCATAGTGTAAATACAACTCACATAGTTATATGGGTGTTGCATTACATCAACTTTCTGGTGAAAACTGACATTGTGTAACTGTTTGTGTGTCTTCCAGTGTGGCTGCTTATTTCCTTATTGTGTGATAGAGAAGGCACAGTGACTGCTTGGACAATCCTATTGAATAATAGGTATGTATTGTCCAACTATATGCACCAGTGTGGCTGAAATCCCGTCAGTTAACTTCAACTAGAGTGGGCCCATTGACTCAGCTGTCAAATGGTGAGTCACCACATGGATAAATCCAATAGATTCAATGGCTTTATTTCATTTGGAACCAAAGACCTGGTATATCTATTGCATGATGACCAAAAAAGTATAAACATATGACTAATGGGAGCTAAACATGTATATGATACCAACAGGATTTATACTATTCTGTTTTATCTACAGAAGACAATAGTGAGAGACAAGAGCTGGTCAGGCATTCAAATAGCATCTTTAGTGAATATTACAATTGTGCTCAGATGCCCCCATCCATCAAAATTATTTCTAGACATGACAAAATTGGATGGTATTTCTCTAATTTTGGAAGAGTGGGTGGGGGGTGATCTGAAAAGTTCACCATTAATGGCTTTACTTTCACATTGGAGGAGGCATAGTAGTAGCAGAGACAATAATCAGCACATTGGGGTAATTCAACCCTATTGATAATAGGTCATAAGCAGGTCTGTGTTTTCCCAGTACTGCTTGTTCAAGAAAATGATTTTAGAAATATGAGTGTCTCATTTCAAATATTTCTCATATCTCTATACCAGGATTGTAGAAATGGTTGGGCCTCCAAAATGCTCTTAATATTTCTGTATTTAAATATTATTTTCCATGTAGAAAATACTGTCGTTTGGGTGGAAAATCCTGTTCTTGGCTATTTATTCTGTATAAAATTTGTCCATGGTTGATTTGAATGAGCAGGGAAGTTTTTCCTGTGCAGAAAACATCATTTTCTGTGTAGGAATTAATTTCTGCATTGAAATATTATTTTCCATGCATAAAATACTATTTTCTGTGCAGAAAATGAAGTTTTGAATGTATGAATATGAATTTAGCATGGAATAAATCCTGGATTGTGTGGTTTTCACACACTTTCTCAGAGTGGTTTAAAATTGTGTGGTTTTCACACACTTTCTCAGAGTGAGAAGAAAATTGCTGAAATTACTCATCATTGCCTTTAAGAAGAAACTTAATTAAGAATTAAAATCCCTATATGGTAGAAATTTACCTCAGACATTATAGAAGAGGAAAATATTATTTGGAAACACAAATAATTTCACTCACTCATTCCTTGCGGATTTAGCGCCCTAGAAATGAGCATTGCTGTCAACCTTGAGCCAATTTCCCTCTCCAGGGACAGCTCAACCTTTGCTTCTACCTCAGGTGGGAAACAAAGCACTTCTTCAAGATACACTTGGCCTCATGCTATTCCACTACAAAAGAAGGACCTGACCTTGAAACTGAAGGAGCAACTGTGTAGTTTGGAGTTGGGGTAGGGGAGTAGGAGTAGGGGCAGGTGGAGGGGCAGGGGTGTGACCATGTCATGCGGGGGCGTGGCCATGCTGCCATGGGGGCGTGACGGGGTGCTCCCCAAAAATTGCCACCCAGGGCGCACTGCTCTCATCACCTCCCCCCCCATCTGTACACCAGTGTGAAGGAGGATGTGGCAGCATTAACTGCATCCCCTGCCACACTCTGGAAAAAAAACAAAAATAGGAGGAGGGGACGTAATATTGATGATGCTCATGTCCCCTTCCCTAGACAAGAAGACAGTGCACTCTTGTAACCATGGTATGCTCACCATTTCAGGTGTTAAATCCACCATGGAGCTGACTGCTTAAGGAAGTAACTGGCTATAGTAGAGCCAGTGTATGGTGCAACAGTGGCACAGAGATGGTGGTGTCTTGTACTCCTCATTTGTGGAGCATTGTTAACTGCCTGTTTCTCAGTGAGAAGGAGAGCCCTTTTGAAATTTCTGAAGCAGAAAGTAAACTCATTGGCAATGTGATGTATGTGTGTGCGTCAGAGAGAGAATGAGAGAATGAGACAGGGAGAGAGCGAGAGAGAGAGAGAGAGAGAGTGAATGTGTCTCTTCCTTTAGCTGGGAGAAATAGCAAATATATTACTTCCTGTGCCCTGTTACCCCCCAAAGGTGGGTAACTCAGAAGTCCACCCACAGTACCAGTGCTTCTGTGAAATGGTAGGGAATTATTAGCTCAAAGTGAGGCATGCGAGAATGGGGTAACCTAGCAGGATCTTTCCACCTATATATACTGGTACTAACACAGAGACACCAGTTGGAGATTAAAAGGATGTTTTATTGGGGAATATCACAATCATATGCAAGATTCAAACAGTCTCACAACCACACAAGGCTAACTGAAGGAAAGGAAGGAAAAATTGGATAGTGAGAAATTGGGGTGAAGTGGATGATATTTACCTCTCCTGCAGAGAAGAGTTGAAGCAATGTGGCTCAGACTAAGGATCCGAGGGTAGTAGTAGAACGGGAATCTGAGCAGCAGAATGATGGCCTGTGTACAGGATACTAAAAGTTTTCTAGCTCACAGCCAGTTTAAATACCCTGTTTCCACCCTGAGGGGTGAAGGTGTTAATAACTCTCTGGCAGAACAAACATTGGGGTCCAGGATGGGCTAATGGCTTTCGCATTACGTCACAAAGCACTAGCAGGAATTGTGATAGCTCCTTAATGGCTGGGTAGGTGAAGAAATAAAAGAGAATTTCAGTAGGAAGAGGGAGTGTGTTGAAGATAATCAGTTGCACTGTTGAGGCAATTTTGAGTTGTATTGTTTCTAAAGATTGAGTCATTGAGGGGATTATGGCAAGCTCATTAATACCAAAACTTTCTGACTGATCCCTTGACTATGATCTGGCCATGTCCTGAGGTCCCATCTGACCTACTGTCACATATGTTCAGCCAGTCCTCTTGGCCAACATGGCTTTTCAGCCATAACACTGCATAATCTATATTTCATGCCAATTACACGATTCAGTTATAGCATATCATGGAGTGTGGTATACAGCATGGTAACAGCCCTACAGCCTGAAGTGATTACCTCACACACCCCATTAACAGTGCTGACCTTAACTCTTAAAATGTTTTAAAGGCAATAAGAAGACATAGCAAATGCAGTAAATAGGTCTTACAGAACAAGTACATATGAAGCTTTATATAGCTCATATACTCTTTTGGCCAATTTCCATAGTCAGCATTTCTGTCAACCAGTTAAGAAAGAGGCATTTGAACTGGGTTCCCAAGAGGCCAAGGTGGGAGGAAAGCATGAGAAAGTTTTGATGGAATTAGGAAGTAAAGCTGTATGTGTATGCATGCATATGTGTGTGTGTGTGTGTGTGTATGTGTGTGTGTGTGTATGTATGTGTATATGTATGTGTATATGTATGTGTGTGTATATATATATATGTGTGTGTGTGTGTGTGTATGTATGTATGTATGTGTGTGTGTGTGTATGTATATATATATATATATATATATATATATATATATGAGATACAGTTACTGGCAAAGAAAGCCACACAGTCCTTCATTCAATTTTTCCATATTTTTTTTTCTTAAAGTAAATTAAAAAATGGCTTTGATTTTTCTCTGTCTCTGGAGTACAATTTCTACAATTACTGAAGGAAAATCAAGACCCCAGCCTGTTGATGGTCACAGGAAGGTTGCAAAAGGAAGATTGGTAAGATATCTGAAACCTGGGCTCTGCCCTCCTGCTAGATGACCAAGCAGCTGGAAGGGCACTTTGTGTATTCCCCTCAGAGCCAGGCAGGACACATGTGATGTCATGGCATGTCTCAGCATCATAAACCATGTCAGTTCATCCTGTAGGTAGCATTGGGGCAGAGTCTGCAGGGCTATCTAAGGCTACTCTATCTCCCCTCCTCAATTCTGATTTCTTCTTCTTTTCTTTGTCCCATCCTTCTGCTCTAGGTGGTTCAGCACAGACTGCATGTGGTTTCTTCAGAACCAGGTAGGGATATTTGGCCTAGGCACAAGATGAACAAAAGGTGGCAGGGTTTCTTCGTCCCTTTCTTTGGTTTATACTGTATTGATCCCCTGAAGTGACATGTGACAATTGACCAGGTTGGTTCTATACAATCACAATGTGGGCAGAAAAACATTAAACATTGTAAGGCAACATCTAAGGACACTTTTATTGTAAAGGACAGTTCCTCTGAATGGCTTCTCAGGTTATGAGGCCCAGGGGACTGGAGAAGGCCAGCATTTAGAGTTGGTGTGGACCACTAGTCTTCATGTCCTGGTGCAAAGGGAGGTTGTAATCTAGAAAGCCTCCCTGTTGATGATCTGGCCAATATTAGGTTGTACATATTCAGCCTGTCATGCAACAAGGGTAGCTTGCACTTTGTGACTAAAGGAGGAGGTCCAGCTGTAGGTAATATTATTACTATAATAATAGTGCAGCAAGAAGGTCTTCTACAGGTATTATTATTAAATAAAGTTGTGGCCCTATTTTACCCCAGCATTACTGTCTCCTTTTGTTATTCTTAGTGGATTTAGAAGTTTTATTTTATTTAAAATATATCATGTATACAAAGAATTAATGAAGGTTTGCAAATAATGTACAAATTTAAATAACATGTTCACAGAATTAAAAAAAATCTTTCTCAGACAATCAGTGCTGCATGTTCCATCATCCTGATGTTCCACCAAATATACCACTGAGCAAAAATAAGCCAGCATAGGTTATGTGGACAGGAGGTGGCTTGGGGTTCTTCTAGTGACGATTTGAACACATCTTCCCAGGTCAGCATGTTTCCAGTTAAGCCACAGACTCTTCCCATCTCTTGGTCCACATATGATGCAAATTCTCTCTCTGCTAGTTTGGAGAAGCAAACGTTTGTGAGCTACTCATGTCTTTCTAGCCAACAAGATACGACACATGGTTTTAACACACCAAATTGTACTAGAATGAGGTAATTGGCTATGGCAGCCCCTTACAGACTGCTGCAAAATGATCATAAAATCTCATGGTAACCTTGGAGCTATTCCTCAGTGCTGCTGGTGCATAGGTATCTCCTCCCTTAGCTATGATAATGTGATTAACCTTATTATTTCTCAATCAGTCCACTGTGGCCAATAACTAACCAACCATATGGCCAAAGCGTAAGGTAAACAAGATGCCTATGAGTCAGGTGGGAGTTCTCTGGATGGATGCAGAATTTATATATTATGACTCACGGTTAAACACTGCCAACCCCTCCTTCCCCCCATCCAATGGAATGTCTTTCCCTAGGGACTATTTAGAATGTTTCTGTATTTTATAAAAGGCAATGGATCAAAGAGGAAATGCAAAGCCATTCTGCGTACTTAATGACCTGTTCTGTGGAGTAAATTAAAGCTCAAATTGTTGGGGTATTAAAGTTAGCAGAGCACAGCTTAAGGAAGCAATGGATTCCTTACTCCCTGCTCCAAAATACAGTTTTTTTTTTCTTTTACAGTGACACAATAGTAAAATAAAGTAACCCCTGACAATATGATTTATTGAAGAACCTAAACAAAAGATGTCGGAGCGGCTGTGCAGCAAAGTTATTTCTCTGTTCTGTTACTTTTAATGAATAGCCAAGATCACTGAATATATTCAGTGAGATAAAGCTCAGTGCATTTCTGATAAGGGGGAAATGGGGAAAAAAGAAAAGTTGCTTCTATTTTTCATTCAGAGTATGTGCATATACACATGCACACATGTGCATGCACACACATGTGTGTGTGTGCGTGCGTACACAAGCTCTTTGGAAATCTCTTGTTTTTGGACTACAGCTTCCAGAATCTTTCAGTCAGCATGGTTATTGGCCAGCACTCTGAGGGGATATACCCAGGAGATCTAAAACCATAGTTTTTAAGTGTTGCATGTACCCCTCACTACAGACTTCATAATGAGGGCTTCATTGAAGAGTCTGCTTTGCTGAAAAAAAAAATAAAAAATAAGGGCTGGTGAGAAATACACCAGATTAGAAAGGTAGATGAGGTGGAATCAGATAAAGTAATCCTCTACATGTTTACTTAATCAGTGGGTGAGAATTTCATTTGTTTCATTTGCAAAAAGAATTTTGAAAATTCTCTAAATTCATGAATGGAAGAAGGAGAAAACAGTGTCACTTAGAGTGCTTGGTTCTTAAAAGTCTGGGTTTGTCTTATGTACCTTCCACTGTGTCTGAGACTCTGAAAGATGATTTTCATTCTGTTTTTTTTCTGACAGGATTTTCATCCCTAGCAGCTACATGGTAGGCAGACAGGATACAATATGGTTCTCTTGTTGCTAGGCATAGCTGTACCTTGATGGCCCCAGCCTTGAGAGCTATGTGTTGAATTAGTACATGTCAAGAGAAAGTCTTATGTATAAGCAGCTGGTCACGTGAGGGGGAACCGTTATTTATATATCCACCCTTGATGCACAGATGTGGGGAGAATGTGCAGACCAGCCGTGTGTTTATTCCACCATCTCTGTTTTATTCTGGATTTGTCTGTTCGGTCTCCTTGGACTCTAAAGAACCTCTGTGGCAGTCATTGTTAGCAGTAGTTTTGTGTTGCTGCATTTTGTGCAAAATGCTGTAAATAAAATAAGGGGAAAGGGACTGTTGTCCTACTCTTGCACTGGATGCAAATGTTCCTGTGGGGTTTGGAGAATCATTAACTTGTCTTAAACTGCCTTGTCTTGTCAGAAAAACTTGATGGTGACTGGAAAGAAGACACTGGTGTGATTTCTTCACATCCATTGCGGTTGTATAGCTTCAAGTCATTTCCAGCTTATGGTGACCATCATAGGTTTTTCTTGGCAAGATTTGCTCAGAAGGGGGATTGCTTTCCTTTCTCTGAGGCTGAGAGAGTATGACTTGCCCAAAGTCACCCAGTGGGTTTCCACAGCTGAGCAGGGAGTCAAACTCTTCTCTCCAGAGCATAATCCAATGCTCAAACCACATCCACAGTTCTGCAAAATTCTACTTGCATTTTACTCCCATCCCCAAGCAACAGTCTGGTTATTTCAGCAAGTATTTCTTCTAACATAGGAATCTTTTAATGCATTCTGAGTTTGTACATATTTTCCAAAGATACACATTTTAGTTATGTACATGTGTATAATTCAAAAAGTAAAAAATAATCTGATGCTTGTGTTTTCTTCTGAATGATGAGAAAGATTATGTGCCTTAAGCGATGAACCAACTGGCATTGTGGATCAACTTCTTGGCCATTGAGTGATACTTTTTCACAAGACTAGTGTCTGAAGGTGACCCTAGCTCAACAACCCACAGCCAAGACAGCAAAATGTGTGCTTATATTCTAATACAATAGTAATGAGTTACTTCTCAGGGGGAGGAGACTCCTTTCTCTTCTAGAGGATGGACTGCTACTGCTGAAGTTCCTACCACAGCACCTTTCCATACCATAGAGACCTCCAAATGTTTCTAGATGTAAAGGATGTATTGTTTTTGCCGACCACATGGCAATAGCCAGGAGCCATGTGTCCTCCCATCCCTGTGATGAAAGGGCCATACAGAAAAGTCAGTGTGAAGCATTTGCAACAGCTTCTTCTGTTAGATTTAACAATCTTTGCATACCTATACTTACCTTATACAAATTTGCTAGTTTGCATATTTGCAGGTTTCTCTTTTGTTTGCTTTACTATGGCCATTCTCTTTCTGCATCATTCTAGACTGCATTTTTTTGTTTCTATTTTCTCAATCTCTTCTATAAGACACCGTGTTTGATGATGCAGAAGTAATTTGTAATTAAAACTACCTTTTTTTTAAACAAAAGATGTGGTTATTTCTTTCTCTGCTAGATTGTCAGGGGGGTGGCGGGATTGGTTGTTGTTTTGTTTCTGCCTTCCCAGCTTGACCACTCTGCATGAGAGATCCAGTTTTCTCTTACACACTTCCCAACATCTGCCTTCCTTCACTTCTTTCTTCTGGCTTTTCTTTCTTCCCAAAGCTCTAGAGAAACCGTACAGCAGCTTTTGGAAGAAACTCCTACATGTATTCTCTTCAAAATGAAGAAGTTATATTATGAATGGCATACTGGGACTTGAGTTTGGTGATCAGGTGCCTTAAATGTATGAGGGCAACACAGTTCAAGTGTGCACACTAAATAATACTGCTGCAGTTGGCTTAAACTTTTTGTTAAAATGGATATTGCAGGGAAATACTGGCAACCAGCCCTTTTACCCACAGGGAAAAAAAAATATGATAACTGGTGTAGAGGCCAAAACAACAGACCTAGCAGTGATATTTTATAGTTGGTTGGGAACTCTTTCCATGTTCCTTATTGTAGTCTGAAGTGAATTAAATCAAACTGAACAGATCCATCCTTCTGTAAATTTGAATATTACCTTTTATGTTCTTGTATAGTGTGGATAGTGATAAAGCTACCTTTTGTTAAAAACATAAATGGAAGTAGCACTTTATCTTTCACAGATGAAACAGCTTATTGGAAACAACTTTCACCAAGGTACACTGGTGTGATTAATGGACATGTATCTCCACAGCTCTTGAGACAGGATCCCACTGAGTACTTATGGTGATAAAAGAATCCCCATCAAAAGACTGAGGAAGAGGTGATTTCTTTCCTTATGCAGTACCATGAGGCAGTCTCCTTCTCTCCTGCCCATTTCCAGACAGAATTCAAAGTGCTGGTTACGCACTTTAAAGTCCTGTAATGGCATGGCACCATGTCATAGACCATATATCCCAGTCAGCCCCTCCCGAAACTGTAAACCCCAGGATTCCATAGGAGGTTGAAAGTGGAATCATCACGCTATACCAGTCTCGTGTGGAAATGGCCATAGTGTTATTTAATTCTTTTTAAAACTTTTGTATAATGTTTTAACTCTGTCTAGGCTTTTTTTTTTTTTTAAATGCTGTACGCTGTCTTGAGTCCTGCATAGGAAGAATGTCAGGATAGAAATTTCAATAAATAAATAAAGAAATAATTTCCCCATCTAATGCTCTGTGAGTTCTGAACTGTGCACTAGGATATTTCCCTTGTCTCTGGAGGACATTTCAAAGTTGTGTTAGGATGTGGGAAGATGCACATGTGAGGAGGGAGGGATCTGCAAGTACCCAATTGATTCTGTCCTTGTTATCCAATGACCCTATTAAAGTCTAAATTTTGGCTAAGTGGTACTTAGGAAAGAGCCTGCTGAGGCAGAACACAACCTGAGTCCAGTTACATATACCAGAGATTGATTCTTTTAACTAAGAACTGCTCCTAACAGGCCTGTTGTGAAAGAGATACATTTATTTCTTTCACATCATCCCTTTTTACCCTGTGTGGCCAGTGATGATATATTGATTTGGAACCTGTGCTGACATCTATGGGAATTTTCTTCACTCCCTGATCTCTGAATAGTTTATGTGCCTAGAGAGCCCTGCCAGATTTTTTTTTCAAAGTCTGCAAATACTGTATTAAGGTAACATTAAATGTAAATTTTAAATTTATGCAAGCATAAGCCTGGGGAAAAGAAATACTCATATTTTCCTGTTTTCTTACCAGAGATGCAAGGAACATTCACAGATTTTCACTTCCTTTCCAAGAGAGGGTAGCTGAACATATTGAGCCACCCCATCAAACAAAATTGTTAGCTGCAATGAGACTTCCTGCATTTCAGGACTTACTGTGAAATTTTTATTCATGCAATTTTGGCACAGAAAAAAGTGTTTTGTAGCAAAAATATTCTTGCTCAACTGACATTTTTGAAAAATAAAATTGAAACATGAGAAATCACTAAAAATTTTATAAAAATATTCTCCTAGTGAGGAGAAAAACATTTGAAATTCTTTTTTTTCCTACTTGCAAGGATGAAAATAACTGAAGACTTACACACAGATCAAGGTAAAGTGGGAGGAAGGGAATGAAGGTATCCAGTAACATCTTTGAGATTCATTGGTTTATTTTAACACAAGCTTTCATGGATATCATTCCACTTCTTCAGATGCAATGAAGAACCAGCATAGTATAGTGATCTGAGCACTGGACTTCAAATCTGGAGATCAATGTTTAAATCCCCACTTGCTCATGGAAACCCACTAGTGACCTTGGACAAGTCACATTCTCTCAGCCTCAGAAGAAGGCAAAGGAAAACCCTTCTGAACAAATCTTGCTAAGAAAACTCCATGATAGAATCACCTTATGGTTGTCATATGTTGGAAACAACTTGAAGGCATATAACAAAACAAGCCAGTTAGTCTCAAAGCTGTTGTGGAGAGCCTTTCTTTTTCTCTCCAGTTTTGTGGTGAAACAGACTAATGCCACTAGCGAAGGCAGATAATTTTGGTGGGTGAATTCCCCATCCTGCCCCATAACCTACTGAGGGCAGGCCACATCATCCCTTCGTACCAAAACCCAAAGTGATTAGCAGTCCATGTGATTTCAGTGTTCACCAAAACAAAGTTTGTGTGGGGAGGTGAATGTTGGTTGTGGGGTTTCATGTTTTGCTTAAAAAGACACTCAGGTGTTCTGGAGGTCCAGTGCCAGTCAGGAAATATCCAAAGAAAAGAGACCAAACTGAAGTTCAGGAAAACTGAGAGCAGGGAATGTTATGATGCTAAATGTAGTGGCACTGCTATTTTGCAGTACAGAAACAGCCTTGGTTGTGCCATTTATAGCCAGGGGTAACTCAGGACAGCTGGCCTCAGTATCCCAGCATTTGCCTTTTAAGGCAGACCACACTCTTGCCTGTGCTTTTGTTGCTGTCATCTTAGCTTTTGACACTCCAAAGAGGAAGTCGTTCAGCCTCCAACTCTCTCTCTTCAATGTCCACATGTGATGGTCTGGCCTCTACTTCCAGAGCAGAGCTGCCAGCCTCCTCTGGTTCTGAGCCTTGTTATTTGGGCTTAACTTTTCTGTTCCTTTTCCTGAGGAGGCCTCCTACAGGTGGGACATACCACTCTTCAAATGCTATACCTCAACCTACCTTCATTCTTGACGTCCATGGAGAGAAAACTCAACAGAGATGTATGTTTTTTTATATAATTATAACTAATGGTTCCATAACTGGAAAAGAAAAGAAAAAAACACCTTCATGAAGAGACTGAAAGCTTCATGAAGAAAAACAAAGAAAAATAAATCTTCATGAAAGGCAGCTCCACCTTCTTCCATTAATAGGATTTGTGTACTTCTACCTTTTATGTAAAGCTGCGACCTAAAGTGGCTTACAAAATTAAAAGAAATACAGGTAAGAACACATTTAACTTAAAATGTAAAAAAAGTAATGGTTAAAATGGTATTAAACGATCTATAAAATAAAAACCATTTAAAACATTGATTTAAAAACAAGGCATAGAAAAAGTGCAGCACATTAAGGAATGTTTTTTTCTTGTAAAGCAGTAAATTTGCAAAAGTCTGTTGAAGTAAAAGCCAGTGATGTAGACTTGAGTCTATAGACTCAGACTCAAGTCAGACTTAAGTCACTTCAGTGACTTGACTTGGATTCGACTTGGCAATAAATGATATACTGACTTGACTCAACTTGAGACTTGTATATTTTTAGTGACTGACTTGCTGCCCTTGGTTCAGTAAAATAACACATTTATCCAGAAACCTTATGACTTTGAACAACACCTCTATCTCTTTTTGCCTACTGGTCTCATGGCAATCTGTCTCAAGTGCAAATTGTGGGCACATTTCTCAGAGGGTAATAGCAAATGGGTTAGGCAGTGGGCTTGAGGCAGGCTTGAGGTCTCCTCAGCAGTCAGTCCCTGCTACATATTCAAGGAGCCTTGTAAAACTTTTCCTGAAAGCAGAAGGCAAGACTTGCCACCAGAGCACAGAATGCATTTTTCCCTTCTCACAGAAGGGAACAGCAAATGTGTTAGGCAACAGGCCTGAGAAGGAAGGATCCTTCCTTCTAAAGCTTTTGAAGCTTCGGTAATGGAGAGTAGGAAGGATCCTATTCCACACTTTTGAAGCTGCAGATGGCAAAATCACAAATGTGGTGGCCCAACTCTGCTTAAATTGTTAAAACTGACTTTATTTGGCTCTGTCCAATAATTCTGGAATTTTGGTTGGTGTATAAAGTTGACTTCCAGACTTGAGACTTGACTTGAGATTTGGAGTAAAAGACTTAAATACATCACTGGTAAAAACCTGCCAATAAAAACACAGCAAGGAGGGAGACAGCTTAGTCTAGGAAGGAAGGGAATTCCAAAGCCTAGAAGCAACCATGGAGAAATTCCTGTCTTGCATTTCTACTAAACACAGATGTGAGAGTAGTATGATCAAAAGATGTGCCTCTTCTGAAGATCTTAGCACTCCCATAAGTTGTTTGACACCTTGTGTTTTCCTGTTGGCAAGGCAGGAGATTGCATCTCACAGCTTCATGATCTCCACCTATGTTCTTTGCCTCTGAGCAAATTTCAGCTATAATAGTACTCATGCGGCTGAAGGACAGTCCTACTGAGAGCAATTTAGCCAAAAACCAGGGGTGCTGGTTTGCCTATGTGGGATTGGGATAGTCAACAAACACTTCCTGTGCTCCTTTCAGGAACCTGAACCAGTTGTGCCTTGCTCCTTGATTCAGGAGTAAGTTGGGGAACAGATTGTGCCTGCTCCAGATTCATACTAGGACACATGTGGCCAAGCAACATCAGAATGTGGTTAAAATAGCAAATGTCATTTCTGAGTGAGAATGTGCAAGCAAGGTGACCCTGCAACAGTTTGCTTTTACCCACTAAGAAGGGGAAGACCCCCCTCCTCTCCCCATGCTGAATTAGTTAAGTACAGACGTTTGCACTTTGAACTCAGTTGTCAGCAATTGAAATAAGCTGAGGACAAACAGGGAAGAGGACAGCTGGAAGCAGCTGAAAATGTGGGATTAACTAGGACTGTCCCTGCCAAATGGTATAACGCTTTGTGTGTTGGACCAGGGAGGCCTGGGTTCAAATCTGGGTGATCTTGGACAAGTCATGTTTTCTCAGCCTCAGAGGCAAAAGCAAATGCCTTCTGAATAAATCTTGCCAAGAAATCCTTGTGATAGGTTCACTTTTGGGTTTGCTGTAAGTTGGAAACAACTTGAAGGCCCACATCAATAATGGGTCCTTGTCAATTTGGGACACTTGGACAGTATATAAATAGGTTGCAGGGCCTTACACTATTTAACATTAAAAAAATCTCCACGTATTTTTCAAAATTAGAAGTAGATTTCTGTACCCTTTTGATTTGGATTCTTCTTCCTTTGGGAGCATTTTTGGAACACCATGTGGCCTCCAAGGAGTTTTAGAAGCAAAAGATTGGACCCAGTTTAAACACTAGTTTAAACAAGGAGAAACCAAATAAAGCTGAAATTGAAAGATTCATTTATGGCTACTGGGGGCAAACCAGTGAATTACATGGGAAATTCTCTTGAGAAATAATGCATAGGATTGCACAACAACCAGCCATAACCTATGGCTGACATATTTCTGATAACTTTAATGTTAACAGATCTTGGGGCAGGAAAAAATAGGATGAAGTTCTGCCAGGTGGAATTATGTTATTTATCATCCTTCATCCCTCAACCCACCTTTTAGTTACTGACTCTAGGGCTGCCAGATTGAAAATTAGAGAGGGCTCCTGTACAATGGTTGTGTACAAGGAGGAATTTCTGCAAGTGTTGCTTGTAATGCAACTAGGTAACAAGCAACAACTACTGAAATTCCCTCATCTGCACAGCCACTAACAGGTGGGTCCCTCTCCAGTTTCAACTCTGGCAACACTAGCTGACCCAGCATCCCCATACCACCATTTAATGGCAGTGGGGAGCAATATATTTTATAACTGGATGCAGAGCACTGATGTCATCTTTCTCCAGGATCTGTTAATATTATAGAAGCACTGTCCCATATCCAGTCTGACAGCCCTATAACACTCTGAACTGAAATATGTGAGACTGGGAGTTTATTGTATATGATCCATATAAATAGCTTCCCAATCCTTTCTGTCTGACTTCACAAAACTACCAATCTCACCTTGGCAATAGACCAAGTACCTCTAAAAAATAAAATAAAAAAATAGAAATAAAAATTAAGGTAGTCATCATAGAATCTCATCCACGTTCCTAATCATCCTCAGCCTGATTGATGATAGCTAGAAAGCTATTTTGTACTGGAGGAGAACAGAATTGTACCAACTGCTGTAAACCAACAAGCAGATATTTCCCAGTACTAAACAGGCTGTGATATGATTGTGGTGTCTAGCTTCTTTTAATTATTGGTGGACATTATTCTGGGAAAATGGAACAACCTTACACTTTATTGGGATTTTGCTGCTGCTGCTGCTGCTGCTGTTGTTTTTGCATTTCAGTAACAACAGAAACAACAATAAACTATGGGTGAGTAATGGATCCCCTGAAGTCCCTATCAGTGTAGGATAATGAGGCATGAAATGGTGTTCTGAGATGAAATCCATCTCAGGAGAAGCTTTGGGTAGTTGTGAATTAACAATTTAAGTTCAAAATGAATGTGGAAAAAAAAACCACAGAAGGAGTTTTTACAATTAATCAGAGTCTGTAGTTTAGTCCCTGTCTTTTTAATATACCCAAGGAATTCCTATTTCATATTTCCAGTAAGTGGGCAAATGTACTATAGATAAATCTACTATAGATTTGGGGCTGTATCCTGTGTAAAGGTAATCCACAGCACAATTCAAGATGATGTATTTCTCCAAAAATTCCTGCATATGGAGAGTAAGAAAAATTCTTGGTCAAGGGATATTTTTATTTGCGGATGGTGGTTTGTGCAACTATCCTATGCCATATGCACCAGCTTGGATTCTGAAGTTATACGTGCCCTATCTGTTTCTGCACTACACTGTTATAGTGCTATTACTCCACGTTCAACATTCTATGGAAATCTGGGGTTTGCAGTTTAGGAAGAGACATTTAGAATTCTCAGCCAGAGAGCTCTTTGGCCTCAATAAACTATAAGGCCCAAAATTCTACAGGATGTTGAAAGGAGAATAATAGCACTGTAACAGTGTAGTGCAGAAACAGCTCTAGAGAGCTGGATCTTGTGTTGGTGATGGATAGGAAAATAAAGAATCTTCATAATTTTTATCATTCTCAATGAAAAATGGGAAGGATGTTTTTTTTTTTAAAAAAAAATAATCCAAGGACTGTTGCAAAAAAAATCATTTGTTCCGAAAAAATTCTGTTTTGTGCAAAATGCAGTGTTTTGTGCAAAGACATGTTATAGCAACACAAAATACAATGTTTCATGTTGAAAACATCTTTCATAGCACCAATTCCTTTTTTAATTTTTTTTTCATTTAAGAACTGCCCAAATGCAATAAAATAAACAAAAATAGAAAAAGGGTCTCAGAGGTGACTTAGGAGGTACATTATGCTGAGAGGGAATGAATGGGTAAAGGTCATCTAGAAAATGTCATGGGAAAATAGGGATTTGAATCAAAGGTTCACCATTCCTAGCCAAACCAACCAAACTGTGCAGCATACCAGTGCCATGTAGATGTGGTGATAAATAAGATCAAAAATAAAGTTTTCATTGTTTCCAAGAAGTGTTGTCTACCAGTAAAGATCACAGCAAAGTGGCTCAGACAGCGTCTGAGGAGATCATGGAGGAATGGCAGTCTGGGCATTACATTCAACATACTACGTCAAAGATAGGGTTTGTTATACCCTATTTCACACTCTGAAGGACTGTGATGACAAAGCCATAATGGCTTTCCCACAGGATTGACAAGGCAGTCTGGAATGGGCTGATTGCTAAACTCCAGCATGACAAAGCAGTGATGGGACTCATAACAATTTCTTAATGTTCAGTCTGGTAGGATGTATAGGGAAGATCTCTGCAGGATAAGATTGAGGAAAGGTCTCTGATTGCTCACCAACCTAGGCAGTTTGTCTTTCACTGTATTTGGAAATGCAAAGAGCCTGTAGTAGTAAAAGGATTAGCACAAACCCATCAGCCTTGGGTTTTCCCACCTGGTCTTCTCTAGACTTAACAACCCTGAACACATCTCAGGTAAGCTGGACCCTGAAACACATTCTTCAGTCATCATGACTTTGATTATGTTCTCCAGTCATTAATAAGTCCAATTCATGAAAACTGCGTATCTCACAGGTGGGTTGTTAGGATATGGCAACATCTTTTACAGACCACTTGAGAGCTTATTCCAAAATGCTTCTGGGGACTACTTTTTCTAGACTGTAGAATGACCTGCTGGAAGAGATTAGACAGCAAAATAGGTTCTCTGAATTTAAAAAAAGTACTAAAGACCTATCTCTTCTGGTAGGCCTACCCAATCTATTTATAACTATGATATATTTTAATAATGATGTGTTTTAATTTTTATATTTGTATTTTAAATAGTCTTATCTATTTTTAGTAAATTTAACTTATGATTTAATTTTAATTCATGTTGTACCCAGCCTCAATCCTTGGGGAGGGATGCATAAAAAATAAAAATTATACTATTATTATTATTGTTGTTGTTGTTGTTGTTGTTGTTGTTGTTGTTGTTGTTGTTATTATTATTATTATTATTATTATTATTATTATTATTATTATTATTATTAGAATCATAGAGTTGGGAGAGACCACAGGGGCCATCCAACCTCCTACCATGCAGAAACCCACATCAAAGCACTCCCAACCGGAGGCCATCCAGCCTCTGCTTAAAAACCTCCAAGGAAGGAGACTCCACCACACTTTGAGGCAGCATATTCCACTGCTGGACAGCTCCGACCATCTGGAAATTATTCCTGAGTTTTAGGTGGAATCTCTTTTCCTGTAGTTTGAATCCATTGCTCCTTGCCCTAGTCTCTGGATCAATGAAAAACAAGCCTGCTCCCTCCTCGACATGACATCCCTTCAAATATTTAAACATGTCTATCATGTCCCCTCTTAACCTTCTCATCTGCAGACTAAACATACTCAGCTCCCTAAGTTGCTCCTCATAGGACATGGCTTCCAGACCCCTCACCATTTTGTTCACCCTCCTCTGGACAGGCTCCAGCTTGTCAATGTCCTTCTTGAATTGAGGTGCCCAGAACTGGCACAGTATTCCAGATGAGGTCTAACCAAAGCAGAATAGAGTGATACTATTACTTCCCTTGATCTACACATCATTCTCCTATTGATGCAACCAAGAAGCACATTGGCTTTCTTGGCTGCCACATCACACTGCTGACTCATGTTCAGCTACCATTTATGCTGTTTTAAGCTGCTTGGAAAAATGGTGGGATATAAATGTAATAAACAGATAAATTCTCTTAGGCAAATATCTCCACCTTTAAATTGTTAAAAATGAACAGAAATATTTTGGAACAATTATTTTTTTGGAGGTCCCTATAGGGATACCATAATTATTCCTGATTTTCTGATTCCAAGGCAATATCCATATGTTTTAATATTGTGAATAAGTATCCCAAGTTATCAGCTCTGCAAATACTACTAATACAATTACAAAAAGAGAATAAATCTTGTCATCATGTGTGCCCTTTAACAGATAAGATAACTTGCCAAATGATGCATGAGAAGGACTTCAGGCCCTATGGATCTCCTTAGCAATTTGGGTTTTTATTGGATAGCATGGTATGCAGTTAAGTCTGTTACATATGGGATGTGCCAACAACAATTCGTCCCACATCGCCCAAGCATTGCGGGTGGCGGGGGGGGGGACAGCCTTTGCCGCCCTCCCGCGATGCGAGATCGCATCGCGGTGGCCGACGGGAGGAGGCGTGGGAGGGCCCGGTATTTAGAGCCCGCCCCGCCTCTCCGTCGGCCATTTGTGCAGGTTCAAGGCGACCCACCCTCCCCCCCTATGGTTTCAGTGTAAGACAGCTGGTCGCTTCGGGGCCGGGTAGGAATTTTTTCCTCCCTTTATGGGGGTTTTTTTCGCCTACCCTACACTGCTTGTTTTCCTCGCCACGTGGCCCTTTGTGGTCGTTCTCCTCCTTCTTCACCGAGCCCAGCCTATCAGACTCGGCGTGGGACGGCGTCAGGCGGTCTGGAGGCAATTTCGCCGCTTTTTTCGTCTTCCAGGGCCGCGGCTGAGCGGGCGGCTCGCCCAGGACAAGGAGGATCCAGCGGCTGCCTCAGCGTCCGCTTGGGTAGGCCCGCGGCTGCCGCGGCGGGGAAACAAGCGGCTACGGCCGGAGGGTTCCAGACAGGGGAGGCATCTTCGCTGCCTCTTTGCCACCGTTACGTGGCTTGGGGTGTAGGGAGGAGGGGTGGCCCGGCTTCGGCCTTCGGGCCCTTCGGCCAACGGAGGCGATCCGCGGCTGCGGCAGGCCTTTTAGAGTTTGCCAGCCACTCTTCGCGGGCGGGGCCGCCGCGAGCGGGCAGGCCGCGCGGGAGTCAGGGCTGCAGAGCCGGGCCCGGCTGCCCCACCTGTGGGAACTCGGGGGACCTGTTGCGGCTGCGGCAGGCCGTTTAGTCTTCACCAGCCACTCTCCGCGTGCGGGGCCGCCGCCTCCGTGAACGGGTAGGATGCGCAGGAGCCGAGGCTGCTGAGCCGGGCCCGGCGGTTCCCCCCCCCGTGGGAACTCGGGGGAGCCTGTTGTGGCGGCGGCGGGCCTTCTAGATTTTGCCAGCTGCTCCCCGCGTGTGTGGCCGCTGCCGCGAGCGGGTAGGCCGCGCGGGAGCCGAGGCTGCTGAGCCGGACCCGGCGGTTTCCCCCCGCGGGAACTCGGGGGAGCCTGTTGCGGCGGCGGCGGGCCTTCTAGATTTTGCCAGCTGCTCCCCGTGTGTGTGGCCGCTGCCGCGAGCGGGTAGGCCGCGTGGGAGCCGAGGCTGCGAGGCCAGGCCCTGCAGCCCCCAACAGGCCAGCCCCCCCTGCCTGCCGGGAGGGGTCGCCGCCGCCCAGAGCGGCCAGGCCTCGGAGTAACAAGCGGGCCGGCCTCCTCGCCTGCCGAGCGGGAGGTCACCCGCCAAAAAAAAAGTCCTTCTCCGTCGCCTGATTCCGCCCTCCTCCCCCCGAGGGAGCGCCGGGAGCCTGTCTCAGCTGCGGCGGGCCTTTCAGGCTTGCATCGGCCCCTCCCCTCCTTCAGCTGAGCCCTGTTGCGGCTGGGACGGGCCTTTGGGGTTAGGCATCGGCCCCTCCCCTCCTTAGGCCGTGGCGGCACCTTCCCTTGCGGAGGGGTGACGACCTGCCCTCTCTGCTGCGACGCATCTGCCCCCCTCCCGTGGGGAGCCGCTGCTGGCGCTGGGTGGGGTGGACACCTGAGTCATAGCCCCTTCAGGCCCTTCTAAGGGGGCGGAAGGGCGGTGTGGGTGAGTCCCCTGTAGCTTAGGTGAACACCGGGGGCTGTTGCATTGCCCCCCCTGCTCTCCACGGCGCCCCCCCCCAGGGTTGGAGTAAGGCACAGGCAGCGGGCACTGGCAGTGGTCCAGTGGGCAGCATCCAGCCCCCCCAGCAACTGGGGTCCCTCATACATATAAGTCTAGAGCTTTGAGGCAACAGACACCCCAGCCCCAGGTCCCCACCCTTCCCACCCTTGCACATAAGGGGCCCAGGCATCCGGCTGCACCATGCCCTCTAAACGGGCTGCCCCTAAGGGCAAACAGCCACCCAAGAAGGCCGCACCGGCAAAAAGGGTGGCCGTGAGCAAAGGGGCCACTCCTACCAAGAGGCCGAGGTTGGCCAAGACTGTGGCAGTCCCGCGCTCAGCGGCAGCATCTGTAGAAGAGGGGTCCAGCAGGGTGGCGGGCCTCTTCGACAAGTTGGATGCCATTGAGAGAGGCTGTCAGGCGGCGGGCCAAAGTAGAAGGGAGGGGGATGGGACTATTGCTATTAAAACATGTGATTTTGACCGGCTTGTGGCTCGACTAGATGCCCTTGAACGGCGATGGGGCGAAAGAGAGAGTTCATCTGCGTCGCAACCCGGCTGTTCGGCAGCAGGGCCCTCGGAGGAAATAGAGGCGGTAGCAGAGACGGCGGGTGAGTACACCACACATGAAAACAGCACTGCATGGATAGCAGGGCCCTGGGCAGTTGGAGCACCGCCAGGAAACATGGTGTGGGGCCCACCAGTGCCTCCCTTGGAGCCGCTGGCCTCTTATTCACCCTGCCCCCCCAAGGGGAATGCAACCTCCACTCAGAAGGTTCAGGCGGCAGCAAGGAGTTGCAACGAATGTCAGGGAGCCTCCCAAGGTGGGGAGGGGGGCCGCAGGAGCCCGCCAGGGAGGAGGGAGCTGAGCAGCGGGCTGGGGGAAGCCTAGAAGTCTGGGCAGCCACCTCAATGCTGCCACAGTGGAGAAGATACAGAAAGGGGAATATGTAGACGTGTTTTCCCTTCTATACAGGGACGTAGATAAGAAAGAGAAGGAGGACATGGATGCGGGAGAGAGGGAGAAGCTGAAGAAGAGAAAGGTGGAGAGGAACTGGGCTAATTGGCTATCAGGGTATCTAATATACATGGACGTGGTCCTCAAGGCCAACCCTTCACGGGCACACGACCTGGTGGCATATTTGAATACCGTATGGAGGGCTCAGTTAGAGTATCCGGGGATTGGATGATTACACTACGATGAGAGGTTTCGTATGTTGGCGGTGACTGACACAAGTTTGTGCTGGGACCACATCGATACTGAGATGTGGATACAGTCAATGGGGCCGGGCCGCCCCATTTTGGGGAACGGGCCCACTTGGGGCATCTAGTGCAGACCAGCAAGACGGCAGGTCCTTCCCGCACCCAGGACCCACAAGAACAGCAGCCAATTCAGATCTGCTGGGAGTTTGGGACTCAGGAGTTTTGTGCACGGTGCCCCTGCAGGTACAAACACCTGTGTGGTATATGTTGGGGCCCACACTCGGCCCGCAACTGCAACAAACGGAAAGGCGGGGGGTCTGGCTCCAGGGATGGAGCCGGAAAGCGCGGCCCGGGGAATCAGCAGCCATTTCAGAAAGGAGCCCAGTCCAATTAAGTTGGAGCAGCTACGGGTCTGGCTTCAATTCTATCCAAACCAGGCTGCAGCTCAGTACCTATGCGAAGGATTTTCAGTAGGTTTTAGAATCCCAAATATGGGACCCCGCACATTTTACATGGCCAATAACCTTAGGTCGGTCATAGGAAACGAACACATAGTAAGACAGAAAATAGGTAAGGAGGTGGCGGAAGGTAGGGTGCTAGGCCCTTTCGATCAGCCCCTACTCCTACTGTTAGAATTTCCCCCCTAGGTGTAGTTCCTAAAAAAGCACCGGGTGAGTTTAGGTTGATCCACCATTTGTCATACCCGAAAGGGGAATCTGTTAATGATGCCATCCCAGCGGAGCTTTGTTCCGTGAGGTATACCACCTTTGACGCAGCAGTTCAAGCTGTTCGCAAACACGGAGTGGGAGCTGAGCTAGCCAAAGCAAACATCAAGTCAGCCTTCCGCCTTCTACCCGTTCACCCGGACGACTTTGAGCTTCTGGGTTTCGCTTTTGAAGGGAGGTTCTATCTTGACCGATCTCTCCTGATGGGATGCTCAGTGTCATGCTCTGTCTTCGAGACGTTTAGCACCTTTTTGGAATGGGCCACCAGGAAGAAATCAGGTCTGAAAGTTGTAGTGCATTACCTAGACGATTTCCTGTTCATAGGCAGCGGAGGTTCAGGGCAGTGTACCTTCCTTCTGTCAGAATTCACATCTTTGATGGATGAGCTGGGAGTGCCTTTGGCACATGAAAAAACAGAGGGCCCCACACGCAGGCTCACGTTTCTGGGAATTGAGCTGGACACACTCAACCAGACCAGTAAGCTACCACCCGTTAAAGTTCAGGACCTGCGGTCAAGGGTGGCTTCTTTCTTGGGAAGGCACAAGGCAACTCTCAGGGAGCTCCAGGAGATCCTAGGGCATCTCAATTTTGCTTGCAGGGTCATAGCACCCGGTAGGGCTTTCCTTAGGCGGCTTTGTGACTCCACTAAAGGTGTCACCAAGTCTCACCACTGGATTAGAATCACCAGGGAAATGAGGCTGGACTTGAAAGTTTGGCAGGAATTTTTGACAGATTTCAATGGGGTTTCCTTCTGGCGGAATGAAATCCTGGTGAGAGATGCCTTACAAATATCATCCGACGCAGCTGGTTCCATCGGCTTTGGTGTCTTTTTTGGAGGTAGGTGGTGTGCTCAGAGGTGGCCTCAGAGTTGGGTTGAAGCAGGCCTCACTTCGGATCTCACATTCCTGGAATTTTTCCCTATACTGGTCGCGGTTCATATTTGACCGTGTGAGCTGGCTAATAGCGCAGTCCATTTTTGGTGCGATAATCAGGCCACGGTCAGCGTTATAAATAAGCTGTCTTCAAAGTCACACCGGGTCATGAGATTGGTACGGGCATTCACACTTCAATGCTTGCGCTTCAACATTCTTTTCAAGGCTGTTCACGTAGCAGGCGTTGATAATTCCTTGGCGGACTCTCTTTCCCGTATGCAGATGGATCGCTTCTGGGAACTGGCTCCAGCCGCTTCACCCCTCCCAGAACCGATGCCCGAGAACCTGTGGAATCTTGGTGGGGTGAGGTGACCAGGATGATTGGTATGTCTATTGCACCCAGTACCATGAAGAGTTACAGTAGAGCTGCTGAGGAATTTGGCAGCTTCCGTAAGTCCAAGGGGTTACAAGACACTTGGCCACTCCCCGTAGACCACATATTGCAGTTTTGCGTAGCTCTCTCGCAAGCTGGTCTTTCCCCTCATTACATCAGGTCCAAAATGTCGGCCTTGGCCTTTTGGTCTAAAACAAGGGGCCTGGCTGACCCCACGGGTGATTTCAGGATACGCAAGTTTATCGAGGGGTGTGTCAGGCAGCAAGGAAAGGTTCGTGATGGCAGGCAACCACTTTCTCCGAGTATTCTGAAGGGTCTGGGCGAGGTGTGGAAAGGTGTCTGTTCATCACCATATGAGGCTCTGTTGTTTCATGCAGCAGCCCTCATTGCATTTTTTGGGGCACTAAGGGTGAGCGAATTAGTTGTTCAGAGCAGGAGGGATAGGTCGGGCAAGGCCTTGGAATTCCGGGACTTGACATAGGGGGACCGGCACTTCTGTCTGGTCATAAGGGGTTCTAAGACGGATCAGGCCAGGAAGGGCACTGTGGTGACCTTAAAGGAATGTGCCGATGCAACCCTGTGCCCTGTGAGGGCGCTTAGGGCTTACACAGTTTACAGGGGCACGCACGCAGGTCCCCTATTTTGTCATGCGGATACATCTCCTCTCACTAAGTATCAATTCTGGACAATCACTAAGAAAGCCTTGTTGCGGTTGGGCCTTCGGGGAGTCAATTTCGGTACGCACTCATTTCGTATAGGGGCAGCCTCCACCGCTGCGTGTATAGGCATGAAAGCAGATGACATCAGGAGGATCGGCAGGTGGAAGTCCTCGGCGTTCCGGCGCTATGTTAGACCAATTGATCTGCCTTAATGCTTTGGTTTTATTTCCAGATCGACCTGCTGCAGAGGGGAGGAAGAGAGTGCTGATCTGTGGCCACAGTTTCATCTTTTGGGCCGAGCGGCAGGCTAGCACAGGTCATATGGGCACGAACCTGGGGCTAGGCGATCGAGCATCCATACGCTGGCTTGGAAAGAGAGGTTTGCGGTGGGATGGCCTGCTTCCTTTGTTGTTTGGGGAGCGCGGTGAGCCTCCACCCGATGTGCTGGTCATTCACCTGGGTGGTAATGACCTTGTACTGTTAAAAGGAAAGGCCTTGGTGATACAGGCCATCCACGACATGCGGCTCATACAAAACACATGGCCTCACACTTCGATAGTTTGGTCGGCCTTGGTTCAAAGGAGGGAGTGGGGTGGGGGTGCTGATCCCTGGCGCATAGAACGCGCACGCCAACTGGCAAATAGGGAGATTCGTCGCGCCCTCCAACAGGGCTTGGGTTACTACATTCCGCACGCTGATATTGTTTTCAGTAAACCAGAGCTGTATTGGCGTGATGGAGTACACTTGTCACCTGAGGGTAATCAGATTTTCTTACACGATCTGCAGAAGGGGCTGGACTTGATCCTGAAGGGATGGGGGGATAAGGACTAAGCGGACGCTTGTCCTTGTCCATGGCCGGCAAGGGGGGGGCTTGAGGTTCGGCGTGTACCTATGGCACCCCCTTTTGGGGTGGAGGATAAATCCTATCCTTGGGGAGGGCCCCAGGATCACCCCACTTGCTGCGCAGCGGGGGGTGGACTCGGGGCTCCCTTCCAGACAAGGGCTGGCCAAAAGTCATCTTGCACCTTCAGCTGTTGGCTTTGGGGCCCGGTATCTCACTCAACGGGCTAGGGGGGATGGTCGGGAGTGGCCTCTTGCCCCTGGTCTGAAGGTGCTGTAACCCCCCCCATTATTCTTCTCAGGCCAGAAACTCAAGTTTATATTCAGGTTTAAGTTCAACCCTTGTTAATTAGGCATATTAATAAATTGCCCTAGTTCAACCCAAGCTCTGTCTGCGATCTCGTTATTTCGTGGGTAGGGTGGCAATGAAATAAAGTTTGACCTGGGAAAGAAAAGACTTCTATTCTAGCCAATCCTATTGTAGCAGTGTGTGCCTTCCTATAACAGGCCAGGTAAACAGCAGCTGTCCCTTGAATCCTGTACTGAGCATGTGTGAACACCAAAATGGAGAGAAGGAGGAAGCAGATAAACAGGCCCTACCAGCTTCCACCAGCATGTTGGGGGAAAAAACATATCTCTGGCCACTAAATTGTAAACCGTAAGAAAAATGGAGAGTAGCAACAGAAAATTATCCTTGGATAATTTTGGAAAAAACTTTCATATGGTCTCTACAAGGTCCAAAATGTTTTTTGTTTACTTATCCAAGGCTTACCTAACATGGTTGTTTCATTTCAAATGTCCATATGTTAGTTTTAAAAAAAAGTTTGGTGCAATGTGCTGGACTGCTCTTCCTTTTTATGACATAGGAATCTTTCCCCATTCTCTCCATGTTATTTCTGCTTCTGGTATCAAATTTTCTGTTAAAGAAGCAATGCCCAGGAACACACACATTTTTTTAACAGATAGGTCTGTATCTATGATTATAACTTAACAAGGTTTGGCTTCACTCTTTTTGCAGTGTAATTGAAATTATTTAGTTATAAGCAGGTGGCCTCAAGAAATGTTGGAGAGGAAGGGTGGTGGCATTCAAAAGTTTGGGTTTTTAAAGTATCTAAAAGTAATTATTTTAGGTACTTTTAAGAAAGAGGAAAGGTGCTAGTTACAACTGTAATACAGTTTTTCAAACTATATTGATTTCAGAATCTTACAACTATTGTTGTTGTTGTGTGCCTTTAAGTTGTTTCTGACTTATGGCAATCTTAAGGCAAACCTATCATGGGGTTTTCTGAAGCTGTGGTACATGTGAGTATGTGATGTGCCGAGGGTCACCTAGTGGGTTTCCATGGCTGAATGGAGAATCAAACTCTGGTCTCCAGGGTTGTAGTCCAAATGGTCAAACCACTACACCATGCTGGCTCTAGCTGGAACTATAATAGTAACTAAATACAGTCATCCCTCCACATTTCCAGGTTTGATCTTCATGAATTTGGTTATTTACGAGGCATGTGCTTGCTTACTTGCTTCCTCCTCTCCATTTTCCTTCTCCCATCCCTTGCGTTCCTGACCCCCGGCTTGCGAGGTTTATGTTTAAAATGGATGGGTTTTCTGCCCTTTTGGATAAGTAAAGCCCCCTCCCATGGCTGAAGGTGTGTTCTCTCTCCTATGTGACTTCATGCTCTGCTGTGTATTGGCTGATGATTGGTCAGGTGCTCTCTTTGGACCTTTTCGCACGGGCTTTCCCAAGCGAAAGAGCCCCGTGAGCCGCGCGGGAGTGGGAGCGCCGCTGCGCACGACGCACTCCCACTTCCGGTGCTCTCACGGGGCTGCAGCGGCGCGGGCGCGGGGTTTTTGATTTTCGCTTTCAAGCGAAAATCACCCCGCGCTCGCGCTACGCTCCCGGCGCCCACACGCACTCACCTGTAGTGCGGTGCGTCGGGGAGGCGGCCGGGTCGCTCCTCCTTCCCTCCGCCCGTGCGGAAGGAAGGGGCGGGGCGGGGAGCTAGCGCGGCGGATGCGAGAGCATCCTGCTTCGCACGGGCGGGGGGCTGCTCGCGACAGCTTCCCGCTCGTGCGCGCGCGGGGGGCGGGCGCGACTGTCGCTCGCTCCTGGCGCGCGCGGGGCGGGCGCGACTGTCCCTCGCGCCAGGAGCGAGGGACAGTCGCACCCGCCCCCCCGTGCGCGCGCACGCGATCGGGAGGCTGTCGCGAGCAGCCCCCCCGCGCGCGCCAGGAGCGACGGGCTCCTTTCTTGCGCGCGGGGGGGGATGGACTCGCGAGCCGCCGCCGCCTCCGGGACGGTGCCGTTTCCCAGCTGGTTCCTTCGGCTGCGGAAGGAACCAGCGGGGAACCGGCAGGCTCCCGAACTAGGCTTTTCCCGCAAGCCGCCCGCCCCCGCTCGCGCAAAAAGCCTAGTGCGAAAAGGGCCTTAGTTCCTCCTTTCTCAAGATGGCTGCAGGAAAAAATTAGGACTGCACTCTTCTCCATCTTAGGGGAAAGCACCAGTAAGGGGGAGCTCCAGTGGAGAATGGAAGGGGGATCACAAGGGGGCAGCTATTCATGGTTTTTCAAATTTTGTGTGGGTTCTGTGCCCCGAGTCCTTGAGAATGTGGCCAGGCTGTTGTACTTTTAAAAGTTACTTTCCAAGATCAGGTGTTGAAATGATTGCTAATTAGTAGAAAGAGAAGCTCTGAGTAGTTGCAATAAGTCATGAAAAGGAGCAGAACAACTATACTAGAAGAAAGATATTGCTCCCCACCTTTGAAATCACAGGGTTTTTTTGTGGGAAAACTCTGTGCTAGCACTGGGTAATTGTGCCCAGTGGCAATGTGCCTATTTTTGCCATAACGCAAAAGGGGGGAAAAAAAAGACTTTGCTTAAATTGAAAGAACTCTTAGTTTCTGAACTGCTCACCAAACTCATTATGGGATTAATTTAACATCAAATTGAATCTTGTATAAAGAGTTCTTTGAGTCCCATGCACCTACTATACTTTACCATTCCCACCTCATCTGAATTCCCGCTTTCATGACCTGTATACATTCATCCCATCCACAATATTTTACTGTCTTGAATTTTCTATGTGGCTGCCCTGCAGTGATTTTCTACACTTCTTTTGCTGAGCTTCTGCCTTCTGGGTGATACAGTTCCTAAGTTCTCCCTATAGACCTGCCCACTCAGCAAATGCCTCTATAGATAATAACCTGCATTTTCACTCTGTATTTTTAATCTCTGCTTCAGACTGCTTATTTATCTTAGATTCCTGCTGTGGTGGCATCTTGATTTCCTTACCGAATCATCATGGTTGAATCTGACCACAAGAATAGTACTGGTTTAGCCCACCCCTAGCGTGAAGATTTCCACTGCACTGAAAACTCACATGTTCAAATTATTTATCAAAAACAGTATAGGTCTAACCAAAGAAGAAGGAGAAGAAGAGGGGGAGGAGGAGGAGAAGAAGAGGAAGAGCCATGGTGGCGCAGTGGTTAAATGCCAGTACTGCAAGCCACAAGGTTGTGAGTTCGATCCTGCTGGGCTCCAAGGTTGACTCAGCCTTCCATCTTTCTACAGGTCTGTAAAATGAGTACCCAGCTTGTTGGGGGCATGTATAGAAATGTATCGAAATACATGCTATTTGTAAGTTGTTCGATCCATATGGAGAGGCGGGATATAAATAAATAATAATAAAAAATAAAAACATAAAATAAGAAAAAGAAGAAGTGTACATACACCGTTCACGTAATCCACTCAAATAAGATTCTACTGTAGACTACATGATTGCATCTAGACCACACATTATAGACATTTCATACCACTTGGAATTTATAGTTTTGTGAGATATTTTATCTCTCTGCTACAGAGTTCTAGTGCTGTTCACATGAGTGCTTCTCTCTGGGAGAGAAGTCAAAAAGCTTCACCTTAGTAGAAATTCGAGAAGGCTGTAAGATAGAGCCGCGGCACATAAAGTGATGTCAAACTACCATAACTGTATAATCTGGTCACACTGTAGTAATAGTAGTAGTAACCTTAATTCAAGGCGCAATGGATTCAAGCTGCAGGAAAGGAGGCATCACAACCACCTTGTGAGGTAGTTCAGGCTGAGAGGAATTACTGTCCAATGGTCACATATGGCTCAATGGGGCAAGTATGGGGATCTCCCAAACTCTGGACTACCACCTGAGCCACAATGCTAGGGATGGAAAGAATATTTTAAAAAACAGTAAAAAATGATTTCACATGTATCATGAAATCCCAATAAGGGGAGTCCTAAGGAGACTCCACAGGGAGTCCTGTGACAACCCTCACAGTTGAGGACTTATTCTACATGAAAAAAAGCACACAGGATTTTTTTCACAGAAAACAATATTTTCTATGCAGGAAGCTAGTCTCATGCCTAGAAAACATCACTTCTGCACAGAAAATCCTGTCTTCTGCACCAACTTTTTTTTTAAAAAAATGTGCGTCTGTGGGGGAGCAGAATAAGTCCCACACTGTGAATAGTCCTTTAAAAACTACTCAGTTTTCAACAACTTTCTCATTGTGAGCAGAAAAATGGTAAAATTATACATTCTTTCCTGTGAGAATGAAATCTATGAAGATTTATTTTATTTTCTTTATTGAATTTTTATCCTGCCTTTCTCTCATAATTGGCTTGTGGACCTAAGCAAGTTGCCTAACCCTCATTAATCATTGTTTTTCCCACTGCCAAATTAGACTTGTTTCCAGCTTCTGAGTCAGCTAGAGGGGAAAGAGAATGAAGAAATACTGTGGGATAGAACTGGGTTGTGCAAGAATGAAGCAACTCTTTCTTACGCACAGTTTCTCTGCTTCGAATGCCCTCACCATTACTGCTAAAGGGAAAATGGAGGACGGGGTGTAGGAACACCATGTTGGCTCTCCATATTAGCACAGTTCTCCAAGCTGTATTTTGGAGGATTGCTTCTCACTGCTGACTTTCACATATGATGTGAAATCTCTCCACGGTAGCATCACTTGCTCCTGGATGGAACACATGCCATTCTGTCAAGGAATTCATCACCATTATTATATCCGAGTAGAAGATTGGTAAATTTGTTCAGCCCTGTAAGATAGATATTATGGCATTTGACAGATGATTTTCAGCGTTGAAATGATCTTTTTCGAAGTGCTGAATACACTGCCGCTCCATTATGCAGCACGGAGTGAAATTTCCTTGCTGTTATCTGGCAAACAAGCTTTGCAAACTGGGAGTCATCAGAGAAGAATTATCCCTGAAGCTTGAAAACGGATTTTCTGAACACACCACGGTTTTAGTGCTAATTCCCTTATTATAACGTAGCTTTGGCCACCGATGGCTCACACTCCACTTCTAATTGGCTGGCAATGGTCTTAAGATGGTGTCATCTCACTTTTTAAAAAATTCTCCAGAGAGCCTGCAGTTGGGGAAGGATGTCACCTATCTCATCGCCTCATTTCCATAATGGAGGATTACAATTATCTAGTTCAGCTAATGGGAAATAAAGGACAGTAAGGCAACAGCAAAATCATAGGGAGAATGGGAAATACAAGGGATTGCCTTCTCAGTGCATCCTTTCTAATCTTCTGCCCAGCACTTGGTGCCAACTAGCCAATAAACATTAGCAGAAAACAAGCAATCACAATCATCAAGTAATTAAAACACTTTGTACTTATAAAATCACTCCACAAGCAGATCTTTGGGTTGTGAAATGGCCTCAATGGAATTACAGAAGCCTACTATTACTAGAGGCCTGTGATGTATGTTAGCAGAGCTGCAGCAACCCAAACTAATCAATCTGTATAGCACTTCTGTTAGGTAGGGAGACTCAATTATCACCGTTTTACCTATGGGCAAATTGAATCACAAAGAGGTTAATTTTCTGCATTAAGCTGTTACAGCTTTCCCACACATTTGCATGTATAATTTCCTCATAAATTCCTTAGCATATTCTTGCTGCTGGTGGTTGTTTGTTTCTTTGGCAGTGACTTGAAATGGCGGGTGTTGGAGATGGGACATTTAATGGCACTGCGTCGCAGATGGGACTAAACAGAACGTAAAAGTAGGGTCCTTTCTTTAAACATAATGTCAAACTCTGAAATCATTCTTTATGAATTGTGCCATCTGACATTAAAATCACCCCAAGAAAGGAATGAAAGAACCTCTTATCATGTCACATCATTCAAGTTGTAGGAATTCTTATAGCATTCATAGTCCTTGCCATGCCATGCAATAGAGATAATAATATTTGGGAAGGTGGGAAAGAACAACAATCACATTAGTTCTTTCAGGAATGCTGGTAGAAAGAAAGTGCTAATGTTACTTTAGATGAACCAGTTTGTGATTTTAAGCCATCATGCGCCACTTTCAATGTCATGCAGCATATGTAGCAATAATCTTTGGATATTTTTTGTTGTTAGTGCCTTCAAGTCTACTCTGACTTTTGACAACCTTAAAGCAGACCTATCATAGGGTGCTCTTGGCAAGATTTATTCAGAGGAGGCTTGTCATTGCCTTCCTTATAGGCTGAGAGGGTATGGATGGCACAAAGTCTTCATGGCTGAGTATAATTTAAACCCTGGTCTCTCAGAACATTAGCCCACCATTCAAATCAAATCACCACACTGACTCTCTCATTTACTCTGTAATGCTTAAAACTACAGGCCTGGAAGGCAGGTCAGTGTTACTGTCCTCTTATTGCAGATGAGCCTGAAACTCAGAGGTGGTAGCTTACTTATGGATGAGTCCATAGCAGCTGGAAAACAGAACTTCTTGCTTTGTGGCTTATTGTCTTAACTACAACACCCCACTATCTCTCTGTTGAGCATTATGGGAGTTTTAAAAGTGAGGAGAACCCTACCACCACCATGAAGACTGTACTCATCTCATGTGCGGATTAGGTAACAGTAGCTCTGTTTTGCTTTCAAAGCAAGTCTTTGTAGACGTTTCACCAAAGGTCAAAATACAACAGTGACCCAGGAGATGCTCTGTGAATATCTGGATTTGCTGGCAAGTTGCAAACGTTTATTTTGCATCCTAACAATTTGCCTTTCCCAACTCATGGGTGCACTAGCTTAAGTGATTCCTCAATTATTTTAAAAGATGGAGTGCTCTATTTTGTTTAGTCTTCCCCAAGTCCCGGTAATTAACAAATGTGGCAGAACATTTGTCTTAATTGCACAGTGAAAGCCCTTTGCAGCAGTAATTGCTCTATAAAAGACCTATAAAACAAAACTACTTAGCTGGTGTGAAAACACCCTCACATGAAATATTGATTGGGGTGGGGAAACGGGAACTGAATACTTGTGTTCCCATTCGAAATGTAGATGTGAACAGCCAATCATCTTGAATATGGTAAAAGCACCATACTAGGCATGCTCAGAGCTTTGTGGAATTACTTTTCTAAACTGCAACTCCCAGAATCCTGTGGCTAGAACACGCTGTTGCCATTATCACTGGGGGATTCTAGGAGATGTAGCCCAAAGGGTAACTTTTCAAAGCTTTAGAATATTTAAAATCCTTATCTCAGTAAGACAAATGGATGTGATATTCATTTAAATAGCTACATGTAAGGTCTGCATCTCAGTGCAAAGACTAAACTAGAAACACATTTTTGTATTTTCTCTGCCGAGATGGGAATGATGACTCAGCAGTTACAACCATATGTTATCACCATGTTTTAATTATCTAAAGTTTCCCTGTTACTCACACTCAGATCATTATGTATGATGAAACCTCACTCCATCAAACAGTGGTAATCTAGAAAATGAGTCCCTCATGCATACCTTTGCATCAAGTTCAAATGTTAGCCTGTATTCCAACCAATCTTCTGTTAACTAGACAGATCTGATGTTTCTGAGATTCCTGAAAACAACATGATCATACTCCTGTTTTATTTAGTGGATTTAAAATAAGGGTTGTGGATAAATTTGTTTTATTCATATTTTAACTTATTGTTTTACATTAAGAAAAATTAGGTGCAAAATGTACATATTAGCAGAAATTGCCTACAGAAATGTAAGCATTTTGGGGAAATGGGCACAACAATGCAAGCTTTTAAAAAAAAGAAAAAGAAAACTCCCAGCGTTTCAGACTGGAAAAGTCCTCAGTGACAAGCTGAATTTTGGAAAAATAGAAACAGAAACTGACTGAGAAATGTGTCCATCCCTACCTGTTATAATAGCAACTTTCAGATAGGTCTCCTCAATATTTGCCCAAACTTACGTACTGTTTGTATCTGTTTTGACCACAGACATGAATTCCCTAAGGGTTAGTTCACACATACATGTGTATCTCATGATTTAGCTGTACTTGACTACTGTATACTTGATGTCTGACAGCAGAGTGTGTAAAATAAGTGTAAATCAAGTGAAATACGCTGCATGGGATGTAACAAGATAGTTATCCCTCTACAACTATTTCTGAGCATCATGGTGCACAGTCATTCCCAAGTGACTAAGGCCATTTCCGCACTAGACTGTTATAGCACTATTATTCCACTTTCAACATCCTATGGAATCCTGGGGTTTGCGGTTCCCGGAGGGGCCAGCCGGCCCCTCCCAGAACCACAAACCCCAGGATTCCATAGGATGTTGAAAGTGGAATAATAGCACTCAAACAGTCTAGTGCGGAAATGGCTTAAGAGTGTCTGTAACTTTGATCTTTTCTCTAGCAAGATGGAAAAGTTTTAGGGTCTTCCGCATTCATGTGGTTTAAATCTCAAGTTCTTTCTGTCAAATTTATGAAGACATCTGCAAACTTTGGAAAGCTTGTTTCAGAATGGAACCAAACAAAATTCTCAACCATATGAAATGACCAAATTGAATAGGTACAGCTTTTTCCAGCATGGAGAAAACTACGTTGTACCTGCTTGCCATGGCAGGTAGATAAAGTGTCTGTTGGGGGACAAGAAAAAAGGTGGCAACCCTAAGTTAGCACTACAAACATGATTCAATACACAGAGATTCAAAGCTGGAGTTTTCACAGCTAAGCAGTCAAAGACCTCTCCCTAAATGGATAAATGACAGCTTCTTTCTCTCCAGTACTCCTTAAAAATCAAAAACAAACAAATAATATCTATTTCTTTCCACTGTATTTATGAAGAAAGCAGCAACCTTTGATATGTTATTATTAAAAAGCAGAAACAGTTATACTCAATGAAACTAAATGAAATGCTTGCCCATCTTTATATAAAAGAGTCCTAAACCTTTTCACTCCAATTTGGAAAAGCACATTCGCTTTGAGCTGAAGGTTGCTGTAATAAAAACTAGGATATAAAAAGCACCCCATCTAACTATCCAGTTAAAGAGGCTTCTTAATTTTACACAATTTTGGTAGCACATCTCTGTCTTAACTAGTTTCCATTTCTGCATAAAACCACTGGCAAGGTTCCAAATGGTTCTTTCTGCAGACTCCCAAACTGTACTTCAGTGTCTTAATGTGGCAACAACAGAATACAAATTAATTTGACTCCAGAAGGAAGCAATGGACTATTAAGGTTCATCAATCCAACGTCTCGCTTAACATTTCCCTGTCACAAAGTATATATAGTATTACTAATAATTCAATTATCAATCTTTTGCCTTTACTACAAATCAGGATGACGTGTGTGTGTTCCCCAGAAAGCCAAGATATCCCCATTAGTAGGATACATGTTTGGGATTGAACCATGGAAGATAGCCTACCTTATTCCCTTCCACAAAAGTGGGAATGAGAGAAAACATGCTTTCTGCCCCCAAACACACATTTTACACAGGAAAACCACATGTATTTTTGAGCGAATGATTGTCTCCCTGTATGAAGTCCTGAAGTGTGAAGAGTCTTGAAACTATTCTCTTTTTCCTTGATGGAATGTCTCAAATGTTGCAGATCTGAATACTAATGAGAATTTTTCACATACTGACTTATAATCCTTTAACCATAAGGTAAAGGGTGGAAGGAACTTAGTGTCTTTCACACCACTCTGACACATCCAGCCTGCTGCATAAATAGCACACAGAAATGAAAGGAACAAGTGTGATTGGGAAATATAATTTTTCCAAAGGGCTTTTAGGGTGTTGGGTACCAGAGAACTGGGTGTGTGTGTACTTTTTTTTTTATTCTTTGTGGCTTTTCTTCATCAGCATTTTGAGCCCCTGACACTTGTATCCATACTTTGAATGAAGGAATTTCACTAACTAGAGTTGGTGCTAGTTGGGTAATGGCATCTGGAACTAGGCCTAGAGTAGACTGCCATCAGCTCCCATCAGCCCAAGTCAGTCAGGATAATAATCATGTCTAGTGAGAGTTGTAAGCCAAAGAACCTGGAGGGAGGTAAGTTGGGAAAGTCTAGCTAATACATAAGAGTAGTCTTTCCTCCAGATAGTTTGGCCTACAATCTCTATCACCCACTGTCAGCATGACCAATGGTCAGGGATGGTGGGTACTGTAGTACAAAGCTACTGGAAGGATCCTAGCTGGGAGGGAAAACAAAGAACCCTTTGAGCAAAGCCTCAGTTCCTTCCAAAAATCCAGAGTGTGACAAGATCAGCTCAACAATATTTTACAAGCTGGAAAAAAGAGGTTAAATATAGCATATGAATTATTCATTTGGCATTATTCGCTCATTTCTCATAGCATGATAGACTTTGATGGCAGCATTTCTTTCATCAGATAGATGCTACCTCTTGTTGACTTTCTGATATGATCCCACCGGCTTCTGTGCAAGCAAAGCCAATTGTCAGATCAAACCTGCAGTTAGCAGAAAGAGATCCTTCTTTGCTTACATTTGAATTTAGAAATCAAATATACATTTGATCGGCCTCTTCACAAAAGGCTAAAATTCAGTTTGGAAAGATGTTTGTTTACAGAGGGAATAAATGGTTGCCCCTTTTCTGCCTCTATATACACAACCTTATGTTTGCATAAAACTGGATTACTGAGCCAAATTAATTCCATCTTTCAGTCAAACTGAGGCACATCCAAGGAACAGCTGCCCACACTTCAGTCCCAACACATATTCATATATTCTTCCTCTCTTCATTCCTGCCCCCTTCCCTCCCCTACTTCTGTTATATCCTGTATGTTAAATAGTAGACTGTAAGCCCTAGAGACATGAGCCTGTCCTTTTCTATTCGATAAAGTGAGATGCACATTGATGGCACTATAACAAGAACAGCCACGCCACATTGCAGAACCAAGAGGGTAGGAAGAGACCATAGAATCTCTGCCAGATTTTACCTGGAAAATGAAAAAGACAGAAATACATCATTTTGCTAGTGTAAGATTGTGTTTTTAAACTGCCAGGATACTTAATATAGTCTGTAGAGGTCCCAGAGCATCCCCCTGTATTAGGCTAAACTACATATGAGGTTAAATGGATTTTTGCATCCAATGTACAATTGTTTTAAATGCAAATAGCATCAGCTGGAGGCAGGCTGACAATTATCAAGAACACAGCAGGTGTTGAGGGGGGAGTTTAATCCTCCCCCCCACAGGAGTAATCTCTTCTTTGGAAACACAGTTCTTTATATGTCTAATAAAAAAAGAAATCTCAAGAACTTCAATGAGGCTTACTCCCAGACTAATGGGCATAGGATCTCACTCCATGAGGCCAATTCTATTGTACCATAAAATCTGCAATTAATCCTAAAATTTTTTTTTTTTGCTTGAATTTTAATTGTATGTATGCATTTTATGGTAGCCAGTATGTAGTTGTTTCCACAGTGGATTACAACTCTGGAGATCAGGTTTCAGATCCCAGCTTAGCCACAAAACCCACTGGGTAACCCTGGGAAAGCCACACTTTCTCAACCTCAGAGGAAGGCAAAGGCAAACCCCCTCTGAACAAATCTTGCCAAGAAACTCCCATAATATGTTCACCTGTGGATCATTGTAAGTCAGAAATGACTTGAAGGCACAAACCAAGATGCACTATGATATGTTTTGGGAGTGATGGAATGTAAGGTAAGTTGTAAGGTAAGGAATGTAAGGTAAGTTGATGGGTAAGTTGTGTTCTATATCATATATAAGTACAGAAAGGATACATCAGGTTGCTTTCCTTAACCGTTCTTGGTGGCATTCTGAAAAGTTATCTTGCTGCATGCCAGTGCACAACACCTTCTTTAGGAAGCACTTTTCCAGCTTAAAGGTGGGAAACAGGCATCCCTCCAAATGATGTTAGACTGTAACTCCCAGCATTCGTCACCATTGGCTATGCTCACTAATGCTTCTGTGAGTTACAGTGCAACAAAATCTTGAGGGCGACCTGATTTTCACCCCTGCTGTAGATTCTCATCCTGCTTGGGTGGCTTGATAAAATATCCAATGATGTAAACTCTTGGCTTTGGTGTGTGTGTGTGTGTGAGAGAGAGAGAGAGAGAGAGAAAGAGAGAGAGAGAGAGAGAGAGAGAGATGGATATCTTCAGAACTATGGGAAGGGACATGATGGTTAATTCAATCTTCTTATACAATTGTTGTGTGCCTTCAGGTTGTCTCTGACTTACGGTAACCCTAAGGTGAACCTATCTTTTTTCCCCCGAAATTTGTTCAGAGGGGCTTGCCTTTGCCTTTCTCTGTGGTTGAGAGAGAATGATTCACTAAGGTCACTCAGTGGGTTTCTATGGTTGAGCAGGGATTCGAACCTTGGTTTCCAGAGCCCTAGTTCAATGTTCAACCACTATACCAGGCTGGTTCTCTGTTACATGATAGCTTCAGGAAAAAAATGGTATCTACTCTGTAGTGCTGTACGGATATCTTCTACCCTTTTATGGGAGCAGTTGGGGTTAATAGCAGATGTCCTGGAATAATAGCAGGTGTCTGTGGGTGTCTTGATTGTAAATAGACAAGAGCAAATGCAAAGTGGATACACAAAGATACACACACAACCTATATGCACTGTGCACCATAATTCTAACAGTAATCCCCCAGCTATAGCTTTGTTAATAATAACCTTCCCTCTCACGAAGGCAATTTCCACACAGGGTAATAAACATGGTGCAGTGCATCCTCCCCAGAGGACATCTGCACCTTGGAGCAGACTGGGTCCAGACTACTTAGAGTAGATCCACACCTCAGTCTGCTCTGGAACAACCCCAAGTGGTCCTCCAGTGTGCTTTTGAAAGATCTGATTTTTCCAGTCTTTCAAAAGCACTTTGAGCCTGCTCCCTTGTGTAGATTCGCAGGCTCGCACCAGTGTGAGCCTGTGATCTGCTGAGACCCACGACCAACCGGAAGTCATCATTTTGGACGCTGGAGCAGAGCAGATCGATGACCACGCACTGCTCTGGAGCAGCCTGGACTGGACCGAGGAGCCAGAAGATCCGGTAAGTAGTGGCGCAGGGCGATTCCCTCGCCCCGTGCAGAAATGGCCAAAGTGGCAAGGAGTGGAGTGGCAAATGATCCATGTAGTAATGATGCCTTTAAGAAAAGCAATGCATTTAGACAATGCTGGCTGGGAGATTTTGAGAGATGTACTCCAGGAAGAAGGAGTGCTAGCATTACCAAACTCTGGAATGGCCCCAAGTTGTTGTGTATACAACACTTATCAAAGTGCTGATCTCTTACACTTAGCTTGCCTTCCTGCCACATCTCTAAAGTACTCTGTGGGGTCCTGTCCAGGAAGAGACAAATGCCCCACTCACATTGCTCCTGAGCACTGCTTAAACACATATCTAACTCACACATACTCTAATCACATACTGTTTCTGTTCAAAAGGCACTTGATCAAGACTGCAACAATACCATCTTCTTTCTTGTCTTTGGCAGTCCTCCTAACCTACAGTGCATTGACTCATTTGCCTTCAGGGCATGGCAGACCACACTAAGTGAAAAAACTAGCTCCACAGAATTCATGTGTGTGTTCATCTACCTTCAAGTCCCCTATCAATTTATGGTGACTTCATGAATTTCACAGGGCTTTCTTAGGCAAAGAACACTCAAGCAGTGCTTTTGTCAGTTCCTTCCTCTAAAATATAGCTGAAAGCACCTGGTATTCATTGGCAGTCTCTCATCCAAGTACTAACCAAGGCTGATTCTACTTAGCTTCCAAGATCAGATAGGATCTTGTATCTTTAGGGTATTTAGAATGCACATACTCCATGTCTATTCAACAGTTGCTCTCTTCAGGAGGAATCACTATAGAAGCACTGCATGTTGCTGATTTGTCATGTTGTCCTTGCAGACAGTTGGCTCGAATGGTTCAGAGATATAAATATCTTAAGCAAACAAATAACAAAGATTTCTGAATAAATTTAATTTTGATGTACACCAGCCTGAATTTTTTTTTCTGGGATGAATGCTTGGAATATAACATTTTAAAATAAATACAATAAATAAGCTATGAAAAATAGCTACACTGTATGATCATATAGAACATTTTGTAGGAACATTTCAATAAATTAAACACACCTACCTAGAAAGTGGCTTGATCAGAGCTTGGAAAATTTACTTTTCTGGACTACAGTTCTATGAATCCACCAACAGTATGGCCAGTGGATAGATTGGGTGGGAGATTCTAGTAGCTTTATTGCAAAAAAGTAAAATTTCCAAGCTTTGTTGAAGTCATTTTGTAGGCAAATATGATACCTTCTTTAAACTAGCCTTGGAAGGAGGCTTAGCATCTGTTAGCTGATTTCTCGAAATGATGGTAGAGCAGAGGTTCTTTGAGGCTTTAGCCCATGTAAGCGAGAAGGAGATGGTTTGCTCAATCTGTATTCCCACTAATGTCTTCTTCACTTCTAGCAGTGCCTTAGCTCTGACTTTCGTCTGCTTCTATCCACTGAGCACTGTTTCCTGTTTCTAGCCCTGCTGGGAATTTTTGGTATCTCATACAAGGAGTTAAGTTTTCAGAGGGAAAGTGTCTCTGTACCATTTACAGAGGCACAGTGCCTCATGCTGCTGAGGATATACATCTGAAAGATAATGTTTTGTGCAAAGCTATATGCTAAATCACAGCCAATTAAGATAGTACTTAACTATACCTTATCAAGCCCCATGATTCATAATTAAAGCATTTAGCTTATATAATTGTAGACAAATATAGGCCGCACTGGAGGAAACATTCATTTATGCGAGCAAAGTCAATTTCTTACCATTAAAAAACCAATCTCTATCATATGCCAGGGAGACTCCTGGGAACACGAGGAGCCTGACGAATGCAGAGGCAGTATGTTTAACATTAATTAAATTGTCAGGTAATTATTCATAATCATTCAATCTAAAATTCGTGACTAAATGGGATACCATAGCTGTCATTTCCCAAAACCCTTTCCAGTGGCTTTAAGATATTGGGGCAAATTGACAAAAAGGGGTAATTCAAGTAATGGGGATGAGGGAGTACATGAAAGTGAGAAATTATTATTTTTTTCAATCTGATGTCTGGGTAGCAGTTAAGTCAGGGGTGGGATCCTGGGATCCACAAGCTGTATGGGGACCTTAGGAAGGGTCCCATGAAGCCCTTGACCTTCAGAGCTCCTCCAGACCACCAAACACTGAAAAATGTGGGGTGTCTAAAATACATCTTCTTAAAGGCAAAATCACACTCTGGGAGTGTGGGACAGAATTCATTTGGGATTTATGTCTTAAGAAGCAGACACATGCAGGAAATAGCACTGAGCAGTTTTGTCTATATTTGCTGAATGTCTATATTCAGCATGCGGCTGTCATCATACATAGGGGAGCCCTAAGTGTGCACTAATTCACATTGGGTGCTCCCAATGCCCACCCAAACACTGGCTAGGAAGTGCCCAATACACATCGAGACACTGGCTAGGGAGTGCTGATGCACATTGGTAGTGTCCCATGTACACTCTTGTCAATGCCTTGATACACATCTTTGTGATTCATCAAGTGGGTTCCGTAGTGTCTCTGATACATAGTTGCATATGTGTAAATTTACACAAAATAGACCACAGTATAGGAATGTAGCTATGGGTTTGGTTCTAAAGAGTGTTCAAGGCCCCATCCTAAAAAAACCCCACCACCAACAAAACCAAAAATAAAAGTGGACCCAAATAATTGAAGGTGAATTTTGGTTATCATTAACAGGAGCCACAGTACAGGGAGATGAATGTAGCTTGCTAAAATCAGTGTGTAGCCACCTCTGAGATAAATCAAAGGAAGGATAAGTCCAGGAAGAAACTTATTTAGAGGTGTTTTGGATTTAAATTGCTGAGGATGAACATGCTCTCTGGTGCTCTCTTCTTCCTTGTCTAGGTGTTGGCCTTGATTTCACATAGATTGACTGTTAGGATAAGCAAGCTATAGAATGTGACACAGGCCAAACTGAAAGTGAGCTAGAATAATTTTCTTAGAGCTCCTTATGGAGAGCATTCCCACAGGTTCCATTCCCTTTTATGTCTAACTCAGAAAATAGTGAGGGATCAGTCAATAAGATTTTAAAAGAAAAGAAAAACAGAAGCTACATTCCTAGTAACATAGAAGTAGCTTCTCCATTCTGAAGAACAGAATAATGCTCCAAATATCCTCATCATGTCATAGGAGATCATCATTCAGACAATGTCTATATTTACACAATCGGATGGATCTGCACATGGAGAAGGGAGACAGGGGAAATAATGGGTGAGAGAGATGCATGGTGCTCCACATGCAGACAGTTGGGAAGATTCTGGCTCGCCTCCAGAGGCGAACGCCGTATTCAAGCAATAATAATGAAAATGAAAAATGAGAATATGAGGAATGCTGTTCCATGCCTCTTCTGCCATCATTCACCTCACATGAAACTGGAAGAGGAGAGTCTTTCAATGTAATTTGAGCATCTCAGAGCTCCATGTTGTATATAGAACCTCTCAGTGTAGGTTTTCTTTTTCAGATTGCTGCTCTCCTCTACATAAGGAGAGCAGTGACAGACATTACCATGCTGTACACATCCCACTTCATGATATGGTATATTTAGCAATGAATATTATTTAATGGGCACAAAATATAAATCATATACTTATGGGTGAATGCCATGTGGAAAGGGACTGTAACTGGGAACATTGTGCTTACGCAGATGACATCAGTTCATGAGGATTAGATGGAGAGTCCCAATTTAATGGGTTTGAGATAATCCTATCATCTGCCTAAAATCAGAAAACAATAGCCAGTGGGGCAGGTCTGATGAGGCAACTGATGTTCAATGTCCTGTAACCTCTTCCCACAACAATTCTCCTTTGCCTCCTTACCTGCCCACCTGTTACGGGTCTATCACAATCTCCATTGGCGCTTTGTCTCCTGAAGGCAAGACCATTAGCCCATTCCAGACCCCTTTGTCTGCTCTGCCAGAGAACAATTAACACATTCTCCTTCAGGTCAGAAAAGTGGTATTTAAATCTTAGCTCCAACCCCAGCATTTGTGGGAGGGCCCTTGCATTCCTGTGCATTGGACTGCCTTCAGACCTCCTAGTCTAAGCCACACTTCCCCTTGATCTTCAGCTTCTGGAAAGGCAACTGTCACCCACTTCATTCCAAAATCTCCTTGCTATCCAACTTTTCTTTCTTTTCCCTTTGTTAATAGTTAATAGTTGTAAGACTGCTTGAATCTTGCATGTGTTTATGATTTTTCCCCAATAAAATACTCTTTTGACCTCCAGTGGGTGTTTCTCAGTTAGTACCAGTATACGTAGGTTAAAAAGTTCTGTGGGTACCACCCTCTTGCAGGCTTCCTTTGAGCTATAATTCCCCACCTTCCTAAGGATACACTGAGTCACCCACCTTTTGGGGTAACACAGAAGGAATGGAACTTGCATTTACCATATCTTCATGTGTTCATTAGGAACACATGAATAGGGTTTTTATTTAGATGAAGCAATGAAATTGTGAGTTGCAAATTCATCAGAATTGTAGCATGGTAAAACATTCGAAGAAATGTGGCTATACCATGTCAAACCCATATCAGAACAGCATAATAAACATTCTACTGTGGATTTACAGAATTAGCCATCTGAATTCTCTTACAGATGCAAGAATTGGTGAGACTACCCCAGTCAGGTGGTATAATTTTAAAGTGGAGAATGTAATCTAGGAAAGCTTATTAGTGACCTCAGCAGACTTTGGGTCAGATCCAAATTATAATTTAGCTCATAGAAAAAAGTATTTGAAAGAAGAAAAGGATTTTTATGTAAACACTGACCCCACAGTGAGTTAGTCTCTTTTACTGTTTTGAGTAGCACCATTTTGTAATTACACTCTCCACATTTTATTGGAAGTGCCAGATTATTTTTATTACGTTAAAGCCAACATAATTGTTTACTTTCCGTGACACACTCGAGAAACTGTGAGAAGCTGCCCTTTCTCCATATGATTTGGGGATGAAACCCTTAATAACCCACTGTATTTTGGCATTAGAGATATATTATTTTATTATTTTATTATGGAACAAAGCCGCTCAGTGCCTGTAATTTTGACTGCTGGGAGTTTCTTTTCAAAATTAACAGAATTAAATCAACACATAAGCCTCTGAGTGGGTGTTCAGGGAGGGTTCTCCTCCTCCCATTCCCTTTCCTCCTCCTCTCCTTTCTTCTCATCATAATGATAATTATACTCCAAAATTAATTTAAGGTTCAGTCCTACATATATGTACCAATGAGAAAACCCTGCTAAACCATTTGGGCTTATTTTTGAATAGACATGCACAGAATTGTTTTGTTAAGTCTGTGAGTGTAAGGCTGAGCCACATAGAAGATGTTTAATGCTTGGTTGCAGTTGTTGTTTTTCCCTTCAGGGACTTTTCTTTAATCCCATAATATCTTAGGGTGTTTTGTCATATGCAAAGACTTGCAACCTTTTGTTGTCAAATAGATTGTGGCACTAAGGGCAGAATACCTCTGAGAGCATGTATGAAGCATTCATGCACACAGCTTGCAGCTAATCACAAACACATAACCTCAATTTCAGTCCTGCAATGCTGCTTGCTTGGATACTCACATACTTAATTTATTTATTTAGCACTATCAGTGTACATGGTGCTTTACATGAGTGGTTTACAATTGTTAATTTGACAGCTCCCTGCCCCTATGCTTACAGTCTAATAATACATGACACAAAAGGGAAAGGGGATGGCAGTAGGGGAGAGGATTAAGTACAGCAGATGCTGACGGCTCTTCTCTGCCTCCAAGACTACAGCAGTGGCAGTTGGGATAGAGAGAGCGCCTTTCACCACTTGCTTGACCTAGACACGAAGTAACTTTGCCTGCTTGTTCTCCTTTCCTGCAGCCACAGCAGTTGCAGTTGGGATGGAAGACGGGTCTTTCCTCAGCTGCTGGGCCTAAGCATAATGGAGTTGTGCTTTTCTCTTCTTCTGTTCCTACTAGCCCAGAGCAGTGACAGTGGGGATGGAGGAACAGACTTTTATCCATTGCTTGGCTTACAGTGGAAGCTGTTATTTCTCACAATTGCGTATCATGAACCACATTTTCACTGCCTTCTTCTTCTAATGAACTCATGGAAGAGTACGTAACTGCTGCTCCCATTTTGTCCCTACCAGAGTGATGTAAGGTTGTTGTATCTGCAAATTTTCCCTAGCACAGCAAGAGGAGAAAATGAATATTTCTATGTACTTCTTGCATGGGATTCACACATCCCAGAGTGTTTTGGAAAATTATTTTGCACAGAAATACATGTTGTTATGGCATGAGAATCATTTGTTGTTTGTTTGTTGATGTTGTTTTGATGCAATCCCCACCGTTTCTAGGTAGCCATATGTGTCTTTCATGCAAGTCCACTGTTTCCTGCACACAAAACAGTAATCTTGCATAATACTTCCATGAGGCTATATTTGTTTCTGTAAGATTGATATTTTTTTTTTGTCCAAGATATATTGGGGTACATATTTTGTGTGCACAGCTGTTATTTTCTGCTCACAAAATTGCAATTTTATGCAATTTATGCACTGTTTCTGGGAGGGGCTTGCACTAAAAAGGCAACAAAATCTTGCATGATGTATTTTATGCTTTTTAGTTAGCCCAATAAATATAATACTGTTCTGTGACATTTGGACTTTGTTATATTTTGCTGCATGGCCAACATGGCTATGTCTGAGTATAATAATTACAAATTGATTCAGCATCACAGCAGAGTCCCTGGGAGCCCAGGGACATGGTCTCACAGCACCAAGCCTCACCTTTTGTCCCTGGCATTGTGCTTCAGGACATATGAGGAAGACCATGGGCAATATCAACAGTCCTCATGTTTCTAGTGGCAGCTTCCTGCCTTGCACCCTTCTCCAGATAGGCCTGGCTCTGGCCCTCCTACTCCTCATCTTAGTTGAGGGTTGCCAGAATGAAAACTGAAGATGGCTCTTGTATCTTTAATGGTTGTGTAGAAGTGTTACTTGCTAGTGTTGCTTGCTAGCTAGTTGTATGATAAGGAGCAGCTGTCGCAGTGGTGTACGGATGGGGGGGCGAGGGGGTGGTGCACCTTGGAAGGCATTTTTGGGGGGCACCACCGCTCCTTGCCTGCCCCCCCACACACTGTCACCACTTCCCTAGGTGCTGTCACCCTGCCCATGTGCTCCGTCACCCCTACACCATGCACCATAGCCCCACCTCTACCCCACTAGTGCCAAGCTACACCACTGAGCTGTTGAAATTCCCTCTTCAGCATAGCCATTAAAGCTATAACAGCCCTCTCTAGTTTTCAGTCTGGCAACCTGATACTAGTCTACCCCAGGCAACCCCAGTTAAGTTGGGTGATCTAGCCTGTAGGGTTGTCCAGAGTCACCCACGCTCTTTCTGCAGCACCTATCCTCATGCTCCAAGCAGTAGTTGCTCAGGCCAGGGAGCCTTGCAAAGTATAGTGCAGTGCAGCCCTGGTGGTTGGACTGCTGGGTAAATCCACTTTCCCACCAGCAGCAGCTGATTCCACGCCTTCTCTGCCAGACTGCTGCTCAGTTAGACCTTCATGCCACTGTGGGGGCCACAGAAAGAGTATGTACATTTGTGGGACAGAAGGAGGAAGGAACAGTGCAGTTCTACAGGACTTCAGACCAGCTGACATGCAGAATGTAGCAAACTGGCTAGGGATTCCAGATGGTTCCCGATGTCTGGCATCCTAAGGGCATTGCTCTTCCCAGTGGCTGTGTCGCTGAAGCGATTCAAAGGCAGATGTTTAACAGCTAAGCATTCACATTTCTCTGTCTAGATGTCAGTTTTGCTATCTTTCCCATGTGGATTTGTTAAAGACCCTCTCTCCTTGTTACTCTCTACACCCCAAATTTGGGGGATGTAACTTCTTTGTCCCCAGAGAGCCAACAGTGTCCCCAGGTTTTGGGGGAGGGGAGATGGTATTGGCCATTTTAACATGTTATGGGTTACTTTGGCAACTTTGCCACATTTGGGGCTTTCCCTAGACCTATGAAAGCCTTTCTCCAACCATAAAGTTGTTCTTAGAAATGGAAGTCCATTAATTTTCTGGTTTGTAGAAATACTGAAGACCTCTGATGGTATAAGAAGTGATGGTTCACCTAAATATTGCCCAGATTTCCCCAATCTGCATGGCCAGTGGCTTTATGAACATACCCTAAAACAGTGTCAATTTGACAAGGGACAGTCTTGATTAGTTCTCTGTTATTTCGTTTTTCCAGATGCTTCTAAAATGTTTCAGTTTCCCTTTTCTTCTCCTGCTTCCCCCCTTTGTCCTTATCTTTTTTTTGAGTTCCTGCAAACTGAGTTTGCACTCAACTCTGCAGGGTGTGTGTGTGTGTTTGTGGGCGGGGGGAAGGATAAGACAAGAAGAGGCAGAGTCTTGCCCTTCCCAGCAGGCTTGGGCAAAAGCAAACTGCTGCAGCGTCTCATAGATTGTATATACTTTCTCATTAACAACTTTTGCCATCGTGATCACACTCTTGATGATGTTTGACCACCTGCACCCTGGTTTTCATTTGTTAAATGCTGCAAGGTATGTATGCATACCTGTGTCATGCTAAAAGGAGAGGGACCTTGACATCCACCAGCAGTGCTAGCATCTCCTTAGGATCTGGGGAATTATTAACTCAGAGGAGACCTGTGAGAGAAGGGTAATGGCACAATTTTTTCATCTGTGTATACCAGTACTAACTGTAGAGAAGACTCCTGTTAAAAGTTAAAAAGGTGTTTTATTGGAAATCAACACACACACAAGAAATCAAGCAGTCGTGTGAACCATGCAAGGCTATTGAAGGAAAAGCTGAAGCAGGTTGGATAGAGAGAGATTTTGGGTGGAAGGGGTTATATTTACTGGTCCCGAAGCAGATGATCAAAGTGGAGTGGTTCAAAAATGAGTTTGAGGACAACACAGAGAAATGGGAGTCTGGGGTGCAGAGTGATGCCTGATGTGATAGCGTGTTAGTGTGTTGTGTATTATCTGGGCTGGAGCCAGAGTTTGTATCCTCTAGGAAACTCTGAAGGGGTGTGTGTTAATTGCTTCCTGGCAAAGCAAACAAAGGGATCCAGAACAGGCTAATTGTCTTAACTTGAGGTGACACAGCATTGGGGGGAGTCACAACAGTCTCTTAATGTCTTGGTCAGGTAAAGTGAATAGGTAAGATCTTTGTCGGATATGGGCACAAGCAAGAGTGCTTGCCTGCTTCACCTGAGCAGTTTCATCTTCTATTATATTTGGAGGTTGAGTTGTTGAGAGGATTATCCCAAACTTGTTAATGTGAGGGGTTTCCATCTAATCTAGTCATCCTGACCTAACACACACTTACAGCCAGTGTCCTTTTACTGCATGTTTTTCCAGTTATAAGTGTCTAGTTTCCTAAGAAAATGATATTTCTCACCAATTTTTCTATCCAATAAGATTGGTGTGTGTGTGTGTATGTGTGTGTGTGTATATGTAAGGTATGGTAACACCTGAAGCCTTTCACAAATGTAGTTTGCCAGATTCCAGAAAGTATCTTACTCTTTGGTGCATCTTTCTGTCACAGAAAATCTTATAATGTGTTTTAGTTGACAGCAATCCCTCTGCCCTCATGGAATTTAGCATCACTCATAGCTGTTTTTCATTACAAGTATCAGACTGAGTGTCTTTTTTTTTTTATCACTTCCCGTAGCCTGACCAGTATGCCAAATGTTGCAAGGATTGTAATGAATGAGATCGATTTTTCATATTGAATCTAAGAATCATGGGTTTTGTTGTCTTCTCTCCCCTGCAGTTTAACGTTCTTTATAACTGAGATCTGGTTGTTCTATATTCTTTCCCAGTATGCCTTTGGTTTGTACTGACTCCCACAGTGACACTCAATGCAGTTTACAAAAGCTTTTACACTAATATGCCACATGAGGGAAGTGTAGGAACTCCAAATGGGTTCCCCCCCACACATAAAATAAGTGCCTAAGAGTTTAAATTTTATTTTTATCTAGTTAATGGATTATGAATGACATGTAATTATTTTCCTCCTGAAAATCATGTTAATTTTCAAGGGAAAATGCATGGTGGTAGAATTAGCTGTTGAAATGTGATAATGTAACACTGTTTATTGGGAAAACAGAACTGCTTTCCTAATCCACCATAAGTAATTTCTATCAATCCAATCACAGGTGATGCTGCAGCATTAATATGAATGCACTTTGTCCTCCAGGCATACAGCAGACACAAAAGCAGATTTGGTTTTTTGTTTTGTTTTGTTTTTTTTAATTGTAGTCTGACTATTTGAGAAAGAGCTTCAGCAAATTGAGATTTTCCAGACTCATCAGCCACTGTTGTAATCTTCACAAGTAACTCCTAATGAATTTAAGAGCAAAGGGAACATTTCAGAATATAGCTTAAATCTGTCATGTTCAAGCATTCCAGGTATGGAGCACAAACATCCTTAAAACCTGATATATTCATAAGATTGAATTTTTGCGTTGGCTTCCTGACTGGACTATTGCAAAGCAGTTGCTTCAAAACTGAAGAAGGAGCCACGTAGAATCTGTGTGCCTAATGTGCTTATATCAGGAGATATACCTAACCAGAAGGTGAAAACGAAGTTTTTATAAAGTGGTAATGGTCTCACTTCCTCTTACTCATTGGAACACTTAGGCCATTTCTGCACTACACTTTTATAGTGCTATTATTCCACTTTCAACTTCCTGTGGAATTCTGGGGTTTATAGTTTACTGAGGCCAAAGAGCTTTCTGGCTGAGAATTCTAAATGCCCCGCCCTAAACTGCAAACCCCAGGATTCTACAAGATATGGAAAATCGAATAATAGTGGTATAACAATGTAGTGCCGGAATGGTCTGAGAAGGAATTATTGGAGGCAGCCTAATTGTTGATTAGATGCATTTTTTAAATTACTCTATATTATTTCCCTTTCAGAGTGATTCAAATTTAGCTTAACTGAACAAAATACCTGGGCACAGATTGATACAGGGCCGCAGATAGGTAAACACAGTATGGATGTCCAGAGAGGCACTAGTGAGCATTCTGAGGCAGCTGGAGATTGAAGGTACTAGCTCACCCCTCTTCTCATTACTGTGTGGCTCAAGAGGACAGAAGAATGGAACAGCCCTCTAGCCGGGTAGGCCTCCAGCTTATTGAAAGCTGATCAGCAAAGTGGGGCTGGAGCAGCCAAGGAACCCTGGCCTGCATCCATGGTATAGGAGAAACAAACTAGTGGGGATAAAAGCACATTCAAATAGGGTTTATCTCATTTTTTGATCCAGACTGGTATATCCTACAAAAGGCAGAGTGGCTCTGAACCTGCACTGGGGTTGTGTGGCATATGTTTCCACACATGGAACCCTTTTATTGAATGACACTAAATGTGAAACCTAAACCACAACCAAATATCCATGCGCACAATGCCTATCTGGACATAATGTGAATCCTTATCCACTGACAATGGACAGTAGCAAGGGCAAGGCCACCACATGCACAACCCTGCTTCTGTAACTTTGAAATGAATGCAGCCATTCCACATGAGAGAAATATGTTCAACTGTTTCCAAAGAGCAAGTTAACACACATGTAAAACATCAATAAGATTACAGCCAGTTTCACCTGGAATCACCCAGGTAAAAAATGGACTCATTGACTTATTGTTCATTGAAAATCCTTGATGTTATTAAAGCTCTGAAACTTTTAACCAGTGTTTTCACCTCAGTTCCACTGACGGTGTGTGCGTGTGGAACTGCCTGCATATGAGATGCTATAAATCAACCTAGTTGTGAGTCTCCTTCATCCAGAAAGTTTGTTGGCCTTCTAAGTTTTTGTAACAAAATTACTTTTGAACTTAAACATATAGGCTCTTTCCACACCAGGCAATTAGAACGGGGCAGTGTGTCCTCTCACGAAGGTCGTCTGCGCCTTGGAGTGGACTAGGAGTGGACTACTTATTGGAGATCCACACCTCAGTCCACTCCAAAACGATCCCAAGTGGTCCTTCAGCATGTTTTTGAAAGACCGGAAAAAACAGGTCTTTATTTTCCTGGAACGTGTCATTGTGTTCCTGCACCCTGGTGCAGATTTGCAGGCTTGCACCAATGTGAGCCTGCGATCAGCGGAGGATGGGCAAGCTTCAGTGGTTGGTCAGGACCCACGACCAACCGGAAGCTGCCATTTTGGAAGCTGGAAACTGCCATTTTGGAAGCCAGAAGCCGCCATTTTGGAAGCTGGAAACCGTCATTTTGGAAGCCAGAGCATTGCAGATCTACAGACCTCACACTGCTCTGATTCTCCCTGGACCAAGGAGGAGGCCTGCGGAAGGGTTTCAGGGACAGTCCACGTTGCTTCGTACCCCAGAAGAAGCAGTAGGTAACGGCATGGAGTGATTCCCTCGCCTCGTGTGGAAAGAGCCATAGACTCCTTTGAAGCCTAAAAAAAAAAAAAATCAGGCTCATTTATAGCAATTTGTCTCAGTGCAAAGACCTTCTCATATGTGAAAAAAAAATGGGATAAGATTCCTTCTCACAAGCCTTATTAATTTCCGCCTGAGAGTTACAACCAGGGCCATTTCTGCACTAGATTGTTATAGTGCTATTATTCCACTTTCAACATCCTATGGAATCCTGGGGTTTGCAGTTTAGGGAGGGGCCTCAAGACCCCATAGGATGTCAAAAGTGGAATAATAGCGCTATAACAGTCTAGTGCAAAAATAGTGCAGGATAATCTGCTTTGTGCAACATCTCTTGTTTAATAAATTGTATGAATGAAATCTTGGAGCTTGAGCCATAGTTGCAGGACTTTCACACATTTGCTTTGATTATGGCATTGCTAAATATCGGTGGAAAATCATATTTCACCCTCCTCTTTAAAATTAAGACGCAGTTGCTCCCCTAAAATACAAATTTGTTTTGTTATGAGAATGATTATTGTGTAATGATTAAGGTGGAAAAGAACGTTGTTGAAACCAACAGTTTCAATGAAAATACCCTTTCCACTCCTTTTAAGAGTTGTTGTCAGAGAAATGCACATCTCCTTGAGAATTTGCATATTTTCAAGCCTTATAGGGAGAAACAAAATGCTTGCAAAACAATGTGCACATTTTTAGATGTGAATGGGTAACATTTGCACATCTGAGAAAAAGTTAGGCATCAACATGCTTTAGTTGTAAGGGAAAAATGCACACATTAGCTAAAATGCACAAATAAATAGTTGCATTAAGGGAAAAACGTACATGCATTTCTGTGCCCTCCCTAAAAAATGTTGTAATTTGGTATGGAACAAAGGCAAGAAGAAACATTATGTGGAATTTGAAAAAATGCAATGGAATTGGAACTGAGATTTTCACATCTCAATGATCGTTGCAACCACTGTGGCACAGTAGTTCAACTGTTGGACTAGGACTATGGGAGACAAAGGTTTGAATTCCTGCTTAGCCATGGAAACCCACTGGGTGACCTTGGGATGCTATCCTTTCTCAGCCTAAGAGGAAGGCAATGGCAAATCTCCTCTTCTAAAAAAGCCCTATAGTAGGGTTGCCCTAAGTTGTAGGTTGACTTGAAGGCATATAAACACAACAAGGAGTGATCATTACTAGCTGAAAAACAACTAGTAAGTAGGTGAGTATTACCCAGATGAATCTTACACTGATCTTATGTACCTGCCCAAATCCTTAGGTCATTGCTACAGGCTATCTACCAGGCAGGGATGAAGCCAGGGAGATGGCATTATGAAATACTGTCCACAAGGAAGTCTGTTTGTAGGAAGTTTTCTTATAAAACTGCCACAATGGATAAACAACAACAACAACAACAACAGGTTTTAGATTCCTGATGATTTAATTTGGTTAATTTGGTAAAGTTCCAGTAGAGTGCTAGAACGGCTATTTTAAGAAACAGTACTTTATATTGGATTTCATCTTTCATGAAAGCTATGATTACTGTTTGTTATTATTTGCTACATACTGTTTTGTAGTCTTCCAATACCATGTGATCTACCAGAGGATTCTTAATATTGAGCACGTTAAAATGATAATAAATACTTAAATATATAATGAATTCCAATTTAGTTGCTTTCATGTCCCTAGAGGAATGCTGGGAACTATAGTTTAGGAAGGGTGTAGATAACATTACTAGGCACTCAAATGTTCTCCCAGTCAAAGGCAATTATTCCCAAAGTTCCCTGTGGGGAGGAAATAATTACTAAATCAGTTTGAATTTGAAGTATAGATATGCGATTAGGCTCTTTTCACAAATGGTGCATTCATTGGGTTTTGCATATGCTATGTCTGCGGGTCAAATGAAAAGGGTTATATTGATGAAAGTAATTTATATTTATACTTGATTTTAAAAATGTATCACTCTGCTTTTAGGAATATTAAATCAAAGTTGCTAAAACATGTATGTAGTTTAAGAATGGCTCTGTTCAGCTTTTATCTCATCTTAACAACATTCACAAGTCAGACATTCCAGGATGAAAAAAATATTCTAGCTTCACTTGTGAAGATGTCCTTGTTTTCACAGAAGGGCTCTTTGCGCAGAAGTCAAAGGACAAGTCTTGTGCCAGGGCATGACATTCTTGGACTGCTGCAAGGATGCCAGTACTCCAAGAAGACTCATCTCTAAGGACTCATCTCTACAGTGATGAGCACTTGATGCCCCCTACCTGTTCCCTCTCCACACCAGGATAATAATTATTATATATCTTCAAGCTGACCATGACTTACGGTGACCTATTACAGGGTTTTCCTGGAAAGATTTATTCAAAGAAGTTTGCCATTGCGTTCCTCTAAGGATGAGGGAGTATAACATGCCCAAGGTCAACCAATGAGTTTCCATGGTTGAGAAGGGATTCAAACCTTGTTCTCCTGAAGTTCTAGGCCATTTCCACACTGCACTGTTATAGTGCTATTATTTTCCTTCCAACATCCTGTGGAATTCTGGGGTTTGCAGTCTATTGAGGCCAAAGAGCTCTCTGGTTCTAGAGAATTCTAAATGCCCCTCCCTAAACTACAAACCCCAGGATTCCATAGGAAGTTGAAAGTGGAATAATAACACTATAACAGCTGTAGTACAGAAATGGCCTTAGTCTGATACACAAACCACTATACCACACTAGGTCTGCACTGGGGCAGCCAAATCTAGAAACCATCAGAAAGTGGAAGTGAAGAAAACTGCAAGTAACAATGTTACCTATAACACAAAGGCTTGAGTTGTATTTCAGACCCAACTAGAGTAGAAACCATTGAAGCAATGGGACTTACTAGTCAATGGGATGACTGGTTGGGACTAGTAAGATTCAGGATACAATCTTTTGGGGGTAGCAATGGCATAACAATATTCTTGTTGCAAAATAATGCAACAAGAGATTTTCTGGTGGGGGAGGAGACTTTGAGTTGTTTTATTTTTTTTAATTAATTTCAAAACGTGGTAGGCCATTTTTAAGGAAGTGACAGCACCACTCCAATCTGATTTGGTCAGACCTCACCTGGAACATTATGTCCCGTTCTGGCACCCCTATTTAAGGATATGGATATGCTGGAATGAATCCAGAGGAAGTGGACCCATGTTTGTTACAATTGAGGGAGCTGGGCTTGTTTAGCTCAGAGAGCAGTAAAACAAAAGAGATTTTAACTGACTATTAAAATCATAGGCTCTTTCTGTACCATACCTTCTTGCATGATCCTCCAATGATGATCCCAGCAGTGGTTCTATCAGGAAGGGAGCTTGATGGGAGTGCTCCTTTCCACACCAGACTTGCCCCCTGTGGAAGGGAGTGTGATGGACATGCCTCTTCCTTCTGCTGCACTTTCCCATGCTGTGCCAGGGCAGGAAGCACCATCATTGCGCATTATGCCCTTCTTCAAGACAGGTTAGTGTGGGATGGTGGCGCAATTGTGGGTCATTGACGGGTTTTCTTTGACTGTGGCACCTGAGGATGGGAGAGGAGTGCAGCTATGATGGCATCATGTAGAAATGTTGTCGAGGTCCTGTTTCTATCTTGTCCCCATGCCAGGATGGGAGGCTACCATGGAAAGAGCCATAGAGTCAAAGATTTGGAAGGGGCCTCATGAGCTACTGGGTATAACATTCTACTCAATGCAGGCTCTCCAACTAAAGCAGCCCCAGCAGGTAGGTGTCCAAAAAGAGGTTGGAATCTAGACAAGAGAGCCTACTACCTCTCTAGGCAATTGGTTCCATTGCTAAACTGCTCTAACTGTCAAGTAGGAAGACCTTCTTTATAGTAAGAACTTTTTCAACAATAGTGGTTGTTGATGGAACCTCCTTTATTCTGTGGTTTTGAACAGAGGCCACCTGTCAGGGATCTTTCAGCTGTGGATTCTGTCATTGGTTAAATGACCCTTAGGATTTCTTTCAGACTTTCAATTCTATAATTCATTTCCTTCTGTTTCAAGATATTTTTTAAGAATTAAAAAGCAATGTATAATGTAATAGATTATTAAATGGGCTGGCAACAGTAGTAGTAACAACTTTCTTATTTGGTCTTAGGAGACATTACTTTAAAAATAATGCCTTCTGCTCTGGGGATCATCCATACACTTTGTTGTCAATTGCTATTAAGCTGGCGTCCATTTACAGTAACTCTATGAATGAGAAACCTCTAATGCACCTTTTCATTAACAGCCTTACTCAGGCCCTACAAACTTCAGGATGTGGGTTCTTTGGCTGAGCTTTGTCCACCCGGAATATAGTCTTCCACTTTTCCTTCTGCTTCCCACTGTACCAAACATTGCATTCTTTTCTAATGCATCATGTCATCTCAGGATGTGGTCAAAGTACAATATTGTCAAGTTTAGTCACGTTGGCGTCTAGGGAGTGTTCAGGCTTGGTTTGCTTTAGGACACATTTGTTTGTCCTTTTGGCAATCCACAGTATCTTTAAAACTCTCTCCAGCACCACATTTCGAAAGAGTTGATTCTCTTTCTGCAAACTACCTCCGTTGTCTAGCTTTCACAACCATATATGGAAATTGGGAATGTGATAGTATGGGTGATTCCACACATCCACACATAGGCTGCCAGTTTTCCACAAAGCTTTGACATACTGTTGCTCTGCAGCATTGTTGGAAATGTATATTTTTACCATTTTAATTTCCCCAAATGACCGTTAACAATGTTCTCTTATGGGTGTTATGGGAAAAAAATAATGTCATCACCAAGCCAAGCAGTATTGTTTCTGACTTCCATTTCCAAATAAGCCAAGAGTATGTTGGCACAGGAAGGAGATAAAGACCTAAAGCAAGCCCCGCCAATGTATAGTGACAGGCTGGCATTTTGTTAGCCAGTGATGATGTGCTAAGTTAGGCTTAGGGTGTTGTAACTGCTTTATGTTCTCATTTGCGGTCATGGCACCATTAGTACAATTGCAAATAATCCGGAAGCCCATCTTAAATGCAAGTCTAGCTTTTTAAAAAAGTTTTGCAATGTTTAAAGTTGTGCAACATGTAAAGCTGTACAACATTCTGTTTTGTGCTTCCCCCTCAATCTTTTAGGAAAGCCCCATAACTTTTGAAGCTGTGCATCATTTCATTTTGTACTTTTCCCCATCTTTTAGAAGAAAATAAAACTTTTAAAGGTGTGCAACATTTAAAATTGTGCAATTTTAAAATTGTACAGCTTTTAAAGTTGTGCAACGTTCTGTTTGATGCTTTTTTTTTTTCTTTATTTGGAAAACTCTTTTGTTTTAATGGGAAATCTGTACAGCTTTCTGGAAAACCATGTTGCATTTTGGGAAGCTCTTTAACTTTCTTCAGAAAGTTGTGCAGTTTCCTGCCATTGTGGGAAAAAAATGTTCCTACATGTCTCAACACTGTGGGAGGAAAAATTGCTTGCCTTTTCCGGATATCTCTCAGGAATGAGAAAGCCTACAATTACCATCCATAGCATGAGCAGCATCACCACCATGTACAAACACTGCCTCGATAACATTGAATTGAATGTAGATGTTTTCCATTAGAGAAAAATGTTCACATGTGTAAGACACCAACAGGATTCTGGCTCTCATGACAACTAAGAGGAATCAGAATCAAGTCAGTTTTTGCTTCCAAGGGATGATCAGGAAAGAAAAGACTGTTGTGGCCAAGGTGAATTTTTAAAAGAGATATATACTACATTTTATTTCCTGGAGCCTGGGAGCAGAGTCTAGCTGTAGGGGAAGAAGTTTAGCTGAGCTAAGCTGGCAGATAATGCAGAAGAAGAGGGAGGAAAGGAGAGACTGGAAATTAAGAGTGAAGAGGTTTCTCACCAATTTTGCCATTTAATAATAACAATGAATGGTGTCTTTTCAGTATGATTAAGATTACTTTTGAATGCAATGGTACATATAACAACAGCATAACAGTGAGCCACCCCTGCCCCTGCTCGTACCTTGAAGCACTTTAAAGGGCCCTGATATCAACCAATTATTTTACAATAACAGACAATATTTTATTCCACCTGGATGCATCTGAAGAAAAATAAGAAACTCTGGGTTTCCTCCATTGGCCTGGCTGGGACTAGCTGCCCTTTGACTTAGATGGCCTTTGCGGTTTGTTCTAGCTCCATGTCTATATGATTCCCCTTCATCCAGAACTGGCTCATTAAATGGCCCTCCACTGTTTTCTGCTTATTTTTGAATTTTCTTCTATTTTTTTAATTCCCTCCCCCATTTCATAGAATCATAGAATCATAGAATCATAGAATCATAGAATCATAGAAATGTAGAGTTGGAAGAGACCACACGGGCCATCCAGTCCAACTCCCTGTCATGCAGGAACACCCTCAAAGCACTCCCGACAGATGGCCATCAAGCCTCTGCTTAAAAACCTCCAAGGTAGGAGACTCCACTACTCTCCGAGGCAGCAGATTCCACTGCCGGACAGCCCTGACTGTCAGGAAGTTCTTCCTGAGGTTCAGGTGGAATCTCCTTTCCTGCAGCTTGAATCCATTGCTCCTTGTCCTGGTTTCTGGAGCAGCAGAAAACAAGCCCCCTCCTTCCTCTACGTGGCATCCCTTCAAATATTTAAACATGGCTATCATGTCCCCTCTTAACCTCCTTTTCTGCAGACTAAATTATTTTGAATTTAATTTAATTTAATTTAATTCAAGATAATTTTGAATTATCTTGAACTGTGAATGATTTTGAGAATCTCATAAGGAAGTGTATCAATATACATCTCTTAATATATGTATTTTAGTATATTTCTACGGGAAAACAGAGCTAGGAAAAAAATTTTTTAAGTATTTATTCTTCATTTATTTTCTGTCACAACTCTTCTTCCAGAACTGTGTGTGAAGGCAGCTTATAAAATTTAAATATATAGATCAATCGAAGACATATTTTAAAAAATACTGTTAAATATGTGATTAAACTCTCTGTGATATTAAAACACTAATGACCTAAAAGCTCTTCAAAATACATCCAGTTTTTTAAAAACAAGATCAAAGCAATACAGTTATTATTTACAGTTATAGATCCAGCCTGCCACCAACATAGCTAGAATTATACGTGTGGTTTTGAAAAATAATGCTTTGCTTTTCCATTTTTCAAAAGTAACCACACACTTTTAGTTGTTTAGGAAACTAAAAGTAACTAATTACTTTTGGTTACTTAACAAAATGGTGCAACAAGGAGCTGGCATGCAATACAAAACACTGTCTTCATCTGTCTACCTGACAATTGTTATCAAGCTGTACACCTTCATGCTTTGATATGGTTTAACTGGCAGAAAAATATTAATTGGTAGATATGTTTAATTGGCACAAAACATAAATTATATATACTTATGACTGGAAAGGCCATGTGAAAAAAAGGGACACTGGCTGAGAATAGGTCAGAGATGATCTCAATGTGGAGAGACCATAAGAAATAGCCAAGAAAGCCTGACTTAATATCTCTGAGCTAATCCTATCAACTGCCCAACCTCAGAAAACAATAAGGTGCCTAGACCTGTTTTTTGCAGTCTTTAGAAAACATACTGGAGGACCACTCAGGATCGTTTTGGAGCGGACTGCGGTGTGGATATCTGGTAAGTAGTCCGCTCCTAGTCTGCTCTGACCCCTGCTGTGTGCATTTCCTACCGGAGCCTGGCCCCAGAACCCCACTCAACCAAGACATTGAAACAATCAGTCCATTCCAGACCCCATATGTTTACTCTGCCAGAAAGCATTTAACATTACACCCCTTGAAGGAGGGAAACAGAGTATAAAAGTCTCCAGTTTTGAGCAACTAGCTTTGTAGTTCACCAGTTGCTGATGGTCTCTCTGCCAGTTTGCTTCCTGGCTGTGTACTGCCCTTAGACACACGTCTAAGTCACATTCCTGCTCCTTCACTACTCTTCTGGACTGGTAATTATAACTCCAAGTCTTCAGCCTCTCTATTCATAATTTTCCACTCTTGATCCTTCAGTTAGCTCTTGTGTGAATATTTGATTGTTTGTATCTTGTTTGCATGCATGAGTGAATTCTCCTCAATAAAACACATTTTTAGTTTACTTTTGAATCTCTGGCTGGTTCTTTTCCTGCATGAGCCCGTAAACATTGGTAGAAAGGTCTCTCTAAGTTGTCCCCTCTTGTTAGTCTCCTGATTTTGGGCTAATTCATTCCCCACTTTTGTAAGGAGTGACCCTTGTGGCACCTACGGTTTACAGTAACAAGATTAGAGGAAATGTGGGCAACACCCTGTTTTTCTGTTCCACAGGAAAACAGACCTGCAGAGAAGTCCAGCCAGAATTTGTTAGGAACATGAGTGCATGTATGAATGCTATTCATACAATGGAGGACCACTTGGGGTCATTTTGGAGCAGACTGAGGTGCGGCTCTCCGGTAAGTAGTCTGCTCCTAGTCCGCTCCAGGGTGCAGACGAACTCCGTGAGAGGACGCACTGCCCCGTTCTAATTACCTGGTGCAGAAAGGGCCAATATTTCATGAGACAGTAACACAAGGCAGTAAGCGCTTGAACCAGCTGCTAATACATCACTACTATTTCCTTTGATTACACTCTTATAATGATAAAAATAATTAAAAGTAAGTTTTACATGGCAAAAGGGTGACATTATTGATCAGCAAGCTACAGTTGTTAATTTCAGATACAATTCCTCTGCTTTGATGCCCTGTTTTTGGATTGCCCCTGCTTTGGAGGTTTGGTTGGTGAATAGGTTGGCCTTTTTTAGATGAAAATTTAAAACCTGACTTTTTATTAGAAATCTCAGAGCTTAATCTTATTACTGTTAAAATGTACCTGTTCAGGATTTTAGCAGTTTAAGCCTTTTCCACTGTTTTAACATGGTGATTTATGTAATGTGCTTTTATCCCATTTAAATTATTCTGTTTTTATCTGGAATTTTTTAAAAGTGCCTATTTTTTTTAATTGTACATTGCCCCGAGATCTCATGATAGAGGATGGGATAAAAATATCTTAAATACATGCAGACAAAATATGCATAATTGCTTTGTCATTTAACAGGAGAAGTAATTACAAGGAACTAGTTACCAACAACTATCTACTTATGTCAAATAACAAACAAGCATGTTACAGAAATAATATGGTGTGGAATTCCTTCATCACTGGGGAAGAAGTGATTAAAGGGAACTATATGCAAACAACTACTTGCAATTAACTCCTTTATCTGACAACAAAGCTAACTGTATTATATTATGCTTGTAAAGTGATCCAAGAAACAAAAAGCTCATTGCAGCAAATGTTGTGTGAATACTTCATAATGCAAATACTGTCTTCCTGTCCTTTGATCTATTTTTATTGAATACCAAGAGAAGAAAAGGAAATGTCTCAGGAGAAATCTAGCAGCTGACCTACCCAGAAACCTCCAGCAGTAGGCTGCTATGAATTCTGCCTAATGCAAAATCTAGGGGACATTTGAAGTTTCCCACTACAGTACAAGAATAAAGAACGTCAAGGGAAGCAGAAAGAGTCTGAGTAAGGCAAGTGAAAATTCTCCAAAGGCACTAACACAAATCCATTAGGCAGTCAACTGCACAGAAAATGACCAGGTCATTCAAGAAAATTAGATTCCTTTGATCAGCTGTTTAAAGAGATACTACTGAAAGAATGCTAACTTTGGAGAACGATACCCAGCAGCTCTCAAGATCAGGGATGAATGGTCAAAATGTAGGTCTGGGTTGCATGTAGATTAGGGATGAGCTGCAAATAACCACCCCAGTTCCCTTGGTTCATGTTCATTTTTATGAGTGTCAAAAAGTTCTTTCCTTTTTTTGTAGTTATCCTTACACTCTTTGCAAGTATATTCTTACTATCTGGGTAATGTCCAGCATCTCCTTTTCCCCTCTGGTTGCTGCTTCATCTGGGGCTCCTTTTCTTTGTTTTTCCCACATTTGCCTTTACATCCATTTAACTTGTGGTTATCTGCTTGCATTTGTCAGTTAGGTCACAATGCCAGTTCTGATGTGCTGACAACACAGATACCTATGAAAATACCTCATGCACCTTACCAGCTCAGATTTAACGTGAATAGCTGTATGGACAAATGAGGCCTCAGACAGCATAGGAGAAGGAAGAAAGGAAGGAAGGCCATTTCCACACTAAACTGTTATAGTGGTATTATTCCACTTTCAACATTCTATGTAATCCTGGGGTTTGCAGTTTAGGGAGGGGCATTTAAAGTTCTTAGCCAGAGAGCCCTTTGGCCTCAGTAAACAACAAACCTCAGAATTCCACAGGATATTAAAAAGGAATAATAGCACTATAACAGTCTAGTGTGGAAATGGTCAAAAAGAAGGAAGAGGAGAAAGCAGAAGGAGAGGAGGAAGATGTCATGCCCTGCTTCCAGAGCATGGACTCTGACTCAGAGTCTGAAGCAGAGGGCATGCCAGAGGCTGAAACAGAAGGCATGCCAGGGGCTGCTTTACAGAGAGCAGTTACAATGCCAGAAACAGAACAGGAGATGGTGCCAGCTCCAACAGAAAGTCTTGCCTCTTCAGATACAGGAGAACACTTACCTAGATGCAAGTTTGCACAGAACAGGCAACAGACACAGGATAGCACTATTATTCCGCTTTCAACATCCTGTGGAATCCTGGGGTTTGCAGTTTAGGGAAGGGCCTTAGGATGCAAACCCCAGGATTCCATAGGATGTTGAAAGTGGAATAATAGCGCTATAACACTCTAGTGTGGAAATGGACCCAGTTTTGCAATCTCAGAATTTATAACCAGCAACAACCAATCAAGGCACAGCTGCACTAGGCTTTGGGTCTATTTAGCTGGCTTCTTTCCCCTCCAAGAGTTTTCAGAGTTTATCTGACTTGCTACCTTGCTGGATGCCTTGACAAATGCTTGGATGGACCTTGGACACTTTCTTGCCGTGAAACCCTGCTGGACTTTGTTTATGCTGGACTTTATTTGTGACTCCTTGCTTACTCCCTGGAAGTAAGTAACAAGCTTGGAGATATTGTCTTGTTTGATTTATCTGCTGTGCCAGGACTGAGATAGGACAGAAGAGGAGGAGGAAGAAGAGGAGAATAAGAGGAAGAAGAGAGAGGAGAAAGGAAGAAGGGGAAGAAGAGGAGGCAGGAGAGAAAGGAGGAGGAGCAGGAGGAAATAGGGAAGAAACAGGGGGATAAGACTAGGAGAAAAAGGAGAAGGAGAAAAGAGAAGGACAAAGAGTAGAAAGGGGGAAAGGAGAGGAAAGAAGGAGATGAAGAAGAAGAGGACATGTGCTGAGAAGCAGCCAGAACCAGGGAAACACATTGCAAACCCCAAGTGTGGTAGTTATTTATTTATTATCAGTCAGGCAGTGTTGAGGGTGCTAATTCTGAGGTGATTGTCAAAAGTAAAGGATATTCAGCTCAGTGCTGATAGAGACCTCAGGAGATTACTTCGTGAGTTGGGCATATCTAAATTCCAGCGATAAGATTACTATGCTTGCCATTATGCACAGCACAGTGCAGATTTAGAAGTATTCTCATTTGTTATCTGGGGTACCCAACAGAGTATTTTGCCATTGGATATATATCAGGGAGAGCACCAGCAAAAGGAATTGAAAGCAAATAAACATGATACATGGTAACTCTCATTGCAGATTCATCTGAAAAATTGCTTGGCTTTTATTAAATAACACTTATTAACTTACCATATTCTTCCTGAAATAGGAAACAGAAACTGACCTTTTCAAACCCTCCTTTTCTGGCAGTTTAAAGGGAACGTTATAAATATCAGGAGATACTGCACTGAACAAGAAACACAACCTCTTGAAACAAATTTAACTTTGATGCATAACATGGAAGACTACTGCCAGAGCACACATATACATTTCCCATTATTACATTACCTTCTTATCAAAAAACTGACATTCAGACTATTCCAAAAAATATGACTGCCCTTTCAGCCTCTAAATTTGGATTTATTTCCATTTTTTTGTGAGTGATGTTTATTTGACCTTGCATTAATGTCAGACCCTCGAATTCACTTGTGATGAAAATGAAAATCCATTATTGTGACTTTTGGGTTCACAGACACAGGAATGATCTCATTACTGGAATCAAATGATACACTCTGAGTTTGATGAGAAAGTAGCAACGCCTACGCTGTGCTGCATTGGTACCTGTTGTTGGCTGATAGGGTTTCCAATACCACCACGCAAAAATGCACAGATTTAGCTTTTATTTACAGATCCAGGTCCAAAGAGCTTCCTAAAGGTAGTTTGGTGTTATTTGCTTAAGGAAGGAAAAGGTCAAGACTAAAGCACCTTCACAAATTCAGCTGGATATTACTCTCTTCCTCATGTATACACACATACATAAGGGATATAAAGAAAAAAATGATACCTTTTCTCATCCTGGGCAATAAAGAGTGCCTCGACGCATTGAAATATTCCATTGAGAAAATGGTCGCCAGCAGAGAGGATGCTTTTTTTTAAGTAGAAAAAAATCCTTGGCTGAGATCCTACATCAGGGTTGTGTCTCCATGTACAGAGTTGAGCCTTGGTCGTTGTGCAACTGAATGCACAACCAAATGAGTGTGTGCCTCCATACACACCCACAGATGTATGCATCCACAAACTCATCTATGTATGTAGGTATGCATACTGGTACTACATGCACACATCTGTTTCCAAGATCTTAAGCTTGAATGTTGTTGTTCTGCATAAAACAAAAATGCTTCCCTGTTTTCTTGAGGGAACTTCTACATTCAAACTATAGGAAAAGAGATTCCCTCTAGATCTCAGGAAGAACTTCCTGATGGTCAGAGTTGTTCAGCAGTGGAATATGCTGCCTGAGAGTATGGTGGAGTCTGGAGGTTTTTAAACAGAGGCTGGATGGCCATCTATTAGGAATGCTTTGATGTGTGCTTCTGCATGGCAGGAGGTTTGACTAGATGGCCTCTGTGGTCTCTTCCAGCTCTATTATTTTATGATTCTATGTGCAAGACACCAAAAGGATTCTGGTCTTCATATTTTGTGCAGGTGAAGTTTTTGGGAAAAAAAAGTTTTCAACATAGAGTAGCAGCAGCAGCAGAAGGCATAGCTCCACCATGCCTAGGCCCAAAAACAGATGAAAGGCACTGCCTCCATTCCAAATGCCACTGCTGTGATGTTAGAGGGAGAAAGAAGAGGTAAACATGGCTCCATCTTGCCTAGGCCCTGAAGTAGATGAAAGGCTGTCCCTCCATCCCAACTTCCACTGCCTGACCTTAGAGGGAGAAAAGAAAAGCCTAGGGGCAGGGAACTGTTTTGGTGGTCTTTTACTTGTAAAGCACCATATAAAGTGATCATATTATATAAACTGAGGAGGAGAGGGGAAGAGGATGAAGAGTTGCTATCAATGAAATCCACAGAAGAAACTGGATATCTGTCTTTAGATGCTCAAAATATTATTATTTGATATATAAAATAATATAAAGGCCCACACATTTCAGCTTATGTACTCCTAAGGCCTTCCTTAGAGTCTACTCAGAATGAAAGCTCAGAAATTTCTGTACCAAAACTCTCAAAGCATTTACTGGACAATTAAAAATAACTGTCCAGTAAATGGTTTTAAAATTCCTGGTCCAGAAATGTCTGAACTTTGATTCTGAGTAGACATTAAGGAAGGCCTTTGTGGCCCCTCCCTAAACTGCAAACCCCAAGATTCCATAGGATGTTGAAAGTGGAATAATAGCACTATAACAGTCTAGTGTGGAAATGACCACAGTTTAGAAATAGACTGATTACTTCACTCTTAGTTGTCAATTAGGAAAAGAGAAAGAACACAATACATAGATAGAATCAAGCAAGGAAGCTATGGCCTTGAGTTTGAGAAGACTTGAGCAGGGTTGTTGATAACAGGGTGTCTTTGAAATCAACTTGATGGCAATTAACAACAACCAGTTGTCACTATCACAAAGCAGGGGAGAGTGGTTCTTCAGCCACGAGGAGCACATGTTTTGTATACCTGCTGATGAAACATCAGCCAATCATCTTGGACCATTAGCAAGAGATCAATTTAACAAAGGTCATCCAACATCTATAACAACATATACAATTGACTGGGGAAAGAAAACCTTTAAAAACCTAACAAGCAAAAGACAAATAGGCTTGACACAAACTGAAATCATTTATTGTATGCTGAAGGTAAAAACAATGGCCTAAATGCTCTCTGCTGGCAGGAGACTCAGTGAATCAATGGAAAGTTGGGAAACCATCACTTATTTATTTCATTGCTTCCGTGGGTCTACTTGCATTGGATACTATCAAATGGATGTGGACACCATAATGTCTATGCAAATATTAGCTTCCTTTTTTACACATTGCTATTTACTTTATTAGTATTTTCCTATAATATAATTCTTACCCCACTCTTCCTTCAAGAAACAGAGGGTAGCATTCTTGGCTTTTCTTTGCCCAAAAAGACCTGGCCCTCCAAACTTTCTATAGTACTCTGTCCAAAACACATCTAACCATCTGCAGGCACTCAGATCTGCATAACTCTGTAACTGAGACATTCTTCTTTACATACTCTCCACAAACTATTTTTTTTAAAATCAAAGTGTTGATTGTATACATACAAGAAACCTGAAAGGTGCATGTTCTATCTCAAACTGCAATCTGATTGGAGTATTTGAATTCCCAGCCACTCTTGAGGAATTTAGTCTCCGTAAAAGTAGTCTTGGTTGCAAAAATTTTATATGGTCTTCATGCTACTGACTTAGAGTCAATGCTTGGGTCTTCTATATGTAACCTAGATGAGCCTTTTCCTTCCCATTTCCTTCCTGAAATCCAGTTTTCAGACATGAATTTGTTTTTTCAAGTTTTTCTGACAATTAAAAATGTTTGCTAATTAAATTTGTGTTTTATTTTCTTTAAAAAAGCAATCTCAGTTTCTCAGTCTCCCACTGCCTATCATAATTATCATGTCTGTAACTGTCAACATCTTATACTTGATTGGAGAAAATGGGCTTAAGCTATTTTGCATAATATGGGCTAGACTATCCAACATGTCTGATCTACCTAGTGCACATCCTATGCAGGTATGTTGTTGTTGTTTGCCTTCAAATCTTTTCCAACTTATGGTGACCCTAAGGTGAACTTATTGAAGGGGCAGGGTTCATAGCAAGATTTGTTCAGCAGTGAGTTGCCATCATCTCCCCCTGAGGCTAAGAGAGTGTGACATGCCCAAAATACCCAGTGGGTTCTGATGGCTGAATGTAGATTGAGACCCAGGTCTACCAGAATCCTAGCCCAACAGTTAAACCTGTGCACCATTGTGGCTCTCCAGGTGTGACTGGGTTTAAATGAAGACCTGTTAAATGCTATGTAGTTTTTCATAACTGCATACTGTGACTCTCAGCTGTCAACAAGTTCTGGTTAAGGTTCATTTATAACATAGAAGGTTGCAACTCTACAACCAAATCAGACAGATGACCGGATCAGAAACAACATCTTACCAACTGTCCTAATTCATAAGGGTGGGGTTCCCAAACTGAAAACTGGGGGAGGGGGGCTCCTGTAACATTAATGGTCATGTAGAAAAGGGAATTTCAGCAGTTGTTGCTTGCCATATAACCATTGTTACCCTATATGGTGGGGATCCTGGGAGGGACGCCCAAATAACCAAGCAAAAACACAAGATGGGGGAAATTAGACTCCACTAGCTCCCCCTGCTGTTTGCCCTGCCCATTTCTGCTATTCACTCCACCCACTTCTACCACTTGCACCACCCACTTCTTCCTGCCATTTGCCCCACCTTCTGCTGCTCACCCCTCCCCCACCCACTGCTGCTTGCCCTTCCCACTTCCTCCCCCTTCTGCCACCTGTCAGGACCCTGGCACTCCAGGACTCAAGCTCTGAGTCTGAACCAGAGGACTTCAAAACCATGGAGCCTGCTGCACCAGCAGAGCCCACCCCAGAGGCTGCCAGGGAGCCTGCTGCACAGCCCACCCCAGAGGCTGCCCTGGACACAGAGCCCTTGGCCCCAGTAGCCCCAGCAATGGAGCCAGGGGCTGCCTTAGACCCAGAGATTCAAGAGCAGGTACCTACTTACCAGTAGCTTCGGGAGCAAAAGAGTGCTCTCAGAAGGTCAGAGCGTTTAAATAGGAAACACCAAGCAAACAAACTCCAGCTGAGGTAGCACCTGGGTGAGGGCCTGCTTAATAAAAGCACTCACTCAGCCAAGCTAAAACACAAGATGGGGGAAATTAGCCTTGAGCACTCTCTCAAGCTAATGAGAGGCAGGGTAACTTTAGCTAGGATCTTTTAACCCTATGTATACAGCATCAGGTCAGAGAGTGGATAGACAAGTTCTAAAGCAACAAATAATAGTTTTATTGAGAACAAACAACATGAAAGACATGACATACACTAACTAACTGAGAAATAGAAATGGAGAGTTTTGGGGAATGGGTAATATGGCACCTGTTCATGTAGTCCCGGAGAGAAGTAGAGGTTGCAGGGAAGAAAGCTCAGCACGGTTTGCTGAGGGGGTGACTTGTTGGATAAACCAACAGCAAGGCAGGATGGAAGTCTGAAGTAGTCCAAGGAGGGCAGACTCAGTTATTGGGAACTGAGGGGAAAACTTCACTAGACAGAGCGGCAGCAAGGCTGGCTGGAAGTCCAGGGTGATCCGAGGAAGGCTCGGAATTGGGGACTTTTTATAGGGTGGATTTTACCTACAGGCCATGCCATGCTCGGTGAGAACAAAGAAAATTTGTAGCTGGACAAAGGTGTTGGAAAAGGTCAGGTTTTACATGATGAGCTTAGCGCTGGATGGCAATAGTATGGCCGGTATGCAAATGGCCCAACATAAAGGAACGGCTCGGCACTCAGCCGGTCGTCTTTGTGAAGTCGTGCTGAACAAGGCTGGTTTGCAAGAAGGAGTGGTCCCTTAAGCATCGAAGAGGCATTAAGTTGCCTGCCTAAATGAGGTTTGGAATGTACAACCATTAACGGTCGTGCCTATTATGTGCTTGTCCAGTGGCCCTTGCAAACATGTGGAGTAGGGTGGCAGAGAAAGGTCACATAAAGCCCAAATAAGTTTGATATCAAGAGATATCTAGTGCTCTCACCAGACATATCATAACCATGGTAACACCATGTAATAAGCAATCCTAATAAGGAGACAGTTGTGACACTTATTTTCCCATCCCCTTCCTTGTAGGCTATACTAAGAGTTAATGAATATATCTGTCATGGGCCAGGACTCAGTTTCCCTAGGGGAACAACAGTCTCAGAGGAGGACAAGTAGATACAAGTGTACCAGGAGCTAATCAGGCTGAGATGAGAGCCAGCTGGCTCCAGCCTTCTTAAGGAAGGCAGAGGGCGGTGGCTCAATGCTGGAAACAATTCATGTGTTTACTGGCTCTTGCCTGTGTGTGTACTACAGATTCCCTGCTCATTGTCTGCCTGTCTTCGCTGACCTTTGAACTGTCTGACTTTGCTGCCTGCTGGATTCCTGACCTTTCGACTGACATTTGACTTTGCTTTGGCTTCACTTTAATCAGATAAGCTTTATTGGACTGCTAAGCTGTATCAATTTGCATGCTGAATATTCTGGCACTCCATTGCCTGACAATGGACAGCTGGTGCCTACAGATATCAAGCTTTTCAGCTCAGTAGGGATTTGAACCTGGGTCTTCCTGGTTTATGTTAAAAAAAAAAGCAGAAAAGAAGAGGCTACACCACATCTTATCTGATTTACTCTTCTGCACTCAGAGGGATAAATGAATCCTGTAGCACTTTTTGAAACTGAGAAACGGAAATGCATAGTATAAACTTTTGTAGACTTCAGTTTACTTCATTAGATGATGCACAGTATAAGCTTTCATCAGATGATGCATAACATAAGTGTTAAGTTTTAATTAGATGATGCACAAAAGCTTATATTAGAAATTTCCTTTTGTAAATTAATTTCAAAGGTTTTACAGGATTCCTTTAGATCTTTTTACTCTGAAACAGAATAACATGTCTATGTCTTAAATAGTAAAGAATTCTAAGTACCTCATGAAAACATAAGTCCCAGGGTTCTGCAGGCTGGAAAGGTGACTTTCCTTTCAATGACTTGACTTGCACTTGACTCGGCAATAAATGTTGCACCAATTTGACTTGTAACTTGTATATTTTTAGTGACCAATTTTCTGCCTTTGGTTTAACAATGTAACACATTCATCTAGAAACTTTATGACTTTGAACAATGCTTCTATCTCTTTTTGCCTACTGATCATGTGACAATCTGTCTCAAGCCCAAAGCTTGGATGCATTTCTTAGGGGGAATATAAAACAGATTAGGCAATGGGCTTGAGGCAGGGTTGAAGTCTACCCAGCAGCCTGTACTTGCTGTATATAGGAGGAGCTTTCTAAAGCTTTTTGTAAGAGCAGAAGGCAAGACTCACTCTCCCAGAATGCAGGATGTGTTTCTCACAGGAGACCAGAAAATATGTTAGATAAACGGGCTTGAGGAGGAAGGACCCTTCCTTTTAGAACTTTTGGAGCTTCAGTAATGGAGACTAAGAAGGGTCCTATTTCCCATTTCTGATAAAACCCTCCCGCTTCACAAATGGGAAGTAAGAAGGATCCTATTTACCACTTATGAAGCTGCAGATGGGAAAATAAGAAATGTGAAGGGCTGAGTCTACTTAAATGGTTAAAACTGACTTTATTTTATTCTGTCCAGAAATTCTGGAATATAGGTTGGGATATAAAGTTGGCTTGCAGACTTGAGACTTGACTAGAAAGTATGCAAGTACTTGAAGCTCTGCTTGAGACTTGAAAGTAGAGACTTGAGACTTGGAGTAAGAGACTTAAATGCATCACTGGATTATGCTGTCCTTCAGTAACTCAGATAAGAACAGAATTGTGGTTTTTCTTTTGAAAACTTAAAGCAGTGACTGTTAGCAGATATGTGACCTTTCCCCCAACAATGCTGTAACAAATTATGGTTCGAGCAATTAATCATTTAAACAATCCAATATATCTTTCCTCCCAGTGCTTTCCTTATAACACCTAATTAGGACTGAATAGTAGAAAAAGTAAAAATGCCTGAAACTATTCTGGCCCACACTGCACTTGCACACAGCTGCAAGATGAGGTGGGTTTGTACTCGCTACCTTAAAGAGGGAGGACATGATAGTGTTCAAAGACCTTGTCTTGCCAGCGATGGTGGTGGGACCTGCCAGGGTTTATAAGAAGAGGAGCAACATTATGCAGCTAGAGACTAAGCTCTCTTCCCCACACCACTAATGCACTCACGCACATACACACACACTGCCTGAAAATACTTCCTTTTTGGTGGTGTCTTGGGCCAAATGGGAACCATAAGTGATGTCACAACACTTCCAATTGCTATTTTGTACAGGATAGGAGGCAATTGGTGTGGTAGAGGTTCAAAAGGAGTTGGCATGTGGGTGGATATTGGCTTTGGCAGTTTTGCTTTGGCATCCAGGCAGAACTCATCCAAAAAATTGTGCCCCAAATTAAACCTATTGTAGGTATCAGGAAACTGATGGGGGCCTTTGAGGGCTGCAACAATGAATTGTGATGGCTGCATGTGGCCCTAGTTTTGCTCCAGTGTCAGCCTGCTTGCTGTGTTGTGTTTGACTTGTTGTCTCATGCTGAGGACTCAGTGCTGGTTGTTTTCAAGCAGGGTAGGAATTATGGGCCTGTATCATCTGACTGGCATGTTGAACAAAATTTGGTAGGAAAGTTTTTGCCTACCTTTGACTACAGTAGGGGCATCGGTATACCCTCCAGCTTTCCTGGTTTGTCAGGGACAGTCCTAATTAATCCTCTATTGTCCCACTTTTTCATCTGCTTTCAAAATGCCCCAGTCTAGCTCTCCTCTGTGCACTTTCCTCCTTCATCTCCATCTCACTTCAATCACTGCAAATTGAGTTCAAAGAGAAAAAAGTAGTTCTCACTCAATTAACTCTGCAGGGAAAGAGGAGAAGAGTGGGCAGAATATTGCCTTTTCCTGTAGTGGCAGGCAAAAACAAACTGCTGCTGCTCTTTCTGCCTCATTGATAACTTTTGCCATGTTGACCATAAGCCAATGTTGCTTGGGCATGTCTCCCAGCTTTCATTTGTGATCATTTGGATGGTATGCATTGGGTAGAATGGCTGGTGGGTGGATGTCTTGTAAAACATTGGCTGGATAGTGAGGGCTATTAACACTGATACAGTCACACTGGCTGAATAGTGTGGGGAAAGTGACACAAGCTTGTAATCAGTAAACATCCATTGGGTACCTTCAGCTGAAAAGGATTTCCCTGGGTTGCACCTTGGTTTGTGGGGAGTTAGCTGCTGGAAGGGGAATAATCTCTGAGTTAGTCAGTGGCAGGGTCCCCTCTAAATTTTGAGGTTTGGGGCCACTGGCCTGGGAGCATCTATCTAATCAGGTTTAATTGGCCAGACAACTGGACAAAACTGGCCCACTCTTTGTGACTGAGGAGTAGGCCTGATAAAACCCCAACATCAGCTGAGTTCATCACTGAGTTCATCACTAGGGGAGCTCAGTTCCCCAGTCAGTGTGGATTTGGATTATAAACATGTTATATAAATGTGGCTCTAGTTTCATCTCTTTATCCTGAATGGCTACAAAATGGTTAGCTCTTAAGTATCAGATCTGATTTCTCTGTTTTTCAGTGTTCATATAATTGAAATAGTTTCCTGCTCTTTTATTTTTCTATCAGCTTCATTACCTTTAACAGCTACATGTCCGGAGTTACCACATGACATCTATTAAACTGGTCTAATGCAGATAGATGAAAATTGTATTTGTTTCAGTTTTGAACAGAACGTATTCACAATGAACTTCTTTATAGCCTTATTCTTGACAGAGAGAACCTGAGACATGAAAAAAAGAACCAAATGTAGGAGAACCTGAAATGGAACAGTTTCATCCACCCCTAATATCCAAGTCTTGGAGATAATTTGAACTCCATTCGCCTGTTGTGATTATTTATTCACAGTTGGGTGTAGGTTAGCAGAATGCGTATTTTGGAGGGGAGGTGATGCTTTATGGAGTTGCGTTTGCTTGAAGTTCCAAGGATGCAGTATTTCCCTTCTCAATGCCACACTCCAGCATAGTAAATTGGAGGACTGGATAGGCTCCTAGCATATGCCAGGCCTAGACTTCCGCCTAAGAAAGTGTTAAAAGCCAGTTTTTCAGGATTCCTTTTGGTTGCTCCAGTTTCTTTCCAAACTTCTTACTGAGGTTAGAAAACAGGGTTAATTTCTCTGGCATCTGAAAACCTGGTATTATTAAAGGCTTGTGGGAATGCAAGAGTCTAACTTAAAATGTTTATGTCATAAAGAAATGGTGGATTTAGACCACAGATATGACTCCTGGAGATCCATACTGGACTAACATATCTACAGGATGTTAAAAAAAATACAATCAATAAAATAGCTCCTAAGTTCCCAGTTCAGCGTTGTGGAGTCTGTAATTCACCTTGTTTTACAGAAGACCTGTGAGCAATGAAACAAACTGGATGGCAGCAAAAGTACAGGTGACACAGATCTGAAAGTGAAAATCAGCAAGGACTCATTGTTGTCCCATTATTCAGTGGTGAGCCAAACTAGGAGTCATATTAAACTTCTACTCCTGTGTCCTCAGTTTCCTGCGCAGCAGTATTTTTCTTAGTAGTGAGAAGTCTTTTGGAATTTGGCCTAGAAATATCTGGAATGGAATCCTCAGCAACTCACTTTGAAGAATTTGACAGGCATTTTGAAGAAAAAGCTGCTCAACTTTGCTCAGAACTTAGACTACTGTAATGTACCCCAGGTAGAGGTGCCCTTGAAGATGACTTAACAGCCACAGGTAATGCAAAATACAGTGACTCAGGCCCTTACCACATGAAGCCATCATCCCAGCAAAGCCACACATTGTTCCTGGTCCAGGACCCATACTACCATGTGATGTCATCCCTAACCAGCTGCTGTCCTGTCCCAATGCATTCCAAATCAGCCCTTTTTCATTACTGGAAAAAAAAATGGTAATGGCCTCCTTTCCAACCACAATTCCATCAGCTGGGTGAGTGTGGTTCTTTACTAGCATTTGAAAGCACTTTCTGTCAACAGCAATCAAGGACATGCCTGGCTTGTCCCTCCCTCGGCTACTGCCATGGGGTGGTAAGTTCAAAATCTATCACCTCTCTGGGTTTATTTTAATTTTCTCCTTTGAGTTAAAATGTTTTATTTTTAATACATTTTTTAGCATTATAGTGCAAAAATGCAATAGACTATGGGTATTACAATGTTGCTGTGCTAGTACAGCTTACAATAAAGAAAACAAAAAAACCTGACCAATCACAAAGTGTGGGGCAAGAATGCACATAGACATGTCATTCTGTCTGCTGTTTCCCCAATTTGCATTACCTGAGCTAACCTCAAACTCTTGTGTTTGAGTCATCTCATTTTGGTCTTCAACTTCTGGAATGGTAATTATTAACCCTTTCACTCCAAAATTTCTCATTATCCAACCTTTCTCTCCTTTACCTTTGCTAGCCTTGTGCGGTTTGTGAGACTGCTTGATTGCTTGTGCATTTGTAAATTCCCCCGATAAAAACATTATTTTGACTCTTAACTTGTGTCCTACAGTTAGTACTGATATGTACAGGTAAAAAGGTCCAATGGTTACCCCCCTCTCAGAGGCCTCCTTTGAGCTATAATTTCTTACCTTTCTTAGGAGATGCTGGCACTGCTAGAGAACCTCAAGGTTTTCCACTTTTGGAGTAACAGACCCACTTTTGCAAAGTTACATGGTGACATTGCATTGGTTGCAGAACAGCCAAGAAGGCTTCTTCTTTAGACCTCAGAGATTGCTTGGGTACCTGTAGGGGAAGACAGTCTAGAAGATGGGAGGAAACATTCATTCATTCATGTGTTCATTCATTCATATGATATATTGCCTTACTCCTGAATGGAATCTGTGGTAGCTCATACACGGATTAAAACATGGTATATGAATTAAACATTAGTAACAAAAACGGTTTTTGAAAAGCATTAAATAAGCTACTGTATCAAAACATCAATAGTTCAAGATAATATAAAATCACTTCAAACAATCATAACAAGGACAATCACCCATTAAACACCTTTTCACATAGCCACTTAGCAAATACTTGTTCATATAAAGAAAGCTTTTCACATAACAGTGGAAGCAGACCAGGAAGTGGGGGCAGCCTAATTTCTCATGGCAGAGGGTTCTAGAGACTGGATGCCACCACCAAGATGACTTCATTCTCACCAAACATGGCTGTGAAGATGGTGGGACTGAAAGAAAGCTCTCCCCTGAGGATCTTAAAACTCTGACAGACTCATATGAGGATATGGGCGGAAATCCAAATGTAGCAAATCAATCAATCAGTCAATAAAATGTTACTATGCCTAATACAAAAGAGCTATTAAGGTGTTAGAAAAGGTATTGATCTCAAATAATCAAAAATCCCAACAAGTTTCAGGCTATGCAGCCTTTTTTTCAGACTTTATCAGATGGGAGTAGGTAAGGGACAGATATATTGTCAAACACAGCTGCAAGAAAGAAGACATTGTAGAGGTACTAATGACTTTGGTTCAATAATTGGCTTTATTGCAGAACAGGAAAGAACAACACAAATAAGAGAGGAAGAATGAAGTAATATAGGAAAGAGGAACAATGGATATAATAGAAACCAACAGCAACTGTCACCTCAAATCAATAAAATAAATCTTCAAAAGTCATCACGGCACAATAGGATAGTTATTCAAGACACAACAAGCCACAGATGAGCATGATGCATTATGTATAATTGGCATTTTACCATTTCTTTAGCTGTTCCTATAGTTTACTGAAGGAAAATACAGCAGGGCACTATGATTGTTTGAAGAAGTAGATAACAGCAAAGGGCATCCACAATTCCTTCTGGTGCTAAGAACTGGAGTTCCTTTAACTATTAAAGATGTCATTGTATTAGCTGCCTCAGGAGTTTTATTAGTGAAAGAAGTACACCTTATTCTAGATTACTTCTTTAGATACTTTCAGATATAGCTGAATGTATATATGACATATCAGTAAATTCCCATTTGACCAATAATTTGAATTAACCAGTTAATAACATTGATTTCTTTGTAATTAAGTTTTAAGTAAACTAAACTAAACATAACTAAAGGACTTTCTGCACTACATTGTTATGGTGCTATTATTCCCCTTTCAACATCCTATTGAATTCTATGGTTTGTAGTTCACAGAGGCCAAAGAACTCTCTGGCTGAAAATTCTAAATGCCTCTCCCTAAACTCCAAACCCCAGGATTCCATAGGATGTTAAAAGTGGAATAATAGCACTATAACAAGAAAGGCCCTAAGTTACTTTATGATTGCAATATAAAGAGTTATAACTATATTCCTTTTGTGTGTTGTAACCAGTGGGGTAACTGCCTCAATTATGTTTATAGTTAAGGGTCCATGGTCTCACTACTTATGGAGCAAATTCAATAAGCCCATATAGAATTCAGCAGAGGAATCCACTTATCACAGTGCTTTCATCAGCAGAAACAGCAAGAGGTAGTCTCCACTGCAGCACTTCATTCACCCTCAAAACCTGGTTAAGAATCACAGAAACCCTCTAGAGCTGGTTTATGAGCAATGCAGAATTGGGGAGAGGCAGGGAGGGAACGGGAAGGAGGAGAGGGGGAGAAAATGTCATAGTGCATGCAAGTGCAACCTTGGTTCTGAGCCCTTTTTGAAACATCTTTCAAACAAATTCTGTACAGCAGATGCCTAGCAATGTTTGTATGGAAGAAATCTTCAGGGAATAATGAACAGCATGGAGTTTTTCTCCAGCTAAATAAATTTCAGGGTGTTTGTTATTTTTTAAGCCTTCCTAAGAGAACCGAAATTAATTTTCCCCCTTCTCCCAAATTCTCCTTCCTGGATATTGATGCCAAATACATTTCTGATGAATGTTTGGCATCAAAATTCACAGAGGATGTCAGGATTTGACATCTGATGATATTTGATATTTGGCAGTGAGTTTCTGATAGTATTTGATGGTTTGACAGGCAGTGGCATGTCACACTTGACTGTATTTGAGAGTTTCCAAGCAGTGAGTATTTGATAATTGCTACATTATGAATGCCCATATTCAAAAGTGTTATAGGTAGGTGGGTCTGTAATCGGTTGACAGATCAAACCCAGAAAGTACACAGTAATGGTTGTTCTTCATCCTGGAGGGAAAGTGGGGCTGTCTCAAGGTTCTGTCCTGGGCCCCACTGTTGTTTAAGATTGTTATAAATTACTTAGATGATGGGATAGAAGGTACATTGATCAAATTTTCTGACAACACCAAACTGGGGCAGGCAGAAGCTAACACCCCAGAGGACAAGAACAGAATTCGAAAAGACCTTGACAGATTAAAAAGTTGGGCCAAAACTAACAAAATGAATTTCAACAGGGATAAATATAAAGACTACACCTAGGCAACAAACAAATGTACAGACATAGGATGAACAACATTTGACTGAAAGCAGTACATGTGAAAAGGTTCTAGGTGTCTTAGTAGACCACAAGCTAATAATGAGTCAACAGCATGCAATTCTGGGCTGCATCAATAGGAATATAGGGTCCAGGTCAAGAGAAATATTAGTGATATTTTATTCTGCTTTGGTCAGACGTTATATGAAATACTGTGTCCGGTTCTAGGCACCACAGTTCAAGAGAGATATTGACAAGCTGGAATGTGTCCAGAGAAGGGCAATCAAGATGTTCAAAGGTCTGGAAACCAAGCCTTTTGAGGAATGACTTAGGGAGCTGGACATGTTTAGCTTGGAGAAGAGAAGACTGAGAAATGACATGGTAGCTATCTTTAATCATCTTAAGGGATTCATGTAGAAGATGGAGCTGTCTTGTTTTCTGCAAAAGAGTTGCAAGTTTATTTTTCAGGGCCTGGCCTCTTCACTTGTGATCTCAACTCTATCTCCTTTCCTTCCATTCCTGAAACAGGTTCAGTACTTCCAATAGCTCCTTTAAAATTTGTACTAAAAGTCAGAGCAGATTCATCTCTCCACCATTGGAAGCATCCACCACCACTGTTCAGTTGAATTCAGCTTGCTTCCTCCCTCTGGAGAAAAGCTCTGCTTTCAAGGTGTCTAGAAAATGAATTACTGTTTCTCCTTTTTGAGCAATTAGCCTCAGCTACAAAGCAATTAGTCTTGATGGATCATTCTGATCAGTTCATCCCTCTCAGCTAATCTTAAAGGTCAGGTAGGGTTCCAGTCCTCTCATGCCCTCTTCCCCTCTAAGGTCCCTGGCAGAGATTTTGTTCTTAAGCATCCGCAGAATTTTACTATGATTTGCATCCTGCAAATTTCAAGATATTTCTGTAGCTTTGCAGACCAATTTATGCTTGCTAGAGAAAGTATTTAATATATTTACAGACTCTAACTGAGATCTGTGTGTATTCAGTGTCCTCCTGGAAATATATGTTTGGGGACACCTTAGTCAATTTGACAATTCTCCTTCAAAGTCTATACCTTCAAATAGTAGAATTTGCCTGAGACTTTTCCCCTACTGTGGAGATAAGTAGGTGTCATGCAAATCTTTGCATATAAAACAGAAAGGATAATGTCAATAATGTTTTCGTGAATCTAATTTTACATCTTTCTCCTTTTCATATCCCTTTCCCTTGCACCCACCCTTGCAAATCAGAACTATTTATTTAAAGAGTGGTTTATAACAGGAATGATCTGAAAAGACTGGATTTATACAAAATGGCCCACAAGACAGGAAAAGGAAAGCTTTGAAAAAATATTTGATAGAAATCTCAGGTAAATCTTTTACTTAAAGAAGATTATTTTCTGTTGTTGCTTTTATTAAATACGGAGACAAACTTATGAGAGTTGGGTGCAAGTAGCCTTTTTAGACTGGGAAGAACAGAGGCAGATCTAGGGTGGGGCAATTAGGGTACGTGCCCCAGGTAACAATGTTGGGGTGTGTGCAAAAAAAAAAAGGAATCCTCCCACCTTCCCCCTGCTGTTGCTGCTGACCCTGCCCACCTCTGCCTGCCACGGGCCCTGGCCTCCTTCACTTGCCCTCCCCCTCCTACCACTGCTCAACCTGCTCACTTCCACCCACCACTCTCTGCCCACCTCCACTCGCTCCCCCCCGCTGTTTGCCCTGCCCACTTCTGCTGTTCACTCTACCCACTTCTTCCTGCCACTTGCCCCACCCACTGCTGCTTGCCCTGCCCACTTCCTCCCCCATTTCTGCCACCCACCCCACCTGCTGCTTGCCTCACCTGTTACCCTGATTTCTGGTTTCCCATGGGGGACACCTCAATGTGCTCCAAATAATGGGGAGTGGGAATTAGCCAGAGCAGAAGCTGTAGCACCACAAGAGGCTGGGCAACCTAGCAAGATCTTTTCAACCCAATGTTTACGGGGTCAGGTTCAGCCAAAAAACCACACCAAATTGCTAATTTAATTATTTTTATTTAAAAATCAGTTCTTGTGCACGTTTGCACTTACGTACTCACTCACTCAAGATCCAAAAAGAAATAAAAGAGAGGAAGATTGATAGGGGATTTTGATGAGGTATTTATGGGGTATACTGCACCTGGTCCTGAAGACTGAAGTCGGAGACAGCAGCGGAGCGAGAGAAGAAAGCTCAGCACATGGAAAGCTGAGGGGATTGCCGGATAGAGAGATGTGGAGCTGAGAGGAAACCGGAGCGATCTGAGGAACCACTTGAAAATCGGGTCTTTTTATAGGGGAAAATGTACTTGGGGGTTAATCCTTTCCTAGGGAGAACAATAGGTTGAGGAGCTAAAACAAAGCTCCAAAAATGGGTCTGATTGGAGTACAAAGCTCTGAAATGGCAGAGTGTTTTAGTTTGATTAGATTTGCCAGGGTTTCCTCAAAAGCTGCGGCAGTACGTAAATTGCTCTCGCTTGACAGGCTGTTTGTCAGGATCACTAATCCTGTCAAGATGGCTTCTCAGGGCAGAGAACTCTATGTTTAATTTTAATGTGTGCACGTCTGGAGGGCTCCTGGGGCTACGTGACAGATTGTTTACTGGCCAGATCTTTTTTTTTTTTCTGATTGCAGCTGTTCGGCCGTGCCTGCCTGCATTCTCATCCGGGGGACCCTCTCAAGCACATGGAGATGTAAATTTAATATTTGATATTACATCGTAGACCCTGGGAGAGGGCTAACTACCACAGTAACACACTCCCACTGCTTACCCTGCCCACTTCCCTGGGTGCTGTTAAGCCTCCCTATGCCACTCGGGAAGAATGTCTTTGGCAAAATCATGGTGAATCTGAGCAAGAAGGTTTTAAACCAAATCTGGGGAAGGGGAGTTGGAGATGATAGCTTAAACATCTGTCCAAAAGCAAGTTCAAAACACAAGGATGTGAATTCTAGAGGAGGAGCTGAGGGACAGAATTGGAGCTACAATAAAATTCACAGTAGAACAAAAGATTAGAATAAACAATTCATTAGATGTCTATATACCAATGCACAGTGATGGGAAGCAGATCAGAGGAACTTGAAGTCCTAGTGCAGGAAGGTCAATGTGATTTTATAGATACAACAGAGACTTGATGAGATGACTCTCATGAATGGAATATAATAATTTAGAGTGCTGCTGAAGACATTCTTCTCTGGATGTCTTCAAAAGAGGCTGGACAACTACCTGCTGGAATCTAGCTAAAGATCCTGTGTGGAGAAGACAACTGGAGCTGATGACCCATAGGACCCCTCCCAATGCTACAGTTCTACAATTCCATGAAAACAGAAAAAAACTCACAACAAAAAGCATCATTTGCTACTGCTCAGGACTCCTTGGATTCTGCTTTTGAATCCACATGGACCTCTCCTCTCCAGATGGAAGGGAGGGGACAGAAGATGAAAGAAGCTGGTTAGGCAATTTGGCCAATAAACATTCAGACTTCATAATGCTATAGACAATGGATTAGTCATCAGATCTTTTCCCTTTCTTTGCTTACTCCTGGCTCTGGACACCTGGATAGACATGCCTTCTTTTTTCAAAGGTACAGTGTTCAAAAACCCCTTACACTTTTGATGTAAAGTCCAACTTCCTCTTCCATCCACTGAAGACCTGGAAGACTGCCATTTAATTGGAACTATACAACCATAGAGTTCTTTGTTTTTGTTTCATTTTGTATTTTGGTGCAATGCATCCTGGGGAAAAAATCTAGCCTCTGGGTAGGAATAAAATCTTCTTGCCTGTACTGGGAATTGCCTCAGAATGTTTTGTGATAATGGTAATACTGAATGTTAGAATGTTTTTTACCCTTCCCTTACCCTTCCCATTGAGAACTATAGCAACAGAGAGGACAACCAACAGGGACATTTCTTCCATCTTACATTAAAAATTTGTGTGGTTTTCCATGAGCAGAAGGGGTTTTCAGTTATGAAAACATCACCTCCTCCTATATTTTGTAGTATCAGGCCAAGTCCAGCCTTGGAAATTGATAATATCTTCTTTTATGCATCAGTGAAATACGAATATGGCCATACTGTTCACCTCTTCTGCTTTGTCGCTTTCAGTAGTTTCTATATTTTTAATAATTTCAAGGAGCTGGTTACATACTCTGGGTCCAAAGGAGTGGCCAATACTCCTGCTTCTGTTAAAAGAGACATGAAGATGGCATAACTACTCAATCCTATGTCCTTCCATCCAGCCTCCCAAGTTCTTTGCCTCTTTTTTCACAGCACTTCTTTCTAATTAAAGTCCCTGCTAGGGAGACACTTTTTGAAACTCTTCCCTTCCTTTCTTCCTCCTTTCTTCTGTTCTCAGAGCAGTTTGGGAACAAGAAGAATAAAAGAGCAAAACCTCAGAAAACTATGGGCAAACACACTGTTAAGGCGACAAATGTTACCTTATGACTCTGGGTTAGATTTCATTAGCATAAATTATTTTCTCAGAGAAAACAGTCTTTCCCTAGGCTTTCTTCAACTGCTTTTTATTTCTTGATGTTCTTGGTTATATCATTTGTAGGAAATGTGCAGTATGATTTATGCTTTATTAATATACATCCACTTAAAATTCATTTTCAAAAACCTCCCTTTCTTTTCTTCCTGTAGTCTGCAAAGTCATCAGCACCAAAGGGTAAGCAAGTGCATAGCTCAACATAGAAAGAACTATAATTGCAACACATCCAACATAGCTTACAGCCCACTCATCTGCTTCCAGGTGCCAACTAGCAGACATGGTATGCCTTGAGACTCCATAAAAGTTGTAACTTTTCTTCTGCCTTTGGTACTTGCTTGGCAGATGTCAACAAATAATGTCTCTGAAGTCTTGTTTGCTCATTTTGGATGGATTTTCCATCAGAATTTGATTGCTTCTGTCAATGACTTAGGGCCCAATCAGATGTGAAACAGGAGACTTGTGACTGGGTATTCCAAAGTATTTTTTTCATAGCTACAAAAAAAATCATGTCAGCCAGAGATAGTGAAAATGTGACCCATAGATTGCATGGGGATCTCAATCTTTTGCAGCTTCCAAGTTCACTGAGCTTCCCAAACACCCCATCATTTAAACATAAACTCATAAAGTTCTCATAAATGACTCTGATAGCCACACAGAGAGGTATTATAAATCCAAATGTCACCCCAACCCCCAGAGCATATTTAGAGTACCCCAAATTGACTGAAATTGGTCAGAAAATTGGGAAATGCAAACAAGAAAAAGACAGCCAGTAAATTCTGCATTTTCAGCTGTTTTCTCACTGAAAATATGACATTTCTACATGATATCACTGTCCTGCAATGAAAACATGTTGCTGCTGGTTTGTGAGTCATGCTTTTGCAAGACATCATTGCGGTCTCGCTCGAATGTATCCCTACTCATCATGATCCTGAATTACTCCATTAAAGGGAAATATCTGGCACTGGCCTCCAATCATGTAATGGTCCCATCACTGGTGGCTGTGTGGAAAGGGAGGAAGCGTGATGTAAGCATTTCCTTCTCTAGTGCAGCATGGGAAGTGGCCAACTGCACTGTGGAAGGAAGGCACATGTTACTCCTGTTATCCTTCTGCAGGCAGCTGGTTAGGTGCAGAGGGGAGCATTCGCATCACTCTCCCATCCCAGCAGTGGCACTGCCAGGACTTCAAGGGGATGACAAGGGAGACAGGTAAGATGTGGCAATGATCTATGCTAGTGGGAACAACTACAGGGGTGTAAGGTTGAAAACTGTCCCTTGTTGTAGTTGCCTACCGTGATGTAGGAGCTCTAGAGCATTAGAAGAGCTTTCATATGAACTGAGAAATAGCCCAGGAAAGGGGATATTACACTCTTCCACACATGCACACTTTGTCCTTCAAATACAGTCACAAACATTTGAGACACAATAACATCCTGTCAAGGATTCTTCAACCACCATAAGAGATCTTGGCTCCATCACAAAAGCAAGGCATCAATTCATTTTTTTTTCAACCACACTTCATGCAATTTGCATATATCCATCCCCATCCCACCTTTTCTTTTTGGGAAGCTCTACACAGAGCAAGTTAAAATAGCTCAATAAACATGCATACACACACATTTAAAAAGTGAATGCAACAAGCAGTACTTGCCACAGTTTAAGTCTGCATATTTACAGAAACTTACAAGAATAAGTCTTCCTCCAAGGGAGACAAAAATTGTTTCCATAGGTGCAAATTGGGAAAACATTTTATATTTCCTTGTCTAGTTCATAACAGCAAACCATATTAGAAATTATGTGTTGCACAAAATGAAAAACACTGGCTGAGATCTTGCATGGCAGATGTAGCTTCAATGACATACATATGACCCTTCATGTTGTCTCCCAGGCAGACTAGGCAACCAATTGGCAAACCAGGAGGGCAGAGCTTACTCACAGAGGTGAGAGTGAGAGTAGTCCAAAGAAAGTTCAGGTTAAGAATGCTAGTTTCAAGGCAAACAAATCCACAAAGACAAATCCAAATCAGCATCAAGCAAGCAGAGGTTCAAGAGAGTCAGGATTCAGGAGAACAAGCTACAGAGCTTCAACCACTGGGAAGATCAGTTGACAATCCTGAGAAGAGATGGACCAGCTGTTTGCCTTTTATAGCTAATAGCTAATGGTGTTGCCACCGGTGTTCCCTCATTAAAGCCCATTTGTTACATAAATGAGCTGAATGCCTAAGACCTTCTTTCTCACATCATCTCTCCCACAAAGTAAGAGTCTGTGGTCTTTCATCTTCTGATATTTCCCCCACCTGGTGTTGGTTGTTATTTTTCACTGAGCAAACTTTTGGGCAAACCTCTGCCTCAGATTCAGAAGCCTCCTCCTCCTTCTCAGGGTCTCTAAGGCAGGGCATGACACTGCTCCCAATCTGACCTTCTAAAACCTACCTTGAAAGCCAGGCAACCAGAGAGTGGGGAGTCTATGTTGGGCATTTGTAATCCTACCCCGGATGGCAGGGAGGTTCGGAACTTAAAAATGACAATAAGAGTTCAGAAATAGATTTGTGAAGAGTTCTGGGCTATAGTCTTGCTGATGGGGTAGGGAAAGAGCAAAGCATTAGAGAAAACAATTGGTTTTTTTTGTCTGTTGTTTGTGAGTTGTGCATGGACTCCCTGGATATTATGGCTACGGATCAGCGACACAAGGTCAACGTTATGAAACAGACTCTCTCCCTATTTGGCTATCCGGAAGTAAAGTGGCGACGAGATGACGGGAAAAAAAAAAACTGCAAGTGAACTCTGGGTAGCTGGGTTGGGAAAGGAGGGAAAAGGAAAGGAAAGGAATGATTTTTGGTGGTAGATGACATATACAGATGAATGTAAACTACTTAAGCAGCCGGAAAGGGTAAAGGGGGTTATAGAATGGATATGTGTATTTGTTTAATAAGATATCTGAATGGTATGAAAGATGTTGGGGAGTCAGCTTTGGGTGTAACCCCATGTATGGGGGTGGGATGGCTCAGAGCTTTCAAGCGACAATAAGAGTACATAGAAATATCTTGAGAACATTTTGAGGAGAGTTCTGGGCTAAAGTCTCATCTCTGGACGAGGGGCGGAGGTTTGTGGTCTGGGTTCGGATACCCTGGGAAGCTATGGATGTAGAGGGCGTGAATGGGAAGTGGGAGGGAACTCGTTTGCAGCTTTGCTGTCCCCCATTCCTGGGGGTGAACCGGCCTATACTCGCAAGCGACGATAAGCGACAAGGGAATAATGAATATGAGTTGGGCCGGGGAATCCCATAGGGGAGAGGGGAAAGAAGAGGAGTTAAGATGTGAGGTCCTGATTGAAATGAAAGAACAGATATTTTAAATAGTTCAATAGAATATATAAAAACCCATATTAATAAATTAGAATATGTTAAAGATAGGAAAAGTGAGCAAGAGGCAATAGTAAAACAGCTCAGAATGTTGGTAATATAGTATTGCATTCTAAAGGTAAACAGGGAGGAAGAAGGAAGGCCAGAATCACGTATTAACTGGGAATCTATCAGTGGACAGGACATATTAAGAAGCGTTGAATGTCAATTAGAAAACCTGTATACATCAGGGAAAAGCGTGTGAGAAGCTAGCTCTAGCAGGGGGAATAACAATGTAATGTGGTTCGGGAATGAGATCGTGTGGGCTTTGGGGGGCGGGGACTGAGACAGGATGGAAGAAGATAAATATTTCATGATAAGATTTGATATAAAAATTGTTTGTTTTATATTTGGAAACTAATAAAAATTATTATAAAAAAGAAAAAGAAAAGAAAGAAAGCCAGGCAACCAAAGGATTGCTGGTGAACTGAAACATGGTGTCTTCAGCCTCTCAGGCTGATGAGTCACAACAGGACTCCTGAAGGGTCCTTTTGTAGCTGCTCAACACACTGCAGATCACTGTAAATCCCACTCTCCAAAAAGAACTTTTTCCTTAAGGTTCTTGCATGGGTGAACAAGTTAAGGAAAGGTTAAATGTGAGTTAAATATTTAGGGTGTTTCTAGGCCCTTGATCCTCCCTTTACAGTGTTACTATCATTTGGGGGCATAGCCCAAGACTTTAATCATTGCATTGCTTTTTGGTACTATTACATATCTAGGACAGCTCAGGGCACCAGGTTGGGGAGCTCTGAGATACTTTGAGAAGCATTGGCAAGAGTTTTGGAAGTAAAAATGCTAGAAAGAGATAGCCAAATTAGAGCATCTGGGAAGGTCCAAGCATCTTCTTGATAGCTGGATTATTATTTTTTTTAAAAAAACTTCAATAGCCCATTGCAAACATGTTATAAATAAGCCTGTTCATCCCCATAGCCTTCTTTTTTAATGTTCTTCTTTCCCAATCCTCACTGCAGAATCATGAATTTTAAAGCATCTGGCAGTTTCTCTTTACCATCCGTTTTCAGAGACACTATCCCAAAACCATTTTCAGTTTGTTTTTGCTCATCTGCTTCCTCAGTTACTGCACTGCCTAAGCCAGACTTCAAAAATCTTTCTTTTTAACTCTTTTCTATAAATAGTGGACTGGTTAGTGTCCGTTAGCTTATTTTTATTCTCTTCATTTAACTTTCTTAACGTTTCAGTTGCTTGATTTGTATTTATAGCCAGATTTGTATTTATGGTGTGTGTGTGTCTCTGTCTTTACTAGAGATTTATTCACATGAGGGGATTGTAAATCCTACCAGCAGCAATGGTGACCATTATTCTTGAGATAAATGGGTTATTAAAGTTTTTTGGCCCTCCTTCCAATATACACAAAAGGAACTCTGAACCTGGTAGCTCTTGAGAAAACATCTGACATAGGTGACCACAGATCTTTAAAATTCTCAAATGATAGTTCCTAGTTTTCCTCCACAGGCACACACTCTTGTTTTAGAGAAAGAACTTTGGGTGGTGACTTACTGTTCAAATGTTGTTCATTCTTCTCTTACTCTGCTTCTGCTTATCCCTATCCAAATGCTACTAATTTGAGTACAGTCTTACACCTAAGGAGGGAGAAGGGGGACAATTGTGCTAGCTCATACTCTACAATTGTCCTAATTGGGGCTGTCCCAATTGATCCTCTGTCATCTCACTTTTTCAGTTGCATTTAAGATGTTCCAGTTTCTCTCTCCTCCTCCCACTTTCACCCTTTGTCCTTAGTCTGTTTCAATTGCTGTAGACTGAGGCCATTTCTGCACTAGACTGTTATAGTGTGTTGAAAGTGGAATAATAGCGCTGTAATGGTGTGGAAAAGCCCTTAGTCTTATCATTTTGACCGCACTCTGTTGTTGCTTGGCCATGTGTGTTCCTGTTTCCATCTATGAAATGTTGGAAGGTATACTAACTTCATCCACCACTGTCACAATTCTCATTGCTGATCCCTACCTACTTGTGGAGGGTGACTGTGTGACCTTTTTTTTGTTGTCTAGGTAGTCCAGGAAGTTTGTTGTTGTTGAGTGTCTTCAAATCATTTCTGATTTATGGGATCCTCGGAGGGGGTTTGCCTCTGCTTCCCTCTGGGGCTGAAAGGGTGTGTCTTGCCCAAGGTAACCCAGTGGGTTTCCATGGTCAAGTGGGAATTTGAACCCTGGTCTCCAGAGCTGTAGTTCAACACTCAGACCACTATACCATCCTAGCTATCTCCAAATAGTTTAGATCCCTGCAAAGTCAGTTGAGAACCTGGTTTCAATTGAATGCCAATTGAGCAATAGCACCTTTCTGAGCACTGCTGTGTTTGCACGTTCTTGGTTGTTTACTGATGCCAGCTTTTAGATTGCATCTCCTACTTTATTCATTGATCCTGATATACTGTCCGCTCTCCACTATGGACTTGTCTCACAGTGTGTGATACCAGATTTGTTCCAAGTTGCTGCCCACAACCCAGGTCTGCCACAGTGAAGGTCTTTAATAAAAGTATATTTTATAAAATAGAAAATCTTAATGTATTTCCATTTCTAAGGCCAGGATCTTATTGTGTTCGCATGGGTAGGATTTCACACAATCAAAGGTACTGACTGGTCTAAAAATGAAATTAAAAAGAAAATTTAAACTAGATGTAGATGGTAAATCTTGGAATAATATAACTTTGTATGGGGTGGGATTTGGTTTCATTTTGACAATCATACCAAATTCCTAACCTTGCTATCCATGAGACTAAGACTTATTACCTGCTATAGAAAGTGTTAAACTTACTAGCTTCCTGGCATAAAAAAGAATATTTAGATGAAAGAATAATCAATCTTTCATAAATAATATACATGGGTGGATACATTACATATTCAAAGCTACAGTCAGATGGTTGAGGAGAATGATAATTTATGCTGCAGAATATCTCTGGAATGAATCTAGGAACAGATCAAACAAAAAAGTTATAAAATAGGAATTATAGGTAATGAAGAGCTCCTTGTAGCACAGGCATTCTGCAGGCTCCTATGCATAATTAAAAGAAATGAGGTCAGGGGGAAGCTTAAAGGTGATTATGTCAGGAATCACTTGTTATTCTTTTATTAAAGCGACACCCAACCAGTGTTTATTTTATGTCATAATATGATAATATGAAATGAATGGCATTTAAACACATCTATTAAAAAACAAAAACAAAACATCATAGCATGCTACCAACAAAAACAGGTGGAGGAGTCAAACATCTCCATATTTGATTTCCATTTAAGTAGAATACTTGCTATACTCTTCCAAATATTCTCTTCATGTCTACACACCAGAGGAAGAGGGGCAGCCAAAGCACTCAGAAATTACTTCCTGAAATATAGCTTAAGGCATAACAAACATTGCCTTGTCTTGAGTCTTGCCAGACATTCTTGAGGAGAAGTTGGGCAGTGTTACATCGCTAGTTGGAACAAAAAGTGAAGAGAAGGTGCAACTGACCAAGGTCTCTCAGCTAGAACTGGGACTTTGGGGAAGATAACAAGCTAATATGATTCTCTAGATAAATATGCGTCAGAGAGGGGAGGTGATCTGGGAGAGCAATTTTAGTTAAGTCTAGAGTTCTAGGCTTCAGTGATTTCAGCAGCGACTGGCCTTTGGAATCAGGACACAAGAAGGTTCTTTGGAAGCTCTTTGGTCAAAAGTAAAACACAAGCCTCCTCTCCCACGAGAATGCCTTATTATGATATCTAGGCTCTTTTTTATGAAGATTGTGGGATGGGAAAAAGCCCCTTAAGTTCAGGAATGTTGTCAAAGACAAAGGAACTAATATTGCAGCTAGGTGGACATGGGGCTTGCCTGAAAGAACTCAGCCACTAGTTAGCTTAACAAAAAGGTAGAAACTTCTGAGATTTGAGGGAGACATTCTTGAGAACACCACCTGATCCACTCTGGGTTATCTCTTTGTCAATATGGTTATTGCATACATGCAGGATGTCCACCTGTAGGTAAAGCATACTACCTGGAAGGTATTTAGGCTTAATATTCGGTTAGTTTCTTCCTATGTCAACAGTGAACATGAGTTCCTTTTGCTTAAGAATTATACTTCTGTAAATTATCCCTAGACCAGAGGGAGTTTTCTTCCCAGTTCCTAGTTTAACTCCTGGTCCAGACAATGCATCAGTTCAAGCAGTAACTTCTAGAGCCTGGAACATTGCTTGAAAATTGATCTGACAAAGTTCAGTATCAAAGAATGTAAAATTCATTCATTAACATATACACTAATAGCTGGAACAGCTTGATTTGGCTGGCTACAATTATTTAATTTGTTGACTAAAATGTTAGGGTCAGGCCAGACCATGAGATTTACACAGAAGGGCACAGTGGTGTCACTGTTGGCCATAGAGGAGCATGTTTTATTACTGGCTTCTTAAAAATAAATCTCCCTTTGTCCTTTTAAATCAGTCTGGAATTTCTGTTTACATGGACTATAAAACCCATAATAGGATTGTTGCCTGGGAATGATGGGAGGCTAGTACATCTGGAAACTGTCAGCTTCAAGAAGGCTTCCCCAAAGCATCTCACAACCCTTTCAGTTTTGTCTGTCATGTGTATGCATCTCTTTTTTCTTTCCACCCCCACCAATAGGTACACTTCACTCACTCTTCAAAGGCTTTGTTAAACTTAATAAGTTATTTATTTTAGTTAGAGGGCACTGACCTACCACAAGGACCGCAATTAATTTGATAGTTACAAAGATTTGTCAGTGGATGAAAGAGTGGAGAATGCTTAATTTGAAATTTTTGAGAGTTCCTGAGTATACGCAGAATATTTTGTACATAACTATATCATTGCATAGTTTTAGCCCACCGCTCGAGCAGTGTGCTCTGCAAAGAGTGGTGGTAGAGCACAAGTTTTGCATGCAAGATAGGGGCCCATGAGGGGCATTCTGAAAGGGCCCTGGCCACTTGAGGGCGTTGGTTTCATAGTAAGTAAACTAATCACTCTCCCCTTTGCTTGTTCCCTTCCAAAAATGAGTTCCAAAACTACTTTTCTTCTTCTTTCTCATTCTTCTTTTTTATTTTTTCTCAAATTTCATTAGTTTTCTCTTTCACAAGCCCAAGTATATATTTTTATTTTCCATTTTTCTCCCTGCTCCCTGTTTTTTTCTTGAAACTTTTCTATTTTTCTGCACCACAAGCCCAGCTATTTGACCTGGGTGCCAGAAAGTTGTCTATCTCTCCCCCATCCTCCTCTCTGCTGTTTTCTCAGTGAAATCACATAGCTTAGTCTGCATATCAACAGTACCATGTGACACATTTTCTTCCATACCGTTACAGTCCTCCCTCCACATTCATGGATTTGACCTTCATGAATTTGATTATTTGTGAGACATATGTTTGCCTCTCTCCCTCTACATCCATTTTCCTTCTCCCAGTCTTTTGCACTCCTCACCCCAGGCTTGCAAGGCTTGTATTTAAAATGGACTTTTATTTTCTTTTGGGGGAGCAAAGCCCCTTCCCACTGCTAGAGATGTGTCCTCTCTGCCATGTGACTGCACATTCTGCTGTGTAATGGCTGCTGATTGGTCAGGTGCTCCTTTTGCTCCTGCCCCTCCCTTTTCAAGAAGGTCTGCAGAAGTAACTAGAATGCAAGAACTCTGTTCTTTTTCCTCTGGGGGGAAATTACTAGTAAGTCATTTACTTTGTCTTTTTTTCCTCTCCCCCCGCCCTGCACAGGCCAAAGGCAAAGGAATGGGAGGGGGGAACTGGAGGGTAATCAGAGGGGTGGACTTATTAGTGGTTTTTCCACTTTTGTGAGGGTTCTGTACCCCGAACCCTTGTGAATGTGGAGGGGCTTCTGTACTTCTTCATCTAAAGCAGGAAGCTTCTTGTTTTATTTTATGGGAAAGCACACACCTAATGAATTCTAATGAACAAATTCCCTAAAGCATATCATTAACTTCAGTGTTAATTGGGAAATCTAGAAAGTTATGTGAAATCACCAAGAAGAACATTGACTTAATAACTTAATCAGCTGAAACACCATGGCAACATCATCCATTGGCTTCAGTTGTGTGTCAAGGTCTAGTGGCCTCTCAAAATGTTGCTGTCATTTCAGTCTTCATCATTATCATTTTGGACATTTGATATTTGAACCAGATGTCACAATAGGCCAGGAGAAACAGACCTTCCAAAGCCATTTTCTTCAGCCTTCTGTTCTCAATGGCAGCAGCAAATCTACTTGGCTGAAGATCTGGTGTTGTGCCATCATTTTACAGGAATATACTTACGTGAATAGCCTGAATATATTTACTTGATTTTAGATGTTTGCTTCAACACTTCTTCCAATTGTCCCTTCTTTTTCTGTTTGCACCTTAAACCTGTGACAAATAATGAAAATATTCTAAGTGGGATGGATGTTATTTTCTTGGCTCTAGGTGCATTTTCATGTCTCATTTGTTTCCATGAACTGCTTTCAATATGAACTTGGATGCTACATTATCTAAACATCTAAAGACATCATCAGCTATATTTTGAGAATGAGATGTAACACCCCACTCTGATAAAAGTTAACCATATAAATAGTAAGTCATCCCATAAGCAATCAGTGGACGTGTAAAGAGCAGAGGTCTCTTGTTTCATGTGTGTGTGTGTGTGTGTGTGTGTCTGTGTGTGTGTATGTATATATATATATAGAGAGAGAGTTTTGGCTATTATAGTATTGCTGATGTGATAACTAATACAACAATACAATAACTAATACAAACAACCCCTGTGTTAATGTACTTTTTTCATTTAGAAAGACACCCAAGCAGATATTTCTCATTGAGAGATTGTTCTTCTCATGTTAAGTCACAATCCATCATGAGACCGACAAATCCTGAAATTTTGATTTTTTTTCCTTCAGTAGAATTTGAAGAATTGTGCTTACAAGGAAGTTCAGCCATGGGAATAGTCTTTTCAGAGGACTGTGAAGTAAATTCAGTTCAGGGAAATGTAGTGATAACCCACTTTTAGGTCCTTTCCACAGGAGGATGCTCTTGTGTGTTGTCTCATCACAATCCTAGCAGCACCTTTGCTGGGATTGGAACACATTCCCAGCACCCCTCTTCACACCCAACCGGGTGTTGTCCATGTTCTGTATTATTGTATTATTGTTAGGGACATAAATCTTGACTTGAGTTGCCTGTGCTTGATAAAGTAGAAACTGTTTCCTCTATAAGAGCCACTGTGAGATGGCAAGTTTGGGTGTGCTTTGTTTTGGCTAGTCTTGGAGGAAATTTTTACATTTTCATGGGTAGTTTTTGTTTATTTCTGTAAAACGCACACTATGAAAGCAAGGCAGTTTCGTTATTGCATGTGGTATTAAAAACAGTAGCATTGGATGAATTGTTGTGTCCTTCTGATTCAATCTGCCCATCCTGTTGTGCTCTGTGTGTGTTTGTGTGTGTGTACAAGCTTTGCTTTGCAGGAGAAAAAAAACAAAAAGAAAACAAACACTAGTTTCAAACAGAGAGAAGGGTTTTACACAATATATCTTATGTAAATTGCTAAAAAATACCTACATTAAACAAATGAACACCAGAACCTCAATCTGTGATCTCAACAAGATCCATTGAAGGGACTGGAAAATGCCTCGATGGCCTATCTGAATTAGAATCTGTGATGATGAGAGTTTTTCACAGTCCAAGTTGCAATGTATGAAAATGATAATATTAAAAAAAAAAATCAGGGAAGAAAATAACTTCATTTGTTTCAATAAAGTTGGTAAACCCACAAATGAAGTCAAAGGCTACAAACTATATTGAAATTGCAGGAAAGTGCAATGTTACCCAAGTGACCTCTAGATTGGTGTAGATTCTTCTTCCCTGTGGCAGTTGTCCAATGCAATTTGTTAGAGGCCTTCTGCCTTGACTTGTCTCATTTGTGTTCCAAAGGCCAGGAGGCACTTTCAAAGAACTGTTTTATTGTTGTTCCTCTGCTTTCCATCCAGGTTGCCTTCTTTTGAAAGAACAAACACACTCTTATTTTATTAAGACATGTGTCTTTCTGTGTGTTCACACCTACATGTGTGTCTCTCCTTAAAGGGATTATACAAAGTGAATATCTAAATAATTTTTCCCCTGATATCTGCTGTGTGACAGTTTGTCATAAAAGGTAGGTAGTCAAAAATTCTTTATTTTGGTTTATTCTTTCTCTTCTTTCTTTCTTATTTTTTCCGCTGTTTTGGCACTCAGAAAAATATAAACTATTCTCTTTGTAGTGGCCACATAAGGATTTTTCTTTTCCTGAGGAGTAAGTAAGCACACCAGATATAGTGTTCTCTTATCCTTTGTTCCTTAAGGGAAAAAACAAAAACAAAACCCAATATATTTGACCTTCCTAGGAAGAAACTGGAGAGGTGGGACAGAGAGATCAGCCTTAGACAGCTGAGGTATTATTGTGAAACACATCCCTTTAGACAAGTAGTTTACCTGACAAAAGGGGCACATTATTAGATGCTTCTGACAGTGGTTAAAGTCTTGAGAGGATTGGCTTTGTGTGCATATACAAGCACAGAGATGAAATGGAAACAACAGTAGATGCACTTTTGGAAGCCCTTAAATTATTTCTGAACTTTTTGGTGTTTTGCTGCAAGGCTGAAGGACAAGTATTGACTGTCAGTATCAGTTACAGAAACATGTGCACAGCTTGTGAGGGAAATTGCCTTTTGTGAATGGGTAAAATTTTAGAGAGCAAAGAAGAAGGGAAACAAAGGCAGCCAGGCAGGAAGGACAACTGATGAGAGATACATAGATATGTATGTGCAGTATATATACATATACACACACATATATAGTAGCAGATGTTTTCGGTGATCTTTTCCATATATCTCTATCTGTCTATGGATGTCAGGTCAGCTTTGCTTTTCCTGCCATGCCACTCTAATGGCATGTAGTGTTTTGATGTTTGACATCATGTGATACCCTATAAGTCACCATGTATTTGCATATTATGTTATTTGCCATGTGGTGCCTTGCTGTTTGATCACATGTAATGCTTGGAACATAGGGGCTGGAAATGGATGATGGAAACAGAATAAGAAAGGAGTGTTTTTGTAACGTAGGTGTGTTACTCTAACAAACCTTGATAAGGGGGAGAACAGAGGCAGATACAAAGGGCTTTTTCGCACTTTGGGGGGGGAAATGGGGCAGTCTGTTACTCACCGGACTGGAGCGCTCCCTCCAACAATCCATGCTGATCCAGAGCAGTCCGTGCCCACACTACACACTTCTCCGGGGACAAAAATGGAGGCTTCCGGTTGGTGGAGGCTCTCCAGCAACCGGGGAAGCTCACCAGCCTGAAGCCTGCCCCCAGAAGATCAGCAGCCTCGCGCTGGTGTGAGCCTGCAGATCTACACAGGAGCACAGCGATGGACTGGGGTGCACCGGGCTATTGACAGACCTGTTTTAAGCGGTCTTTCAATAGCATGGCGAACCACCAGTTCTGGTTGTTCTGGAGCGGGCTGAAGTCCGAAACTACAGAAAGTAGTCCGGACCCAGTTCGCTCCCAAGTGCAAATGTCCTCGCTGGAGGATGCGTTGCCCTATTTTAAAAACAAAATGCGGAAAAGGCCAATGTCAGGACACTGGTAGGTGGGAAGTAAGGCTGGGAAAGAAGTTGTTTTAGGGACCTCATGCGCACAAATGTGTAACATTGCTGCTTATAAGACACTGTAAATCCATTAGAGCTTTTAATCTTGACAATTGTCAGAATGTCCTCCTGTTACTGAACTTCCTGAATAAAGCTTCTGCAAACTTCTAAGTGGAATCTCTGTGACTGGAGCTATCCTGTACATGACAATGGAAAAAATCAGCAGAAGTACCTGCAAGGTACGTAGAAGATGTGTAAAAAGCTCTTTCCTGCTTGAAAAAAAATCCTCCAAAAATGTCAGTATTTCACCAATACCCACCCACCAGTGCCACCTATCAGTATTCATAACTTGCACTGAAGTACAAATATATGATATCTTATGTTTAAAATGTGATTAAAAACCTTTAGATGGGGTGTTTAACTCATAGAGTCAATTAACTGTTAAAGAGCAGTTCATTCTTAATGGGGATTTTTGAAAACACACACACACACACTATTCTCCATGGAAACAATTTTGCAGATGTAACCACATTCCTCTTCTTTTTTTTTAGATGAAAGAACACAAATGTTGGCTGGGGAAACCTGGGTACTCAATTCCAAAAATAGCTTTTTAAAGTTCTCATAGTGAGTCCCAGCTCATCTGATTCTGGCAGTATTAGATCTTATCTGAGGATTTTCACAATTTGCAAACAAATTTATTTATATCATAGCTTTTTAACAAGTCACAGGTGTGAAAGAAAACTGTAGACATCAGAAGTATGATTCGGAATGGGCCTACACTGAATGGTTTTGAAGAATACTGTTTCAGAATACATTTAATCTCCTTTAAAGGTCACTTTATATTTCTGCTGTTTGTTTTCTCTTCGGTTAGTTAACCCTGTAATGTTCATTCTTTTAAGGTCATTGACTGTCAGTGACTGATGCTTAAGAATGTAGAGTGTGTGGGTGGCGTGTGTGTGAGAGAGAGTACATTCAGCTCTGTCTACTAATGGAATGGCTGCATTGCCTGCAGCTAAAATTTCCTCCTACTGCTTAATTTCTAAAACTTGAACTGCTCTTCTGAAATATCTTTGGAACTCACACCAGCTCTCCTTGGGGCAAAATTTCCCCATGCCTCCAATAAGAATTCTGCTTCCATAAATGATGTCCTTCATTTCCCCAAATTTTTCACATTCACATTGAAGTGAGTTAAAACTTGAGCTGAGCATTTAGAAACAGTCTGGCATTCAAAGAAAAGGGGCAGGCAAAGTTGCCAATGGGATATGGATGCAGAAAATTTAAACGTTTTAGGTGTGAACTATTTTCAATGTCTCACTTTTTGCAATGCTTGAAATTTGAGGACAGAAGGAAAATTTCATTTGAAGGGGTAGATTTCTTATTTCTGGGGAAGAGTCTATGGTCTCATTCCCCCCATAGCTATACCTCAGTCTTTCCTATCATTGCAGACAGCCACAGGGAGGGTATGTGTGCAGAGACAACCTGTGTCTTTAAGGCCACATAGGAGCCTTTGTCCAATTTCAAATTCCCTCTGCAAGTTCTTGGTTTTTGACCTCTGGCAAGAGTAGCTTCTCACAAGAGTATGAAAAACTGAGAGAGAAAAAGATGAAGGTTGTGGAAGAGATGGGGCAAAATGGTGACTCCTCCAACTTTTTGTCTTCCACCTGTAATTGTCAGCATGCAGCCCTTGATAAATTATCTCAAAAGTAATGAAGGCATTGAAAGAAGAAAAGATTCCTCATCTTGAATTGCCAGGTGTTCCTTACAAAAGATGTCCCTTATTTGAGGGCCTGAAACCTCATCTCTTATAGGGCTGTAGGTGTCCCTTAGTGTAGACTATGTCCCCTATTGGAAGGTTGGAAAGCTTTTTCTTGTATAGAGATTGGCCCAACTTCCCTCAAAAAGCCCCATATTTGAGAGTGTGGGTCCTTCATAAAGACAAGGTTGTATGTATCATATAATTTATGAATGTGGACAATGTGTTGAATTTCAGAGAAACATATGGCTAAGTTAACTGTAATGAACACTTTCATTTAGTATTTTGATATCATAGAGTTGGAAGAGGCTTCATAAGCTGTCAAGTCAACTTTCTTGCACATTTGACACAGAAACTCCAGCTACAGCAAGTCACTGTCCAGTCTTTTTTTAAAAGACATCCAGAGAAATAAAGCCTTTTACCTCTCTTGGCAATTTGTTCCATTGCTGAACTGCTCTTGTCATTGAGAAGTTCTTTCTGACGTTCAACTGAAAGCTCTCTCCTGTAACTCAAAACCACTGGACCAGGTGCTGTCCCCAGGGGCAGCAAAGGACAAACCTGTATCCTTCTCTCTGTGACAGCTCTTTAGATATTTAAAAAGTGCAGTCATGTCATACCTCAGCCTTCTCTTCACCAAACTGAACATGCTCAACTTTCTCAACCTTTTAAAGGCTTTTTAAAAGAATAAACTTGGACCACCTGTAAGCTTGTGTAGTCTAGTCTCCTTTTTTCTTTCTTGCAGATACTGAAAGATTGTACCAAGTGTTACCACTATTCTCGAGTCAAAAACTCCTTCTCACTTTCATAACCTAATTTTCTGGTCCCAGATAAAGACATTCCCATACCACATTTCCCCTAGCATCTATATCATGATATGGAAATAGATGCTGGAATGCTTCTCAGAGCACTGCTTCTGCCTACCACTACAGCAAAAAAAAATCTTAGGGAAAGCTGATCTATCAAGTCCATTTCCATTATTTCCTTCTTTCTCCATTTCCAAGTCCATTCTTTGCTGATTGGATTTTGCTTTGTTTTGGGGGGGGGAAGAGAGAGAGAGAGTTCTACATATTTCTATGTACTTGTCTGAAATAGATGTGTGAATGAACATGTTAATTGATGCATTGTCCCCAGTGATGACAATATTTTCCCTTACAGAACTATACACAGTGTTGTGTATCCCTTTTTCAAATGCACAGGTGGTGGCTAGAATTCATGATCACAGTTACAAATCTGTAACCTAGAGTTACGTGTTCATAACATTCACGTTCACGATCCTTTTGTATTCAATAGTGTAGGAAATATATAGGAATAGTAAAAGTTCCCAAACCTGACTTATTGGGCAGCAACTGCTGTGAGCAATGGGGCTTGTTCACCTGTTGATTGGAATGTAGCGGACTGACATTCCTACCTTCCAATCTCTTAGATAAGGAGGAATTGTAACAGCACAATGATAAAGCATCTGACTGACACAGCAGAGATCACTGGAGGGAGGAGGTCCAAATGTCAGTCTTCTACATACTGAATGACAGGAGAATAGAGCCCTGTCGCTCACAGTGGCAGCAGCCTAGTAAGTCAGGATTCGGTGGTCCCACTGTGTAATGCCACTTAGCTACACAACTAAGGTGGTCACATAACTAAGTAGCACATCTAGAATACTACCTGTTATCAAACAGAATTGATTTCACAGATTGTACCAGAAAGCTGGAAATGTATACATTTCTGGCCACAGATTGTGTCTGCTTCTGGGTACACGCCGTACACAAATTGTGTCTATTTCTGTGTGTCTTTTGGAGGTACAGATAAGATAAATATGTTCAGAAAGAAATTTATATTGATGGAGTGAATTTCTCACAATGCTCAAATGCTATCTTAATTGGTAAGAGAACATTCCTTTATTATTTTATTCTATTTTATTGTATTTATTTCTACGCCTCAAATCCACTCTCTTCTCTTCTCCAGTGAGTATTGATGAAAAGTGTTGATTGAAATTTAAAACTCTCCCTTATTTACCATATTTCTTCAGACTTTTCCCTTTCTTTTGTCATGATGTACAGTAATGACCGTATAACACATTGCTTGCTCAAAGCTTCCTCAGGATCATTAACTGAAGAAAGGGATATTTAACTGTTGACTCTTGGTAATGACCATTACTTTCAAATAATAAGTTATTTCCCCTCAATTAAAACTGGGGAAAATACACAGAGCAGAACATTTGTTCAGTTAAAACAGAATGGGATACATCTGCCCAATAATAATTATGCCCCAGAGGTGGAACAGCTCATTTCCAAAGCAGAATTGACAACTGGACTTGTCTGATTCTTACAGCCTTGTTGAAATTTAATTTAGCAGGCTTCTTCTCTCTTTCATTGAGCTCATTTTAATGCATGACAGCCTGTAAATCTGTGGGCTTTCAAGCAATGTCCTGTGTTTTAGAGAAAACTCACCTGCTATTGTGGCATCTGTAGATGAAAAGTTGCTGGAGAAGATGAAAATTAAGCAAATAGAAAGAGTGTGTGTGAGAAAGCCCCTGTTTTTCTCTGTGACTTCTAAAAGGATTTGCAAAAGGAAAAAAAATCTTAATAAAGGGAAGCATGCTTCCAATGGCTTGAGCAATTTTCTAAACGTATAGCCAGTCTCCTTTGTTACCTTTGGATCAGCTCCATTTCTCCCCAGGTTGTTGCAGCTGCTAAGATGAATGATATATTGTCAGCTACTGCTACATTTTTTTTTTTAGTGAATTGCAATTAACACATGTCAGTAAGCATGAGTGCGCAATACAAATGCACAGCATTGCAGAGTGTGCATCCATGCACAATGCCACCACATGTGCCACTCTGTTTCTGCAACCTTGAACTGAAAATGGCTGTACTCCATTAGACAGAAATGTCTAATGGTTTCTATGGGGAAACTTAACCATGTGTAAGACACCAACAAAATGCCTGCTACTGTATCTCTTTCAGTTCAAAAACTGCTTTCTGATGTGTGTGTTGGAAGCTGCTTTTCCCTGTTCTTTGCTGTTTAAAACTATAGTTAGTAGTGCAGCTTTGACAATTTATGTTATTAAGGAGGGATGCATTCTTGGGAGATTATAAATGATTTTTTTTTATTTAAAAAAATCACTGCACAGCAGGCAATATGGCGGGGGGAGGGGGGAGAAAGAAGAGAAAAGAATGGCAAGGGAGGAAGATCTCCCTGCTTCCCACCAGCCAAAATGTTTCAGCAAAATCCAGAGGAGGCTGGTAGCTTCTGTGTGGTCGTGTAGTGAATCCATTCTGGGGTTTAATCCAAAGTTTAAAGGAAATGGCAAAGGTGGCCAACCCTAACCTCAAAATAGGTCCAACATCTTGTAAAACTCCTTCAAAGTTCAGATTAAGACCCACAATGAATTGACTGCCCTTTTGACATGACAGCTACCAGCTGCCCCCCCCCATCAAAAAAGAGTGATTTGATTTTGCCACCTATTAGTGAGATGGCTAGTTAGAAGGGGAGGCTTTCTCTATGCAATATCACAAAAACTTTCTCATTTTCACTGATCAATTAAGAGATAGGACCACGAGGAGGCTACACATTTCATCAAGAAGGCCTGTTGCTTCAGGAACCTAGGGGAGAACAAAATGGTTGCAGTTGCTCAGTGCCAGCTATGAAAATCATCACCAGACTGGTGGAGGTAAAAGTGCTAAGAGCAAATCAGTGTTTAAGAAATAGCTGTGGTTACTGCTTAACTGCCTGCAAAAATATCTTATTTGAAACAAATAAACCTTAGCTGTGATTCTGTACTGCAGTCCACACTGTTTGACTTTACACATAGTTAGCAACATAGCAGAGGTGCTATGGAACCTTCCTAGTGAATTGCAAAGAGGAGTATCAGGACACTGGCAAGAATGTCCAGATTAGGCTCTAGCGGTGCACATTTGTGCTCTCTAGGTGCATTGGGGGTGCCTGATGCACTTCGGCACCTGATGCACATATACAATGGTCACTTTGCTGCTCCTTTTTTTCTGTAGTAACATCATGGCAGCCCCTTGCTGAATATGAACATTGCAAAACTGCTCAATTCTATTTCCTTCTTCTATAGACCTAAGTCCCCATATTGAATTTCAGCCAAGATCTCTATTTTATGCACCCCTGGTACTGCCACTGCACATTCATGTCTGCTGATGCTGAATTCTGAGCCCCAGATTTGCCTCTGCAAACCTGTAGCTCAGTTGCAAAAGAAGGGAAGATTTACCTCTTCCTATGAAGAACTCAGTCCAGACTACTGTGAAACAAAGTAAGGGGAATGCAACAGATTTGAGGTGTTGTAAAAGGTCAACAAATTGTTATTTATGTTCTTGTATTTTTGTTGCTAGTAATGCGGAAATATTTCACTGAAGTTTTCTGCCTCACACATTTAACAATAACTATTATTTATTTAAATTCCTCCTTTTCCCCAGTCCTTTATCTAAATAAATCTATTGACTTTGGACATTATTGTTGTTACTTTTTTGCTGTCATGTTGGCTTTAATATATGGCAACCCTATGATGAGAAACTGCCAAGTCATCCAGCAATCAACAGCCCTGCTTAGGTCTTGTAAACTCTGGGCTGTGGTTTCTTGGACTGAGTCTGCCTACCTGTAATGCAGTCTTCCCCTTTTCCTACTGCCTTCAATCTTATATTTTTTTTCTGTGTAGGTGGATATGGGGGACATCATCTTTTGTTCCACTTCAGGAGCAAAAAGGCTTGGGCTGCAGCTGAGGGAAAAATGGAAAATGTGCACCCATATTTTAAGCTGTTTTAATTGCCACATTAATGCATTCTTTAATATTTTCAATCTGAATGATTTCAAATTGTTTTTAAATTGATTATATTTGTATGACACCCTGAGATTTTGTAGTATAAAAATGTTACTGAATGAATGAGTAATGAATGCCAGAGAGATGGATTTGGCCATCACTTTCCTTCTGAGCATCCAAAGATATCTGACTGACCACTGATGGACAAAGAAGGTGGAATTGTATTGGTGACATATACTCATATAACCTGAGGTTGGCCACCTAGGTGCTTCTTTTCTCCTTTGGTTACTGAATGATCTGAGGACCACTCTCCAGTCAAAGTTGTCTTCTGGTAGGGGCAAAAGTGGTCACATCCAACTGTGTGGGCAAAGTGTTATTCTATACAGAAAGCGCACACCCCATTGTTAACTGGCTGTCTCAAGTAGGATGTCTTGGAACAAGATGCAACAGCAACAGTTAGCCAGTGAGCTAGCTGGCTAAGGTAACTGGAATAACTTTCAAATGACAACCTGCTCAGTTTTTGTTCAAAGAGACAGGAGTCCATTTTATGTTTCACTTCCAGGAGCAAAACATCTTAGGTTAGTTCTACGTTTAATCCAGCCAGTTACTTCTTATGAAATTTTTCACAAGAATGGTTCCATACAATTGATTGTAAGGGTCCTGACTGTACCTTAAGATTCCAAAAAGCCTTGGCTAGGAAGATTATGGGTCAGGTTATGAAGAATTCTTCTGAAGATTTTAACAACTGTCTGTCCTTGACAGAGCTATTCACAAAGGAGTTGAGTAGAAACTCCCAAGACAACAGATACAAAAGAGGCGTGCTTATTCTTATCATCATAATAAAATGAATAAACCCAATTCAGTTCAGCCGAATTGCTATTTTTACAAGGCTCAAGCATCAGCTCGTAAGTCTGAATGCTACCAGGCATATGTTGAGTAGTAAATACAAGTGAAAGTCAAATTAAGTTTTACAACAAGATATCGTGCAGCTGGGAATTCTAGACAAGTACCTGCAGAGATATACAGCAAACCACCACGTTTTTTTTCTTACTGAGTTATATTATATATAAACGCTGTGATCTCATTTTCTTTTTATTGAATTTGCAAGGCTCCAGGCAAAGGGAGTAGAGAATTTTGACAGAGCAAGCTGACATAGTCAAGCTGGCTGACCAAGCTGAAGGTGTTGTCCATTAACCATACCAAGTCCAGATTCTGCAATGGGCTCTTAGTATCACTGCTGGAACTCAATCCCACAGCAGGGCCAGTCACTAGTGACACCTGTTCTGGGTTCCCTGCATCCAGCAAAGGGATAGCTGCAAATCACCATTTTACATTTCTGAGAATGTCTCATTGTGTCCAATTAAAGTGTGGAGTAGATTCACCAGCCCCTCACATGGAAGCCACTAGATGCCATCAGCTCCACTTACTTTACATCTTCATACCATACACCTAACATGTAGAATATGAGGCAAATGTGTAATCAGGAAGGGCCACCTAGGACATTGCAGTGACCCATCAGTGATACACAAGGTAGTGTTCCAGCTCAAAGGTGTTCAAATGAGCTTTATGTATGCAGGTCAAGATTGAAATCCAACCCATCCTAGAAAATCTTCACTGAGCAGCTACATTGGATCATATCGCAAGAGAAACATGGAGTATAAATTCAATAACTAACTAAAAGAAAATTGGGGTTGATCTATCTCTTATTGAACAATTGGATTGCCATTTTCCTGTGGTTAGATCCCACAATGTGCATGCCACTTTTAAGGAGTCAATTCCTGAGGAGTGACTTTGAGACTTAATGAATATGGGATATGAGGTTTGAAACAGGAATCATGTTGCTTAATCAGCTCTCACCTCTCCTATGAACTCACTGGGTGAGGAACCACTTCAGATCAGCCCATTCCTTAAATGCTAGATATTATTATATTGGATTGGTACAATTGAGTACTTCTCCACCAGCATTACTTCTCTCAATTTTAGCTACTGATTTATTTTAAAATGCCTTCAAGTGCCAAGGAAAGAATTTGTGACTGAAAAAAATCAGAGAGAGAAAGATGCAGATACAGAAGAAAGTAAAACAAAGAGATCTGTCCGTTCATGCAGATGACATTAAGATGGCTTATCTCTTAAAAATCTTGTTCTGAATTTCAATGTATTCAACCACTGTTATGAAATTAAATTAGGATTGCAACCTCTCCCCATTAGAATAGCTGTACCTACTGAACCTGGCCAGTTCATTTGGACACTAAGAATTTTGTTTAGTCTATTTTTGATAAAAGCCAAGGCCTCTGATTTCTTCATAAGTGAAATGGAAGGAATCAGAGTTGGGGAATCCAAAATCAGTGGAACAGGGAAACTGCTGGAGAAGTTAGTCCTGGAGCTACCCAAGGTGCTGAACATATAACCCAAAGAGACTCAACAGCTTGGCCCTCTCAGTTAAAATCTGGATTGAAATCCAAGGTGTTTTGTTGTCCCACTGACACTGGAACTTCAATTGGGGGTGGATCTTTTAAAATTTGAATGTGAGAAAGTGACACGATTAACCCATCTATCATCCACTGAACATCATTCTATTTTATCTGTACATTGTAAGAGAAACTTGCCCCTTTTAGGTTTCAAGGAAGGAAGCAGTAATGAATTGAAAACAGACAAAGAAGACCATGTCTCTGTCCTATCTATCTATCTATCTATCTATCTATCTACCTACCTACCTACCTACCTACCTACCCAGCCAGCCAGCCAGCCAGTTAGAAAGATAGTGAAACCAGCTTTAAAAACAAGAAAGGAAACAGAAATGGGAAATAAAGATTAGGTAAAGCAAAGAATATGAAAAAGTATGAAGTAGAGGTGGGGAAATTATACCCAGAACTTATGTTTTTCAGGCTCTTGAACCCCACTGGACATATTGAAAGCCCACAGATTCCTCAATTTTTCCAGGCTATTTTGTGGTGATTTTCTTTGGCTTCCAATTTCCCCAAATCCACCAAATCCACAAGTAGACTTAGTTTGCCTCTCCTTTTCCCACACCCAAGCACCTGGCAGAAATGATTACTGAAATGACACAATTCAGTTCTGGTGTGTTACCAATGCACTAAGGAAATTACAGGGTGAATTGCTTCTCCCACCACAGTTGCAACCCCAGTGTAAAAAGTGTCATAGAAAATAACAGAATTATATTGTTGTCTCTTGAGAATGCATTACCAGGAAGAAATTCTGAAATCCATCCCCAGATGCAACCAAGTCCAGTTTACTCTAGTGGCCTGGGCATATATGGACTCATAGAAGGGCAGAAGTTTGTGAACTAGTTGCGGTCCAACTCATGTTTGGAGCATACAGGATTCTGCCTAGAGATTCAAAAATAAAGAGGGTCATGGAACAAGGAAAGTTTGTTTGTTTTAGGAAGGGGGAGGAGGTGGAAGAAATCCAACAGATCTTCAGTTCCTTGTTCTACTGTAGGAAAAGCACCATTACTTTATGTGCTGAAGGATCAAATATTCAGCAAAAAGCACTCCACAGGGAAGCTGCCTTCTTCTTGTTCTGGACATTTCTACAGTAATAATGCTGAATGTTGGATGCCAGTTCATAACTAGAATTTAGGACCAATATCTAGTTAATGACAAAGGAACACTGACCAGCTCTGAAATGGGTAAACTGAATTTCCTCCAGCTGTTCCAAAATAGAAAGTAAGTGGGGAGTACACTATTTAATAAAATCTTTTTCCAAAGTTGCACACTGAAGAGGAATTGCTTCCCCAAGTAACTGTTGGAAAACTTAGAATGCCATGGTGGTGAATCAAGGATCTGAATTTATCGAAAGAAACATATTTCTGTCTGTACCCCTGTAGACCAGAATCTGATCAGAATGGAGGCCCTGAGCTCAGCCTTCATACCCTGACATAGCATCTTAAAAGCTGCCAGATCAGTCATAAATTGTGCATGCGTAAGGATAAATTTCCATTCAATCAACCTTCCTAGTAGATGTTTTGATTATGTTTCTAAGCCAAGTATCTAAATTGGCCTTCTATAGATTTCTTCTAGCTAAACAACTCCCTCCTTGTTCCTTGCTGTCAAAAAACTCTTAACACTTAAATGTCAGGGAGGAACAAAATATCCTCGGTGCAACTTTTGCTGTCAGAGTTTCTTTTCCTGGAGGAAAGTCTCTTAAGTTATTTTTTTAAAGTTAGCCCAAATGAAGCCATGTTAGCCTTCTCCTTCAATATGTATGTAATCTTCCAATTTCAAAAACACTGCTAAGCATACAAAGAGGTGGTGTAATCACATATGGTTTCAGCTTTCTGGGAGCACAGCTTGCAGCAGCCTTCCTAATAAAATGAATAAGCAGCCCTATAATGGATCTTTCCTCTTTCTGTGAAATATGTTTGGTGTGCACTTTTTGTTTGCATTTCACTGTGTTTTTCCCAGACGTATGATAGCTATTCAGAAAACTATTACTTGAACTGGGAGAACAATCTGCAACGGTGACTATACAGTCTTGAATTACAGTTTTGTCTTGAATTTCTTTTTGTTAAAAAAAGATATTCCCCAAACCTCCCTACTTTTAAAGTCCTTAGGATAGGGGGGAAAAAATGTTTGTTTTTTTTATTTTAACAAACGTTCTTAATGTATGATTTTTTTGTTTGAGGAGAAAGCTGGATTCATAAACTCCAGCCATAAAGGCCCATGCTTCCAGTTCTTCTCATTCAATGATTTTCTGCTGAGTAGTGGTTTGATTGTTGGACTGGGAGACCAGAGTTTGAATCCCAGATAAACCATGGAAAGTCACACTCTCTCAATCTCAGAAGAAGGCTAGGGCAAACCCGCTCTGAACAAATTCTGTTAAGAAAACCTTGTGATAGGTTCACTTCAAGGTTGCCATAAGTCAGAAATGACTTGAAGGCACACAATATCATTGGACCCTGCAAAGATTTTTTTAAAAAACCTTATTAGAAAGAAAAATAATGTACAGGTTGAAAAAGAGAGGAGGTTTGAAAAAGGGGGAGGGAAGTCTTTTTGAAAAGTGTTTATGTAGTATTTATGGCATTTCACGGCAAAGGTAAAAACACAGGCACCAGATCGATACAAATTTATTCTTGTGTGTGTGTGTGTGTTGTTTCAAAGATTGTTTTAATTTAGTTGTTTTAAGATAACAAATCATGCTGTCATGGACCCCAACATTAGAAGAAAGCTGGGGTGTGAAATAACTAACTAACTAACTAACTATAAATAAATAAACAAACAAATAAATAAATAAATAAGGCTCTAAATCCTATTGTTAAGATTTAGATCTTACTGTAGTTGCGACTTACCAAGAAGATTCAGGCCATAGCACAGAGTCCATATGGGGTTGCAAGTAAAACAAGAGACAAAACTTTGTATTTATTTTATTTTGTTTTATTTAAACTGATGGTAATTTCTGCCTCCGGATAACTGCAAGGTATTTTTATGCTAAATGATCTGATGATGGTGCTGTCCTTGATGATGTATAAATCCATTTACTGCTGTAATGTGAGTAACATAATGAATACTCCATCACTGTACTATGAATAGTAAATTAGCCCAGATAAAAATGCTGAACATCCAATCAAAATCATTAAGCAAGGAGAAGACGAAGATTGGTGGGGACTTGGCAGAGGCAATTATAACTAATGAATACATTAGCTTCAAGAGGGAGGAGGGCACACATGGCACCAAGGAAATAAAATGGAGAAAAGTGTGGAGACAGTGTGGAGCTGTCTCTGAAAAAGAAAAGATTGTGCTACTAACATTAATATTTTGTAGAAGCATTTTTCAAGGATCTTATAGATGCCATAACTTTGTATAATCAAAAGAAACTGCCTTATCCAAGCCATCTTTTAATGTAACAACTGGTTTGTTCAGCATAATTGTGGTTTGTCTGTATATCCAGACCTACCATAGTCAACTAAACATGTTTTGAACAAACTATGATCTGAAATCATGATTTGACGTCGGATTAAGAAGCTTGGCTTGTGATTATTGTGTTTTGTCACTACATTCCGAGCTTGAAAAAGCAAACTTTAAGACTATTCCCACAATACCTCAACTGGTATGGCCACTGGCTTAATCCTAATTTGTTTCCTTGTAGTGCCCCAGCTGCATTCCTGGCTAGAGAGCTATGAGGCAAGAGTGGTTCAAAAGCGAAATCACTGTGGTGTGGCTAAGACACTTTTTATCTTCCCCTTCTTCTTTTTGCATGGCAAGAACAGTATTGATACTGTTTAGTCTGACTCTATTCTAGCATTCTATCAAGGCAACAAGCTCTGCCAGACTCAAAGAATCTGGGATGAGGTTATAGAAGGAAGAACCTGTCAGTTTTGCTTTCTGGATCTTTGGTTTTTAGTTTTGTTTTTTTTAAAGTTCTGCCTGTCAGTTTTAGAAGAAATTTTTAAATTTCTGCAAGTTATTTTTTTTTAAAAAAAATTAAGAAATGAAATTTGCACCTGTCTACATTGCTCAAATTTCTTTTTCTCAGGAGGAAAGATTCATATTGCACTCGCCTACTACAGAGCTGTTAAAATATAAACAAAGGGCAACCCTGATTTGGTGCACAGACATGATTGAATATAAAAGGACTCAAAGCCAGATTGTTAAGAACAAAGTGCTGGAAGTCTGGATGGGCAAAAAGGGGTGGAAAACAGTTTTGTTGGATTCACAGATTCAGTGAAAGAGTAATGGCTGGAATTCTCTATTACAGTCTACATTGCATAACTTTATGCATATCTAGCTAAATAGCAGAGGTGCTAAGGAACTCTGTAAATGAATGGCAAAGATGCCTAATGTGACACCGGCAAGAGAGTCCCAATGAATGTTGATCCTGTAGTGCATTAGCTTCAATGTGCAATGGCCCTTTGCCGCCCAACCCACGAAATAACGAGATCGCAGACAGAGCTTGGGTTGAACTAGGGCAATTTATTAATATGCCTAATTAACATAAAGGGGTGAACTTAAACATGAACTTAAACTTGATCTTAAACTTGACCGTGAACTTGAACTTGCATTTTATGACCTGAAGAGATGGGGGGGTCAACAGCATCTTCGGACTAGGGTCAAGAGGCAGCTCCCGACCATCTCCCCTAGCCCGTTGGGCGAAATACCAGGCCCCAAAGCCAACCGCTGAAGTTGCATGATGACTTTTGGCCAGCCCTTGTCTGGAAGGTGAGCCCCAAGGCCCCACCCCCCGCTGCATAGCAAGTGGGGTGATCCCAGGGCCCTCCTCAAGGATAGGATTTATCCTACACCCCAAAAGGGGTGCCATAGGTACACGCCGAACCTAAAGACCCCCCCATGCCGGCCAATACAGTGGAGACCTAATTAATACCAAATTAAGACACCACCCTGCAAAGCCAATTACCCCACCCTAGGCACAGTGTAGGGTAGGCGAAAACCCCCATATAGGGGGGAAAATTCCTACCCGGCCCCGAAGCGACCAGCTATCTTACACTGAAACCATCGGGAGGGAGGGTGGGTCGCCTGGATATGAAGAGAGGCCGAGAGAGAGGAGGGGCGGCCTTAAATATTATGCTCTGCCCCGCCCCCTTCCATCGGCCCCCGCAAACGATCTCGTCTCACGGGAGGGCGGCAAAGGCCGTCCCCCCCGCCACTCGTGCTACTCGGGCGGTGTGGGACGAATTGTTGGCTTCCCTACATACTAGTTCCATGGCAGCTCCTTTCTGAATACAGGCATTGCAAAACTGCTGACAGAAAGACTTTTTTACACCTCCTGAGATTCCTTGTGAGAAGAAACACACTGCCACAGTGAGAGTTCACACACTTTCAGGATTCACAAAGCTTTTCAGAGCAATAAAATAAGCACATAATGATGTATGTTTTCTAAAATGTGAATGGCTAAAATGCACACAACTGGGGAAAAAATAAACACAAGACACTTTCATTCAATGCAGGAAAGTGCATATATTAGGTGAAATGAATAAATCAGTGCTCACACGAAGAAGAATGTTTAAAAATATGCACAGATTACCATGTGAAAACCCCATGAAGTTGCATAACCCCATGTGAAATAAGGGCAAGAAGAAAATGAAGGTAGTAAAGCTGAAGGCTTTCATGGCCAAAATCCATAGGTTGTTGTGGGTTTTCCAGGTTTTGAGGCTGTGTTCTATTAATATTTTTTCCTGTTTCGCCTGCATCTGTAGCTGGCATCTTCAGAGGACTCCTCTGAAGATACCAGCCACAGATACAGGTGAAACGTCAGGAGAAAATGCTAATAGAACATGGGCTCAAAACCCGGAAAACCCGCAACAACCTATAAATGAAGGTAGAGTTAGGAGAAATCCAACTAAACTGAAACATAGTGATTTTTATTTTCCTATGTTAGTTTTCCCCCCAACATTCATATTTCAACATTATGTTTTTTTTTAAAAAAATTAAAAAGTCCTGGTGAATAATTTTGGGAAATTCTTATAAAAAAATAAACAAGTCAAACTTCTTTTATTCATGCCTAGGCAGGGGGAAATGCAGGTAACAAGATGGAAAATCTAGGGTAATGCGAATGCTCATACTGTAACTCTTCCTTGTCCCTCAGAGAAACAGAACCAATTGGGATGCAGATGGGATTTGTGACAACACCTCCTTGCTTATGGCCTAGCTTTCCTGCAGTACTCTGGAGGTATTGGAAGTGACCATGTTCTAGAATCATTGTGTTTGAGCACCTGACATCCTTTCTTAATAAGCCTTCTAGAAACTTCAGATAGAAAATTAGTTACATTATACTCCTACTAGGAATGTTAAGAAATCTCACAGTTTTGGAGATTTTAGTGAAGACTGCACAAAACAGTGTCTTTGGAACTCTGCAGTCTCCACAAAAGACCTTGCCTCCAGTGTGAGACTGATGGTTCTTATCCTTTTGTGGTTTCTGCAATTTCTACAAAATCTATTTCATGCAAAGCTCTTGGCTCTAAGCAAAATTAGTGTCTCTACACCTGTCTGAGGCTATGTGCATGTACACACACACACACACACACAAAGCAGAAAGTAGCAGTGATGTAGACGTGAGTCAATTCACTCGGACTCAAGTTGGACTTAAGTCACTTCAGTGATTCAACTCAGACTTGACTTGGCAATAAATGATGCACTGACTTGACTCAACTTGAGACTTGTATATTTTAAGTGACTGACTTACTGCCCTTAGTTCTGTAACATAACACATTAATCTGGAAACTTTATGATTTTGAACAATGCTTTCATCTCTTTTTGCCTACTGATCACATGACAATCTGTCACAAGCCCAAAGTATGGGCACATTTCTCAGAGGAAAACAGCAAACTGGTTAGGCAATGGGATTAAGGTCTGCTCAACAGCCTGTCCCTGCTGCATATTGGAGGAGCCTTCTAAAACTTTTCCTAAGAGCAGAAGATAAGACTCACCCCCAGACTGCAGAGAACAGCAAGTGCATTAGGCAATGGACTTGAGGAGGAAGGATCCTTCCTTCTAAAGCTTTTGAAGCTTCAGTGATGGGGAATAAGAAGGATCCCACTTCTAAAAAATCCTCCAGTTTCATAAATTGGAAGTAAGAAGGATCCGATTCCCCACTTCCGAAGCTGCTGATGGCAAAATTGCAAATGTGGAGGGCCAACTCCGCTTAAATTGTTAAAACTGTCTTTATTGGACTCTGTCCAGAAATTCTGGAAAATAGGTTGGGGCATAAAGTTGGCTCCCAAACTTGAGACTTGACTTGAAAGTATCTTCAAGGACTTGAGACTTGAAGGTAGAGATTTGAGACTTGACTTGAGACTTGGAGTAAAAGACTTAAATACATCACTGGAAAATAGGTGATTGATCACAGAAACACAAAAACTACTTCTCCAGTGCTTCCATGTTTATGTTTGTTTTATTCATTTTTCTTTCTATGTGCCTTCAAGTTGACTCCAACTTATGATAACCCTAAGTGAAGTCATCACAGGGTTTTCTTGACAAGAGTTGTTCAGAACAGAGTTACTATTGCTTGCCTTTTAGACTGAGAGAGTGTGACTTGCCCAAGATGACTGAGCGGGTTTCAATGGCTGAACGAGAATTTAAGTAATGGTCTCTCAGAATCCTATACCAGCCACTATACCATTATACCACAGTGGCTGTCACTGTGTTTATTGCAAGGCAGCAATGATCACATTTTCCAGTAATGAAGATTTCAGAGAACTAGGAAAAAATGGCTAATGAAGAATGCAAAATTCTTTTGAAGACTAATGATGATGAAGGAGAAAGAAGAGAAGAAAGAGGAAAAGAAATATTTTATTTTGCACTCCCTTGTGTTGAGGAGAAACCCTCCTCCTTTGGTTTGTTTGGGAGATGTTGTTATGGAAGAGCACCCCCCCCCACATCGTTTTTACTAATATTGTTTCTGGTCCTTGGAAGGATGCAAGATAAGCTGTAATTTTGATTTCCTCAATTAAATGTGATAGAAAAGGGTACATGTGTGTCTGTATTGCAGGTTCCCTGTTTGACTGAAAGTATCCTGACAGCAACTTTCTAAAACTTCTCAGTTAATAATGCCTTGGAATTGTTAATTATTCATTGTTATCTTAGGACAAACAGTAATAATAAAGGCAAAAATTAATAAAAAAAGGACGAACAGTAGGGAAAACTGATAGGACACACAGTAATAAAGTTTTCAAAAGCAGGGCTACTGTGGAGCTATTATTTTCCTTGTGAGGATGATACGTAAGTTATTAAGACGTATACTGGTGTAGGGGAAAAACACAAGTGAGTTTGATACATAGTCTTATTTTGTTCTTGACAATATGATTAAAACTACCATGTTTTTCCCCCTAACAATTTATTCTAAAGTGTTTAGTAGATGTGCTAAGTAAATGCTTCTTAGAAGCTGTGCTTTTTCATAACAAAAGTAATTGATAAATGTTCTACACTTACTTTTGCTCCCTTTGGAAGATCTACTTTTTACCAACAGCACAAGGGGAATCTTCCTATGTCAAGAAGACAACAGTGCTTTGAATTCCCAAATGCAAACAATAAATGTCCAAACTCCTGATTACAAATAATACATTAAAACCTTCCTTATAGAAAACCAGCATGTCAGGAAGAAGGCTTGCCTTGAACTGTTCTGTCCTATACACTAGCTCTCAATAGGCAAGGATATTTTCATGTTGGGCTGTATTCAAGAGCATTCAGCGATGGAGCTGTCCTTCACCTGCTGTAAGGGTTAGTATAGTCCAGGGGTAAGTTGACAACTGTATCTGCTTTAGGTTAGAAATAGGCAGGCAAAGCTACCAGCTGGAGCATGAGTCACCATGAGTGCACAGTGATGGGGGTTCAAGTGTAACAACAAAGGATATGTAGACTAAGGTTGGGTAAAGTGAGGTCCTGGGGCCATCTGTGGCCCTTAAGACTGTTTCTGAGGCCCTTGCCTGCCCCAGACTCCCAGAACTTCCCTGAAAACCAGCAGGGGTCCATTCACACTATGCAATTATAATGCTGCATTCCACTTTAGATACCATGTCCACATCCCATGGGATCCTGGGAGAAACATTCAGAATCCTCAGCCAGAATGCCATAGTGCTTCACCAAACTACAAACCCCAAGATTCCATAGGAGGTACTCAAGGGAGTTAAAATGAAACAGAGCATAATGATTGTGCAGTGTGAAGGGGCCCAAGGAGAGGAAATTTCCTACAGTATTTAACATCAGTCCTTCACCCCCACATTTTCAAACTAAGAAGTAGATTTGAATACTCCCTATTTTTGCAGCTTTGGAAGTCTGTCCAGTCCACTGAGGGTCCCATGAGCAGAAAATTGAGCCCTGGACCTACCACAGTTTGCCCACCCCAGTTGAAAGTGGCCAATTAAGTTTGATCTAGTGGAAGGCAGTCTCATAGAGAAAAACCTTGGCAATTGGGGTACATGGAAAGCAAAAAACCTACTGAACCATATAGATAAGGGTAAAATCTGACTGTTGCCCAGTTGAAGATACAGGAAGCTCAGAAGGTACTGGAAGATGCCCTCATCATTGTGTGCTTGACTTTAACCACATAGCCAGATGCTTGACAGTTGTCCTTCATTCTCTACTGGCCACTGCATGGTTGAGGAGTGGGGGGAAGCACAAGAAGATGTGTTTTGCAAGTGTTTTAGCCATTGTCTGATGGAGGAAGATATTCCAAAACCTGCAGTGACCAAAAAAAAAAAAAAAAAAAGTATGTATCTCACTAACAAGGTGTTAGCTAGCAAAATTCTTCAAATACTTTTTTTGGAAATGTTTGCTATTTTTAGCTTTATATAGATAATTTATGCCGTTATTGCATCTATTGATTGAATAAAAAGTTTTGAACACAAAAATTCTTCAAATACCTGATACCAAATCATATAGAACAGGATGAAGCCATGCTTTCTGCTGCTTCTGAGGGCAGGATGAGATCTAGTGAGTTGCACTGACAATGAACAGCCTTTGGTTGGATTTCAAAACATGTTTTGTAACATTTAGTCTGATGATGGAACTGATTACCTTCAGTCACGTCTTCTCCCTTACTAGGGGCATTTCTGCACAATGTTGCTGTCCCATGATGTCCCATGGTGTTGCTGCCAGTCCACGAGTCATGCTTTTGCATGATGTTATTGTGGCCCCACTGCTGTATCCCCACCTATCACAATTTTGAGGATATTCCATTACCAGAAAAAAAAATCTGGCAATGGCCCCCAGTTGCATGACTCTCCTGTCTCTGATGGCCATGTGGAAAGAGTGGAAGTACCAGCTGCACTGCAGAAAGAAGATGTGTGTCTTTCACACTACCCTTCCACAGGCAGCCTTATGGGTGGAGTGGAGTGGAGTGTTGCGCTCCCATTCTGGCAGTGGGACTGCCAGGATCATAATGGGATGATGATGGAGACAGGTAAGGTGAGGAAATGGCCTAGATGTCTTTGAGCAGAGGCTAGAGTGATTGGGAATGATCTAGCTCTCACTTTCCTGACTTAAGAAAGGGAACCGGACTAGATAGCACAAAATATCCCAACAAATCACTGATGTGTCTGTGCTGGTACATAATAGCCACTTGTCACTTTATTTTTAAACTTGGCCTTAGCCGCAGCAGGCTAACAGGAAAGGGGGAAAAATGAGCTGTACTCTTTTCTGCCATGACTCATCGTCAAAATAGCCAGCAAATTTCTGATTCCAGGCACTTCCCTGTTAACAATGATCTATGAAACCACAAAGGAAAAGCTTAATTTTCAGATATATGGTTGAGCTTGCACAACTGTCACAGAAAATCTTGTCTTGACTTGTAAGCATCACCAATTCAATATGGAAGTCACTGATGGAGAAGAAATGTGGAATTACTAAGATGCCATTTTGCTGGCCACGTCTGTACTTTCCAATTGACAGACTGCTACTTTATAATTCCCAGCTACATTGAAGCTCTTTACCATTCCCAGTCTTGCTGTGCTGTGTACTGTTTCAAGGCTGCTGGATTATTGCTTTCATAGAGCTATTAGTCAGCACTTATGTTATTTGAAAATCCCCACTTTTCATGTGAGCTTTTACTTATTTCCAGCTTTCATATACAGAATTCAGAGACTTCAGACAAAAGCAAATTCCTCCTTACATGACACATAATTAATTTACAGTATCTGCTGCTACAAAATGGCTGCTGGCTAAGGTGGCATCCAAATAACCGCCATAAAAAGTAGGTTGCTGAACTAGCTGGGCCTATACCCACTGAATAAGACCAAAGGGAAACTTACTTTTGGAACTAGAACTCCTGGAATCTCTCAATCAGCTTGGTGTTGGGTGATTCTGGGAGTTCAGTCCAAACATGTTCTCCCAAAACTTCTGGCTTTAATTTTGATCCAGTAGGGTTCTTCTTATGATATGTTCTAATCAATCTCCTGGATGTAGCTGTTGGTATTCCTTTCACCACAGCACAGTGAAAGCAAATGAAATCCTTGCCTGAAAAGGCCACTTGAGGGGTCTAATTTTTAAAGCAGGGGAGCTGTTTGGACAACTTAATTTGCAACAGACTCATGCCAGTAGTGCCAGGGTGAACCCAGAACCTATTGAGGCAAAGGACAAGTTGGTGCTCCTTTCATTCCTTGTATAGAAAATGTCTAGATTTATTTCAGCAAAAGCTATGAGACAGGTACTCCATCACACCTAAAGACAGCAGGCTTATCAAATGGATGCAGGACAGGCTGTAAGGCTCACACTACTGTATTTTTCTGTATTTTCACTGGAGAAAGCCCAGTGGAAAAAAAGAATCATGCAGAGAGCTGACATCGTTGCCCTGCAGCATCTTCCAGCCGAGGGGACATCACCTTATTCTACCAAATGCAGGATTGGTTCTGCAGAGTGCCTTTGGCAAGCGTTCACGCAATAAAATACACAGGAAACAATATATTATTGTACCTAGATTAGAGATGGAAAGAAGTTCCACCAGACTCAACAGTCTCAACTAAAGCTGTGTTTTTGCATCTTCTGAGCCCTATGGTAAGAAAATCTGAAAACTAAAGTATGCAGAAAAACATGTACATGTTTGAAAATGGGAATGCCTAAAATGCACATAATTGGGGAAAAATGCACAGAGCATGATGCAGTCAATGGAGCAAAGCTGCACAAACTTGCTAAGTTCAATATGCCAATTATGAACAGTATATATAAAAGGCATGAATTTCAGGGCAGGAAGAAAATAGAAAATCTCACAAATGTACAAAATAAGGACAGGAAGAAAATGCAGGTAGGATTTGGAGAAAATGAATGAAAATGATACTAAGAGATTTTCATATCCTTAACCTATGTCCCACTCTTACTGAATATGGGACTGTCAGCAGTCTTTCATACAAAGAAGCAGAGCAGTTCAGTTTCACTAAGGATGCAATAACCCTCTTGTGTTTCCAGATCATTTGGTGTATTTAGGAACATCATTTACGAAATTGATTCAGTGAGACTAACTACAATGCATTCAAATGATAAGCAAGTCCACCTAAACATTAGGAAGAATATTTTTTTTCTATAAGAACTGTTTGACGGTGGGGTGGACTGCCTCCAACAACGGTATATTCTCCTTCTTTAGAGGTCTTTAAACAGAGGATCTTTCAGAAGTGCTGTAGCTGTGTATTCCTGAATGGCAGGGGCTGGATTAGATGGCACTTGCAGTCTCTTCCAAATATTAAGATTCTATGATTCCATGAAATTACTCCTTTCACTTTAAATGTTTCCTCAGAGGCTATGTAGAGTTTAATTAGTTAAAAGTATGCAGAGAGAGGGAATGTGATGAGCAAAAATAAGACAAAATGTCTGAAGAAGCAGGGGCAACTCTGTATTGTTTTCTATCTGATTGCTCACTCGTTCCACACAGGCACAAAACAATTGCCAAGACTGGGTCTCATGTGGTTGTTCAGTATATGGAGATAGACATTTCTTTGGGAAAAGTGTCTTTCTTCTTATTTCTTTCAGTTGTGACGATGATGGTGTTTATAGATCCGGGATTTCACTGTCCCTGCACAAAATCATATCTCTTGGATTGTATGCAAATCATCACCGAGGGTTGATAGGACTGAACCTCATTATCCTTTGCATAATGTAACAGTCTTGAGGTTCTTCTAGTGTAAAGTAGACGGGCATTGGCACCAGTCAACATTTATCTTTGAGCCATAGCACAGAGGGAGAAAGAAAGGGAAAAAAGACTCACAGTTTTATCTTTAGAGATTTCTTGTAACCCCAGGGTAATGTCTACTCAATATGAACTGCACTAGCAATTTACTTTGCTGTTCCCACTGTAAAAAAACGGGATATTGAGTGGAGGTAGTATGTTGACTTCACTCCACAACATGGGAACAATGGGGTATGGGGGAGTCTGTAAACCAAAGCACATTATTTTGTTGAATATTAAAAGCTAGCTGAAATGCCTATCAAGTTTGAGTCAAGGTGATGTGATGGAGAGATTCAGCCCTTCCTACAGCTCCCATTCATCTATTAGGAAGATTTAGTTAGACTGAAATGAGGCCAATCAATTAGAAATCTTCATTATGGCATTTTTAATGGAATTCTGTACAGAGCAATGCATATGCGGTACCATTCCCCCTACCCCGAAACTTGCTTGAGAAGAAGAAAGATATTCCTAGCAATGTTTTGTTTCTTCATCAGGAAAGGAGAACAGTGACCATCATCAGAAGGAAAATAGACACAATGGGTGAAAATGTATTGGTCAGCTTTTTCAGAATGGGTGAAAATGTATTGGTCAGCTTTTGTTAAAAAACATACCAAAACCCATAAATTTCTTATCATTAACAATGGAAAGAATGTGACAGATAGAGTAGAGCACTGGATCTTTACTCATCATTATTGAATGATGAGTCAAGGCATAGGTAATTCCAATTGATTCAGTTATCAGGACTACCCAATAGGATTTAGGCTAAAATTTTCTCCAAAGAGGTTGAGCATGAGGTGAATGGAACTGACAAATTTGTCCATGCAAGAGTAGCACTGAACTCTTAAACATGGTTTGATTTCAGGCATTCAGCTATGTTGAGGCTAAAGTATGGTTGACTCCTCTTTTCACTGAGAAGGTCCTCATCTGAAACACCTGTATAGCAAGCATGTACAGCATGTTTCTCTCCATGATGAAATTGTCTATATGTGCTGAAATTGGCCTCTAACAATGGGAAAGAGCTCACTTAGGGTGCAGTTGAGAGTGAAGAAAATACTAAAATCCACAAATGTCTTCATGAACAGAAAGAATTTGAGTTGTAAAATTGAACGTATGAGAAACTTAAATGGACAGATTTGTCCGTTCCGAGCAATTCTAACAACAAGAATATTTACATCTTTGGATCTTCCATTGTTATGAAGAGTTACACCAAAACCAATAGCTTTATTGCTAGTGTTTACAAAGGATTTCAGTCTTCCACAGTTCATTCTCACATGCAAGAATGAATAATTTCAATTTTTTTTCCTCAGGGCTAGGTGAGATTAGAATTTTTGTGCATTTTGGGGTCTTTTGTGAAAAATTTATTAGCGCAAAAATAAACCCCATTTTGTACAAAAAAAATCCTTTGTTTTTGGTCAAAATCTCAAACATTTGAGCAAAAACATTGTTTTTGAAGAAAAATAAGATTATTTTTGGCACCAACCCAAGCATTTTTTTTGCACAAATGTTTTGCTGTTGTTGTTTTTGCAAAGAGTTCCCAAGCATGTAGAAAAACACACACACACACAGGCTAGCCATTTTCTCATTGGAGTGTTTTCATCTATCAAGACATAATTTCTCACTGAGGACATGAAAATTGCATTCTTTACATCTCAACAATTTAGCCCAAGCCAGTTGTTGTTGTTGTTGTTATTATTATTATTATTATTTTGGGCGGGGAGAGCTACCTGCCATTCATCAGATCTATTGCCAGAACAGAGAACAAAAGTTCTATTTAGACATTATTAAGATATGTTTACTCAATAAGTAGCAAGGGGGAGTATGACAGGGCCAGCCCCCTACTTCTTCTTTTCCATTATTCTCTATGCATGGAAGATTACAGTCTGAAGAAGAGAGGACAGCACAGAGCCTCTCAAAGCTATTCAGAATCTCAATTTCTTAGAGTTCCTAAACCATATGATCAGCCTCCAAAGCTATTAGCAACCACCTGCTAAGAATGTTGGGTTTCGTGTATACCTGACAATGGAATCAGAGAGCAACTCTTCACATGCTGAGTAAACACATTTTTATTAATGTCTAAACTGAGTTCAAGAATTATTTATCCATTGATACACTGCAAATTTGGCTTCTCTCAGCTGCTCATGTTTAAGTCCCATCAGAAAAATGGGATACAGCCACAGACTGGGAAGGTTTATTTTGTGAAATGCTTTGACTGAAGGATTCTGCAAGTGATAGTATATGAAAATAACATTTCCAGGTGCTAAGTTTAAGCCATGCTTAGCTAATGGAAGGAAACCATCAGAAGATCTTTTCTTGCTCAGACAAAGGGGGTCTCATGGTTCTAGAAAGCCAGGAGGAAGTTGTGATGACCAATCTTCCTTCTATAGTTTCCCTCTTATATTAAGAGATCTGCTGCCTCTAAAAAGCAATAGTTGCTTTGAGCTACAGCTAATAAACCCTGTCAGATCCCCCATAACTTTATCAAATCTCCATTTCTAGCCACTTTAGAAAGGGTTTCAAGTTGCAATATTTCATGTTGATGTCTTCATTTGAAATCCAAATGTGCACGACCTCTAATGGCGGAGGATCAACAAACAGCCCTCCCCAAGGGAAAAGAAACATAAGGAATGCAATAGCTTTTTATCTAGGTTATTTTGCAGCAGCTGAAATAAAAGAGGGCAAAAATAATACACAGTTGCAGTATGCAATCAGACAGAGTATTATAAACCTAGGTTCCCCTGTCTTTTGATACTTTTCTGTCATATCAGTATGTCATTTCAGTTTTTCATTACTAACCAAAGAATGGAATTAGGATAGAAATGCTTATTTTTTTGTATTCAAAAAGAGGGAAAATTTATTTCTTCAGCTGGTATTTTCTCTCTCCCTGCATCATTGACTTTCAACATAATTATGTAGCACATTTTTTTCTCAAACAAAATAAAAAAGCACATATATTTCTGAAGCATGTAGTGTAAAACATTTTGCTGTCAGTGTTAGCTATGAAGGGCACCTTCCTTCCATTAGCTTTGGATTCATTTCTGATTCCCAAGATGAGCCCTCTTGTTTGTTTGTAATTTTCTCTCATATGGTCTATATCCTTTTTTGGAGATGGACTGAGAACTTAAGCCAAACTTTGAGCAGTATCTACCCACAGTATTCTGTGGGCAGAAGGCCAGGGAGGAGAGATCCAGTAGAACTAGGAGGGAGGCAGTAATTTCCATTTCCCACTGCAACCCATTCTTATGACTCCCCAGAAATTGGTTCTGAGTGGCTTGGTTGGTTTTCAGGCTATGCAGAGCTGAAAGGGGGAGGTGAGAGGAAAGAACTTCAGCAGAATGTCTGGGTGTAGACGACCCCTTTAATAAATGGAATTGTACTGTCTTCCACAGATTCTTTTATTCCATGCAGAGTCCTAAGTGCTCTGATTTCTCTCTAGAGAGCAGTTACAGACTCTCCTTAATTAACTGTTTCATTTGGAATCATTCATTTCTTAGTGATCAGAAGACTGCAATGCATTCAATGAGAATGAGATGAGGAGAACTCTTGGGATGCAAGTAATTAGAGCGCTGATCTTTAGCCCCCACAGATCATTAAATATGGTGCAAGTCTCACTTACTTTGGTGGTGTCATTTGTGTAGACATGCTTTTACATATACTAATAATAATTTGTTGGTGGTGGTGGCAGTAAGGAATTTGTTGCTGATGATGCATTTTCAAGTATACTTATTTCATTTGGCTCCCTAATGATAGGAAAGCACCTTATTTAATGTCCTCATCTACTGCTTCTAGACTCCTCTTAGGCATTTGGTTGGTCATTTTAGGAAATGAGATACTGGAGTAGATCAGAACTTCTATCTGATCCTCTAAGGCTATTCTTACATTCTTATTCGCTTAAAGCAAAATTTAAGCCTTCGAATGTGGGCATCTACATCAAATTAGGAATGGACAAAGCATTCTATCTCTGAACCTTGTCATTGTTTGCAAGAATTCAATTGTTGTCCATTCCACTCATTTTCTATATCAGTTGCACACAAAAGTTGTGTTTCTTTTCATTTGTGAATTTCCTTTAATATGTACATTTTGATAGGTGATTTCGTTTAATTTGTGTATTTGGATATGTAATTTCTCTTAATTTCCTTACTATGCCCCCTTTTGGGGTGGTGGTTCTGCCACAAAATGATAGCCAGCAGAATGTTCTGTTGGCAGATCCCTGCAGTCAGCAGAAGATGGTTCTGTCATCAAAAGAATATTTCTGCTGGCAGAAGAGGCTCCTACCTTCTGACAACCAGCACATCTGTTGAACAAGACAGAGAACTCGACAAATCCTCTTCCACAGCTCTACTTCGACCTCCTGTATCAGGACACATAATTTTTTTAGGAATGTGCTAACTCTCTCTGAGCACTCTTGCTAGTCTTAACAAAATTATCCAGAATTCCTTGAAATGCCTACAGATGTTTCCAAATCTGGATCAAATTTCCCTTTAGGTAAAATTCAATGGTAGCACATCCATCCCTTAGAAATGTTGCTGCAGAAAAGCTCATATGTACTTAACTAGAAATATGGTGAGACCCAATGTGATACTGTGGTTTGAGCATAGGAGTAGGACACTGAAGACTAGAGTATGAGTCTCTGTCGAGCCTTGGAAATTCCCTAGGTGACCTTGAGCAAGTCACACTCTCTCAGCCTCAGAAGAAAGCAAAGGAAAATCCACTCTGAACAAATCTTGCAAAGAAAACTCCATGATGAGTTCACCTTAGGATTCCCATAAGTTGGAAATGACTTGAAAGGACACAACAACAACAGAAATACTGTATAGATGATTTATGGTAGAATATTACATCTTTATGATATTAAAGCAGGTTATATTAATAATGAGTTATTTGTGTAATAGTGGATTAAATGTTTACTATTTGTTATAAATATAGATAAAAATAGATAAAGCAGTTAGAGGAAGTATAACTAACAATAACTAACTACCATTCTCTGAAGACATGAAAGTCAAATATGCATTTTTTTAAAAAAAGAAAAACACTACAGGAGGAAAAAAAGCACAATATAAAGAATACATTACAAAGAATAGAAAATACATAACAACACTACAAAACTACAAAGAAAAAGAAAAATTGATTCCTGCTGTTGTTGCAAACAGCTCCCAGTCTTTTTCTTGTTTTAATATGGTTTGTATTGTCTGTTAGATTTTGTTAGTTGCTGTTTTACTTTGTGTTTGTTGTTTGCTTGTATGCTTTTATCAATAATAAAAATTAAAACAAAAAAAGTGTATTTGCATTCCTCTTTTATGTTTTCGTCTATCTTGCAGTTAGTAGTAGTATGGTTAGTTGTATTCTGGTAGCTAATGTATTTGTGTATTCGTTTAGTTTAGTTTGTCTTTTGTAGTGAAGTTTTGTTTTACATGTTATTGTTCTACTCCCTCTATGTAGTGTTATATTGCTTTACAAGTGTGCCAATAAAAATTTTTTTTAAAAAAAAGAAAAATGTATAAATATGAGAGCTGACCATATCCATTCCCATACAAAATTTTGTTTTCATGTTTAAGATGTCATAAGATCACATCACTGGATTGTTTAAGGGGGTGCAGTGTGTAGCATCAGAATTGCATGGTAGATTTGGAACTGAAGAGTGGAAGCCGGTAGGAATCCATATCAGTGGCATGATAGCCATCTATCCAAGGTGCTGAACCCCATCGTTAAAATATATTCAAAACTTTGGACAGATTTTTCAAAGTTTAAACTAAAGTCCAGAGCAGATTCACAACAGCACTGACATAAAAGTAATAGTTTTCCACTGGAGCTAGAAAATATTGGTTCTCTGTGCTCTCCCAGACTGCTGTTTCTTAGCATCAGTTCCCCACTAATAGAACATAAATTACCATGAACTGATCAAAAGTGTTATTGTGAAAGTAAACAAGGTAACAATTGTCCATGAACAGTGGTTGTCAAAAGTGCACTAAAACTGAGAATTAATAATGATTAAGTACCTTTTTCTTTTTCTAGTATCAGGCATTCCGATCTGAGCATGGGCAAGCAGAAGGAGCAGATGGGCAAGTCAGACTTGGACAGAACAGGTGGCTAGCCTGGTTATCTTCCTTACTGAGAACTGTTTTACTGTGAAGGGCTTGAGATATGAAATAATCACACAGCTCCAAAGATTTTTCTTAGACCTGTCCCTGTCATAGAATCATGGATCATAGGATCATAGAGTTGGAAGAGATCATAAGGACCATTGAGTCCTATCTCCTTCCATGCAGAACTATACCATCAAAGCATTCCTGACAGATGGCCATCCAATCTCTGTTTAAAAACCTCCAAAGAAGGAGACTCCACAACACTCTGAGGCAGGGTATTCTACTGTTGAACTGCTCTTACCATCAGAAAGTTCTTCCTAACGTTTAGATGGAATCTCTTTTTCTGAAGTTTGAAGCCATTGTTCTGTGTCCTTGTCTCTGGAGCAGCAGAAAACAGGCCTGCTCCATCCTCCATATGACATCCTTTAAAATATTTAAACAAAGCTATCATGGCACCTCTTAACTTTTTCTTCTCCAGGCCAAACATACCCAAGCTTCCTAACTGCTTCTCATACGGCATGGTTTCCAGGCCTTCTACCATTTTTGCCATCCTTCTCTGGGCAAATTTCAGCTTGTCAATAGCCTTCCTGAACTTTGGTGCCCAGAACTGGACATAGGATTCCAGGTAGATCTAACCAAAGCAGAATAGAGTGATACCATCTCTTCCCTTGACCTAGGCACTATATTCCTATTGATGCAGCCCAGAATTGCATTGGCTTTTTAAGCTGCCTGTCCTATCTCCATCCCGGCACAGTTGATAAAACAAACAAAACAAACTGAATAACTCCCGGCTCGTTACTTACTTTCATGTTGTAAGCATGGAGTCATAAATAAAGTCCAACATAGGCAAGGGAGTGTCCACGGCCAATCTGAGCATTCCTCAAGGCATCCAGAAGGTAGAAGGTCCGATAAGCGCTGAGAATTCCTGGAAGGGAAAGATGTCAGCTAAATAGGTCTGAAGCCTAGCACAGCTGTCACTTGATTGGTTGTTGCTGGTTATAAATTCTGAGAGAGTGATGCTGGGTCTCTTCACTGCCTGCGCTCTGCAAAGCTGGGTCTTGGTAAGTGTTATTCTATATCTGAAGAGGCAGGACTCTTTGTTGGAGCTGGCATCACCCCCTGTTCTGTTTCTGGCACTGTAACCTCTCTCTGTACAGCTGGTCCTGGCATGCCCCCTGAGTCAGCCTCTGACATGCCCTCTGTCTCAGCCTCTGGCATGCCCTCTGTTTCAGACTCTGAGACAGAGTCCATACTCTGGAAGCAGGACATGACACTGCCACATTATACTGTTGACTCATGTTCATCTTGTGGTCTACAAAGACTCCTAGATCCTTTTCACATGTACTGTGGTCAAGCCGCTGCATTGTGAGCAACCATCCAACCCCTTGAGAGATTTCAGCTCCAGCATCACAAAGGGCCAACAGAAATCATGAAAGACAATTGCCCAGTGAGGAAGACCAGATGGGGAGAATGATGAGAAGTTTTTGAAATGTTTCCAAGAAGAGATTATAAAAACCTCAATAGACCACAGGGCAGAAAGAGAGAGGGAGAGACAGAGAGAGAGAGAGACAGAGAGAGAGAGAGAGAAAGAGAAAGAGAAAAAGAGAAAGAAAGATACTGGGGGATACTTGGTCACAGGCTGGACAAGGCATCCAGACTCCCCAGCTTCCTATTAATATCCAAGACCCAGAACTCCATTCCTACTGTTATCAGAAGAGGCATCTTTAGCTAGTCATGGTAGGGGATCACCATCTTTTAAATCTTTGGCTGAAAAGACCTAGGCTTTGTTTGCAACTTTCTAACTATTTCTAAGTAATGCCTTAAGGAAGTTGCCTTCAAGTATGACATGCTTTTGTCAATGAAGATTGCTTGCTCAGTGTTACCATGCCATACACCTCTACTTCATGATATGATTGGTAATGAACATTATTTAATTGGAATAAAGTATAAATTACACACTGCTATTACTGAGAGGCCATGCTGGCTAAGAGCCTGAATACATGTGGAAGTAGGTCAGATGGGACCTCAGGGCACAGCTAGGTCATAGTCAAGGAAACTCCAAAGTTAATGTGTTTGCCAGTGTCTCCTCAATGACTCAGCCTTCGGAAATATTAGCATCTGAAACTGTCTCAACTGAACAACTGATTGTCTTCAACCCACTTCCTTTTCCTGCTGAAATTCTTCTTTGTTTCCTTCCCTGTCCAGCCTTTAAGGAGCTATCATGTGCCATCAGTGTCCCATCAGTGCTTTGTCACCTAATGCTAGAGACATTAGCCCATTCTGGACCTCACTGAGTCATTAGCACCTTCCCTCTCTGGGGAAAACAGAGTATTTCAAAACTGGATCTGAGGCAGATACCCTGTAGCACTCTGGACATACCAGTAGGCCATCACTCTGCTGCTCAGATCCCTATTCTAATACTACCCTCTCAGAGCCTTAGTCTGAGCTACATTGCTTTGTCTCTTCTCTGCAAGAGAGGTAAATATCACCCACTTTACCCTAACTTGTTGCTATCCAATGTTTCCCTCCTTTCCTTTGGTTAGCCTTATATGGTTGTAAGACTGCTTGGATCTTGTTCATGATTGTGATATCCCCCAGTAAAACATACTTTTAATCTCCAGCTGGTGCCCTTGCATCATACTACTGATATACAGAAATGCAAAAGATTCTGTAAGGTTACCCCTCCTCTCACAGACCTCCCTTTGAGCTCATAATTCCCTACTGTTTCACAGAGGCACTGGCATTGTGGGTGGACCTGTGAGTCACCTGCCTTTTGGGGTAACAGTAGAATAAAAGTGTTTCCTTTTAAAAATCTCCCCCTTTCTACACTGTCTTCACATGCCTTTGCTTGGTGCGTGTGTGCAAATATGTATAGGACTCTCATCTCTCACAGGGAGTGGGAAGGGAAAACCTCTGCAGTCAGAGGTGGAGGTCTAAGGTAACTTCCCCAGTAACTCCCCACTGTGTTACTGAGTCATGGGGATTAAATCAGTGGGTGGTAGCTGCTAGATGATCTTCAGAAGTCCCATCTCCTACTAGAGTATTGGAGGTGGCAGCACCCTTATATTGAATGGCAGAATTTCGCAACTGAGTGCACACGTGACCATGCAATTGACTGCACAACCAAATATGCATGCACATCCATATGTTGCAGAAACATACCTGCATGCACAATGGAACCACATTTGTAACTCTCCTTCCACAACCCTGATCTCAATGAACATTTTCTGTACCAGGCAAAAATAGTCAAGCATCTCTATAGGAGAGCATAGACATGTATAAAACACTAACAGGTTTCTGGCCAATAGTTCTTAGTTTATGAAACTGGAGTTTTTCAATTCAAGATCCTAAGCTATCTACAAGCTGAAATGTTTGCTTCTGAACCATTAAATATTTTCCAATACCTTTCCTCCTATAAAGGCATAAAAAAGCAAAACAAAACAAAATCTATGCAATGCATTATTTTTCCAAGAAAAATAAAATCTGTCAAATTTGACCATCTGATGGTGTAAAGATTTTTTTCTTTTTTTCTTGAGAACTACTAACCACAATTTACATCCTTTGAAGGAATTAATTATGTTTAGGTTTCCAGTAGATACAGCTAGATCTCTAGGGCAATTGGGGTTCTAGAACCAGGGCATTTGCAAGCTGAGATCCTGACTAGAAATGCTCTCTGTTCCCACTATTGGTGTGCACAGTAGGAAATCTACATCTGCGTCACATTTTGCAACCTGACACCTACTAAGCTTTGTCTAATGAAGCTCAGTTAACATGGAGAAATGAGTTCAGAACTTTGCCAGTTGCACTGTTTTTAAAAGGAGGATGACTGACAAGTAAAACATAGCTCTTGCTAAACCACAGCTAATAATAATCCCACGTCTCCTTTCCTCCACTGGAGGTGGGAGGGTGCCAAATGATATTATGTGGAAGGAAGGAGTAAAGGTGTTTCATTATCAAACCATAATGTGTCACTAATAGACCCCATCAGTCACTCTATAAATATGATTGCTGGCAATTACATGTAATCAGGCATTCCCATTCACAACTGGGTGGAGGATGCTTGGAGGTGACATGCAGATTGGCCTAGCTGTCCATTTTAGGTATGAGAGGTGCCTAAGGCAAAATCATGAAAATGACCACTCATCCAACAGATTCTTCAATTTCAGAGCATAGCAGTTTCTATTCATTCATCTTCCACGATATGACAGCTTTCTGAGCATCAGTGGACCTCCTTTTGTCTCTCCATGAGCTGCTGAATAATTGGCCCCAAAGCCAAAGATCTTGCAAAATAAACTTGACTTGGTTGAGAAGGCACAAAATGCACGGAGAAGATGCTGAATAGATCTGAATTCATATCCATCTATCTATCAAACTATGCTATATGTAGGAAGCTCAAGCTGGGGAGACTCCACCTCTTCCTGTCACCCCTATTTGCAGGAAGCTGTAATAAGCACTGCCCTCTCGGTCACCTCTGTCAGCACTGATGCGTTAGATTCTGCAAACACCTGTATTACATTGATTCTTAGGCACATTTTCTTCCTGGTGTCGTCTAATGCTGCAACTGTTCCAAAAACCCAGCAGTGCTTTTCAGCTCCATCTTGCTGGCCAGAGCCTACCATGAAATATCCCTCCAATGGGCAACGTGTCCTCCTGCTTATCTTGAGAAACACCCTGCCAAGCTAGCCTGAGCCAAAGTACACCTCCAAAGCATGTCTTAAGGGACAGATTTTCAGTTTAGTTGCTCCTTCTGGAATCTTTATCGATATGCAGAAAGGATTCTTCTGGGGCATCTCTACCATTTTCTTTCTAGACCCACTGAATCACCTAGTAAGAAGATAGTATGAATTAACCCTTCTAGGGTGACCACTTATGTATTGTTAATAATAGTAGTAACAACAACAACAACAACAGAAGCATGTCAGTAAAGAAGAGAACAAAAGTGGACACAGAATTCTGTGAAATTTGTAAATTCTGTTATGTTTGTTGCTTATATATAACTGGATGCACATAACACCATGTGATATTGGGATGGCAGTTAAAATAGAATAATAGCACTATAACAGTGTAGTGTGGTAGGGCCCTGGGAATCAATGTTCTTAAACAGAGAATTATATTCTGTAAAGCAGAACATATAACGGCCCTTTGGCTTTGGGGAATTTTATGGACAATGAAGGTCTGTAGAAAAGGGGGGCCAGAATATTGGTGCATAACATCAAAATGTTGCCAGCGCTAACTCTGGAGGTGGAGAGGAGTAGAGTTAACAAGAACTGGGTACCACCTGTTTGGGGATGAAATGTCCCTAGGGGATGAGAGAGAAAAAATAGGATTGTTCAAATAAGAATAGAATATAAACAGGCAAGAAGCATAAAACAGAACATGATAGTCATAATGTGGGGAGGAATTCACAAGCCAGAGACATTTGGGGAGAGAGAGAGAGAGACCATGGCTGGAATACTGTTAATGTCTGTGATAATGGGCCTTGACATTATCTTGGTCAACTCAGTTGAAATGTGTGGGCTCACCTGTAGGTAAAGAAAGTGTTAATGGCATTAGGGTTAAATTGCATTTATTAGTACAACACCATTTAGAGTTTGGAGAAATCATGAGAAGTAATCATCCAAAGGGGATGACATGCTTATGAGAGCTTCCAAATGCTGCAAAGATGAAGCATTATAAAATGTGGTGCCACAAGGCATGTGAGAGACTTTTGGGACTGATGCAGCAAACTTTGGTCTGAATTTTAAGGAAGCCATCCAAACTGATGAATCTATTTCTTTTTTTCAGCACTTTGGATGGCTCCTTCAAAGTCTGAACTAAAACTGTGAGCAGATTGCTTCATAACACAGAAGTCACCAACAGCCACTGGAAGAAACATTAGTAGGGGCTGTAATATGCATGTCACTTACTAAGATGATCAGTTACTCAGAATAATTGCATAATAAATTCTGAAAAGATCAACATACATTGGCAATAGATAGTGTGAGTTTCACATTCAGATCTGTCCAATAGATCAATCTCAATGGCATTCTATATTGCAGTTATAGATTTGTAACCTAAAATTATTGATTCGTAATTGTTCCATATTCATTATCTCTAGATGGTCATGAATGTGACAGTATTGCCACAGTTGCAAATACCATGCTAAACCTGTTATAGCAGGCAACAGCTGCACCAAGAGAGAGTGCTCTATTCAGTTGGTGATAGGAGTGCACGAGGATCACATTCCACCCTCCCACCAGGAAGTGAGACTGTAACAATCAGAAGAAGAACCCCTGTTGCAATTCTCTGTTGCAGCCTTGCTCATTGGTGCAGTGAGGGTGGAAACATCCTCCTCCAACACTCTGATCACCTGCTGAACAGATGTCTATCTTGTGGTGCAGCTGCTGTCTATAAAGTAGCTTGGAGGGGGTTGGGCTGGAGATATTACTTAGTTACACATATATAACTAAGCAGATGGTAGAATACAGGCCTTTGCAGTGATGTAGACTCAAGTCAGTTGAGTTGGACTTAAGTCACTTCAGTGACTTGACTTGGGCAATCAATGACACACTGACTCGACTTGTGACGTATATATTTTTAGTGACCGACTTGCTGCCCTTGGTTCAGTAACATAACACATTCATCCACAAACCTTGCAATCTTAAATAACACTTCCATCTCTTTTTGATCAGGACAATCTATCTCAAGGCCAAATCTTGGGCCATTTTTTGGAGGGGATCAGCAAACTTGCCGGGCAATGGGCTTGAGATGAGGTTGAGGTCTGCTTGGCAGCCTGCCCCTGCTGTATATCAGAAGAGCATTCAAAAACTTTTCCTAAGAGCGGAAGGCAAGATTTGCCCCTAGAACGCAGGGAATGATCCTTCCTTCTAAAGTTTCTGAATCTTCAGTAATGGGAACTAAGAAGAATCTTATCCCTCTCTTCAAAACTGGCTCTCAAACTTGAGATTTGACTTGAAAGTATCTTACCAAGGACCTGATTTGAGACTTGAAGGTAGAGACTTGAGATTTGGAGTAAAAGACTTAAATACATCACTTGGGCTTTATCTTCAAAAGACATTTTGTAGCTATTGAAAATCTCTTCATAGCAGTCTTCAGCTGGGAGAGAAATCACCCAGATAGCTGCATCTCAACCAATTCAGTCAAATTTCAAGAATATGACTAAATATTAAGAAAGACATCCCGACAGTATGAGCTGTTGATCATAGAATAGGGTCCTTCTTTAGATGGTGGTGGGTTCTTCAAAAGAGCTTTTAAACCATTAAGTGGATGGCCACGTATCAGAGATGCAAGATTTCCTGTATTCTGAGGGACTGAGCAAGATGACCTTTAAGTTTCCCCCCAAATTGATAATTTCATGATTTTTCCAAGAGCATGCCATTCCTAAAGGTCGTGTGGGGGTGATTTCATTTTTCCCCAGTATTACCGCAATACAAATACACTGGAGGAGGCATCACATCAGAGAAAAGGGACTTGGCTTTCTATGCTGTCTAGCTACCAATTACATATGACAACTGTGAGTAGTCCATTGTTATTATTACTGAGCACACCTTGGGCAAGACATCACAGCACCAGCTCCAACCTTGTCAACTGTGAGCACTAGGATTAAAATCTGATGAACAAGCAAGTCCTGAAACTGAGATTAAATAAGCACGCACTAGGCATGCAGTAGTTTAATGAGCATGGAAGGAAGCATCCCTTGACTGAATATAACACTGGTAGAAAACACATGGATATTTCCATTAAAATAAATTACCTATTCAAATGTTTATTTGTCCCTGGAATGATTGTTTTGGCTTTTGATGGAAAGAAGGAGTGCTGACATGATGAGGAGGTGTGACATAAAAGTCTTATGGTACAAATTTGTGTAGTACAATAAATGCCCATTTTATAGGCCATCCTGTATAAAAGCTAATGGAGCCTTTAATAAGCTTTTGCCATATTGTAGATTTCCTGAACACACTGTTCAATCAGATGGTTAAACTTATCATGATGTTTAAAAACTGAGGTCTAATGTGAGCCCAGGTACATGTACTTTTTCACCCCATACCCTCCAACTGTCCCAGTTGGGCAGGGGCAATCCCAATTAATCTTCTGTCATCCTACTTTTCAATTGCTATTAAAATATTCAAGTTTCTCTCTCCTCCTCCCATTTCCCACCTATGTTTTCAGCTTACTTCAATGACTGCAAACTGAGTTCAAAGTACAAATGTAGTTAGTATTCAATGAACTCAGAGGGTGGAAAGGGGGATGACAGCTTTCCAGTAGACTCTGGCAAAAGCAAACTGCTTCAGCCTTTCCTAGCTTGCGTGTCCTTCCTCATGGGATAACTTTTGCTATCTTGACTACACTTTTGTGACCCTAAAAGGTGGTGGACATTGGGGTCTACCTGGAATGCCAGCATCTTATTATAATTTGAGGAAATTATAGCTCAAAGGAAGCTTGCAAGAAGAGGACAATGGCAGGATCTTATCACCTATTTATACCAGTACTAACCGCTATTTTATTTGGAATCAACAAACACGCTGAAAATCAGACACTCGAAGAACCATACAAGGCTGTCAGAAAGTAAGGTGTGAAAGTTTAGATAGAAAGAGAAATTGGGGGGAAAGGGTGATAGCTACCAATCATGGAGAAGAAGGATGAAGTGGAGGGGATGAGAAAGCATCTGAAGGTAGCACAGATGAACAGCAGTCTGGGAGCCACTTACTGCACCCAAAATACTATGGATGAAGTGCTGTGTCTGATGTGCTACAAGTTGCTAGGGCCAAAGTTAGGGTTTATATATCTTTTTCCTATACTGAAGAGGTGTTCTGGCAAAGTCTCTGATTGTCTTATCCAAGCCCAAGATCTGGGACGGATGAAGAGATTAGCTTGAACACTTTGGCAGTGTGCCTTCAATTCACATATTTCCAGAACATCCTACAGGATGGTGGTGTAGGGTAGGTTAACATTCTGATGTTGCTTGGCCTCACGTATCTTGGTGTTCATCTGTGAAATGCTGGAGAGTACATCACTCCCATCACTATACTGAAAACATTAGAGTAGGAGTGCTTCCAAAATCTGCCTTTGCCAAATACCTTCTTGAACTTTACTGCATGTGTTTCCCAGGGTGAAACTCAAAGTGTCACTATCCTTGGTTTTTCTTGGCTTTCCTGACAGTAAGATCAGTTAGGCAATATAATATGCTATCTCAGAGTGTGGTGGAGTCTGCTTCTTTGGAGGTTTTTAAACAGAGACTGGATGGCCATCTTTTGGGAATGCTTTGATTTCCTGCATGACCAGGGATTGGACTGAATGACCCCTGCAGTCATTTAAAAATTTAAAATCACACAGCTTTTCATTTTCATTTTCTTTTTCTTTAAATGTTTGATAGTTCTTCAGAGGTGTTCTCCATTAAAGATGTGACTTATGGACTATAGTCCTTCCTCCACATTTGCAAGAGTTTAGGGCATAGAACACTCACAAAAGTGGAAAAATTATGAATAACTCCCCCATTGACTCCCTCTCCCATTCCCTGCTGGGGCTCCTCTTCCCATTTTTATGCAAAAAAGAAAGGAATGGGGTGGGGAGAAGGCTGCAAGAGCTGTCTTTTCCTTCTCCAGATTTCCCCCTTCCTCTTCACATTCATTTTGCCCCAGCATGGACAAAATGGATGGGAAGAGAAGGCATGAAATCCCAGAGGAGAAAAGGAAGGCTCTTTAGCCTCCCCCATTCCTTTCCATTTTGACCCAGTGAGAGTTCTATGCATTGGAGCAAAATGAATGGAAAGGGAAGGGGGAAACTCCAGAAGAAAAAAGGAGGATTCTTGGGAGCCTTTGCCCCATCCCATTCCCTTCCATTTTACCTCAGAGAATTCACTCCAGGGCAAAATGCATAGGAATGGGAGGCGGAGAATTGGGTGGGGGAGCAGGACAGTCGTGAATAATCAAATTCACAAATGTCAAACCCGCAAATATGGAGGGAGAACTGTATATGTGGACCTTTCAACTCCCCCTCATGTCTTTTCATTTTCCCACATCTTTTCCTCTAGTCAAAGCACTTTTAATATCCTAAAATGACAGGCATGTGGCTTTAAAATGTCATTTCAGAATGGTGGAAAGGGAGTACTAAAACAACAAATGAAAAATCCAGAAAGACCTCTAAGGTGACTTGGGAATAACACAGTGGGGTATCTACACTGCACAATGACAGCAGTTTGATACCATCATGGCTCCTCCCTATGGAATTCTGGAATTTGTAGTTTGTGAAGGTATATAAAACCTCTTGAACTACAACACTAAAACTGTCTGGCAGAGAATTCTAAACATTTTATGATTTGAAATTGCAAATCCCAGCATTCTGTAGAGTGTAGCCATGGCAGTTAAAGCAGTGTCAGAATGCTATAAGGAATGCAGTGTCAATACAGCCCAAATGACTCCCAACCACCCCAAATTGCACCCTTGATTGCATGCTGAAGCCTCTGGAGCTCTAGCAGAGTGCAAATGGTTTTCAGACAGGAAGAGCCTACCCCTGCCAGATTATTTACACATTTTAAAATTCAGATTTTTTTCACTTATTTTATTTCTCTTTCATGCCATATACACTCATTTCCTCTAGCTCATGCAGCTTTAACTTAACTTTTACCTAACTAGGTCATATACCTTAACTTTAAAGTGGGTGATGAAGGCGTAGAAATAGTTGAAGATTCTCTGTACCTCAGCGCAATCATTAAGCAAAATGGAGAGTGTTGTCAAGGAATCAGAAGAAGGCTGAGACTTGAAAAGGCAGCAATGAAGGAATTGAGTAAGATCCTCAAGAGTAAAGGTATTTCATTAAACACCAAAGTCATAATCATCCATGTCATGGTATTTCTGATTTCTACATATGATGGTGAAAGCTGGACAGGGAAGAAAGTTGATGAGAAGAGAATCAATTCAGTTCAGATGTGGTTCTGGAGGAGAGTTTTATTGACTACCAAAAGAAAAAAAAAGGCAGTGGGGGCAAATCAAGCCCGAACTCCCCATAGAGGCCAATATACTAAAGGGGGACTGTTGCTCTAAGAGGTGAGGGACTTTGACGTCCACCTGCAATGCCAGCTGCTCCTTAGAATTTAGGGAAATATAGCTCAAAGGAGGCCTGCAAGAAGAGGACAGTGGCAGGATCTTTTCACCTATGTATACCAGTACTAAATGCAAAGAGGACTCCCATTAAAAATTAAACATAGTGTTTTATTTGGAATTAATAAACATACAAGAAGTCAGACACTCTTAAGCACACAAGGCTTTTAGAAAGTGAGACAAGAAAGGTTGGATAGAGAGAGATTGGGTGGAAAGGGTGACAGTTAGCCATCCTGAAGCAGAAACTTGAAGCAGAATGGCTCAGACGACTGTCTGAGGGTAGCAAGAATGAACAGAGGTCTGGTCGCCATGTATTACATCCAAGTACAACTATTTACTGGGGCTGGAGCTGGGGCTTTTAAACCCCAGTTACTTCCCTGAAGGAAGGTGCATGGAGAAAATGGTTGACAAAGGGTCTCACAGGGTTGACAAAGGAGTCTGGAATGGGCTGCTTGTCTTAAGTCTAGGTGACAAAAAATTGGTGGGAGTCCTCACAATCTCTTAATGTTCTGGTCAGCTAGAGTTAATATGGACGGTCTCCCTAGGAAACGCTCAGAGTTGGGTTCCTGATTCTTTCACCTGGGTAGTTTCACCCTCTATTGTTTTTGGGAGTGCTTGCAACTTATAGTTTTTGAAAAGATTATCCCAAGCCTATTAGCATCAGGCTTTCCTGCCTAATTACCTCTGAACTTATGATCTGTTCATGTCCGAGGTCATTCTGTACTGGCATATGCACTTTCAAACATGTGTTCCAGCCATAGCTATGTCCAATTATGAAAATAACATATCCCATAGAGTGGGGTTATATGGTGTGGTAACAGAACTATCAAACTTTGCACATATCATGAGACAATATAATTCACTGGAATTACACATTACACATTACAAATGAGTTGATACAATCCAGGAAGCCAAGGCTCTGAGTTTGTATGACCAGACAAGTGCTACTGAATGGATCTTGGAGGTGTCTTATTGTTAGGATCACCATTAGTTGAAGCCAGCTTGGTGGCAAATAACATCAACATAAGGTTGCTAACCAATAATGAACTGTGTCTCTGAATACATCTAGGGCCTTTCTGCACTACACTGTAATAGCGCTATTATTCCACTTTCAACATACTATGGAATTCTAGGGTTTGCCATTTCAGGAGGGGCATTTAGAATTCTCAGCCAGAAAGCTCTTTGGCCTCAGTAAACTACAAATCCCAGAATCCCACAGAATGTTGAAAGTGGAATAATAGCACTATAGCAGTGTAGGGTGGAAAGCCCTTAGTTGTCCTTTCAGATCCACTATGGATCTTACCTATGTCATCCTTTACCTCTCCTTCTTCTACACATGTTTTATTGACTACCAATTTATTTTATTGACTGCCACACACACATATACATACACACGTGCACACACATACACACACATTAGGTATAATATGTATGCAACAGTGCAATGGCAATATTAGAATCATGATAAAGAAACATTTAAAATTAAACTACGATGGATGAAACATTATAGAGGAGCTTCTATTCCCGATGGGTACATTTGTAATGTTTAATCTAATCATCATTCTGCAGCAGACACAATTCTAGCCTACATCAAAGGAACCAAAATACCTCTTTGATGGTTTAATAGTAGCTGGTTGTGTAATGACAGATGGCCACAACCACAATCCTAATTTGAAACAAGTTGCAGCCTTGGTTGACGACACACACACATGAATTCATGCCCACACACACACACACACACACAATCACCCTTGAGAAATTCTTTGAAGTCTATTTTTGTGAATGAACTAGGAAATGACTGACAGTAAAGCTATAGTAAATTTCACGGGCTACACTTGTCTTTCCCTCCCTGTTGACACTGGTTTTTTAAAGCCTTTTAGCTTACTGCATTATTATTCACCAGCCACAAAATTACTATTATGTTTGTTCAGTTTCCAGTTTCATTAGTTTTGAAAATGGGAAGAAAATAGCACTGTGAAGAAATCAAAGCCTGAATTTCTCAGTCTTTTTTTTTGGGGGGGGGGCACACTGCTTCAAGCAAACAGCAGTAGACATGCAACAGAGAACCTCAGAACAATGGGCGCAAAGTACAGTACGCCTGTTGAATTAACAGGATATACATAAATGTAAATATACCATTTAGCAATGGATCTACTTTAGATCTAGTCATTGCATTTAGTCCAAAGTATCCTTATTGCAAGCTCTTCTGTTAGTAAAATATCCCATTCATCAAATGGAGGCAACTGAAAAGGATCATGGGTCAAAGTGTGAAAGAAGATAAATTCAGTTCTAGGTCTCATGAAAGGAATTATAGCATTCAGATTTAGGGAAGTCATAGGCCCTTTTCGCACGGGCCTTTTCTCGCGCGACAGCCCCATGAGCCTCGCGGGAGTGGGAGTGGGAGCGTCGCTCCGCACGACGCACTCCCACTTCCGCCGGGCTCACAGGGCTGAAGCAGCGCGAGCGCGGGTTTTTTGGTTTTCGCTTTGAAGCAAAAATCACCCGCTCTCGCGCAACGCTCCCGGCGCCCGAGCGCACTTACCTCTTGTGCGGAGCGTTGGGAGCTGGCCGGGTCACGCTTCCTTCCCTCCGCCCCTGTGGAAGGAAGGGACGGGGCGGGGCGCTAGCGCGACGGACACGACACGTCCTGCTTTGCACACGGGGGGCGGACACGACAAGTGCCTTTCTCTCTCGCGTGTGGGGGGATGGAGGGGACAGGCTCCTTTCTCGCACGCGCGCAGGGGGGAATGGATGGACGCGCGAGCCGCCGCTTCCTCCTCCGGGAGGCTGCCGCTTCCCTGCTCGTTCCTTTGCCTGCGGAAGGAAGGAGGGGGGAAGCGGCAGCCTCCCGGAGAAGGCTTCTTGCGCGAGCCGCCCTCCTCCGTCGTGCGAGCGCCGGTGCTGCGAAAAGGGCCATAGTTCTATGCCATTCTACTTTGCTTAGACTGTACCTGGAATACTGCATTGAGTTCTGGCCACCATAGTTCAAGGATATAAACAAGTTTGAAAGTGTTCAGAAAAATGCAACCAAGACAGTCAGAGATGTAGTAACAGCTTAGAAAACTGGGAATGTTTAGCTCGGTGAAGAGAACCCAGAGAGGAAATATTATGTCCATCTTTATATATCTGAAAGAATATCATGTAGATGCAGCCTAGAATTCCAAGTGAACACAGCCAGTTCCCTAAGCCATTCCTCATAGGGCTTGATTCCCACACCTGTTGTTAATTGATTGCTAAACATTTTCCAGCTTGTCAGCATCGCAACTAGAACTGTCACAGTGAAAAATGTCATAGCTTGAATTGTGTTGACCAGAACTGCACATAGTATTTTAGGTGTGGTCTGACCAAACCATACTAGAGTGCAATTTTTAAATTGCTTGGTCTTGACACTATAGTCCTGTTGATGTGGATAAAGATTTCATTGGGTTTTTCAGCAGCTGTATCACACCGTTGACTCTTTAGCTTGTGGTCTACTATGAATCCTAGATCCTTTTCACATGCACTGCTTTCAAGCCTGGTGTCACCCACTCTATATTTGTGCATTTCATTTTTCACTTTTGTCATTTTTATTGTTGGTTTACCAGATGTTGCTTGCAGGCACTATAACAGAAGCCCTTTTTCTACTTGTTCCTAAGATCTAACTTAGACTTTAATTGTGGAATAAATTATTTCTCAAACAGCACCAATGACTAAAAATACAGTCAAATACACAAGGTGTCCCATAATAGAGTAAACATCAATTGTGAAGAAAATATTGAAAGAATGAGGGAGATAATTACAGGGGCGTATCTTTGAAAGCCAATTAGATGGTAGAACTCAGTTATATTGCTAAAAGTGCCATCAGAAGGAGTGGGAGAAGGTGAGATGCAAGGTCCTCCTCCTACAGCTCACCATCTGGAACTGCTCCATGTTTAAGACACAGCCAGGACTTTAACAGTGGTAACAACAGACCAAATTATCCTGGTGTAGGCTGTTACAGGAGCATGGTGAGAATCTTCACAGGATCTGCTAGATGTTCCTACAGAGCTAGTAGATGCCCTGCAGAGACACCTTCAGTAGTGAAGCATCACCCAGCTTTCTTCACTGACCTTAACAGCTTGTAATTTCTAAGGAGCAATATTAACTACCGTAGTCATCAACTTGTATGGTGCCGAATGACAAACTATACATAATTTTTTAGAAGTTATATGAGTATTTACCGGTAAAAATCAACCATAGGAATTCAGAAGGAACAAAGAATATAAGCAGGAATGAGAACCACACTGTCCATCAGCCTCATGTGACCTCTAAATCCCTGTTCCATCTGGTCATCACTGCTCTCTGTTGACATGCACCCTATTGGAATTAGTGCAGCTTCCTTCCTTCTCTTTTCTTCTGCTATATTCAGGAAGTCAAGAAGATGTTCTACCCTGCAACTTTGGACTTTTTCGCACTCTGGGGGAAAACGAGGCGTTCTGATACTTACTGGGCTGGCGCACTCCCTCCGCTGATCCAGGCTGATCCGGAGCAGTGTGTACCCATGCCACACACTTCTCTGGGGATGAAAATGGCACTTTCCGGTTGGTGGAGGCTCTCCACCAATCGAAGAAGCTCGCCAGCCTAAAGCCCACCCCAGGAAGATTTGCAGCCTTGCTCCGGTGCAAGCCTGCAAATCTACACATTAGTGCAGCGACAGACTGGGGCGCGCTGTGCTATTGAAAGACCTCTTTTAAGCGGTCTTTCAATAGCACAGTGAACCACCAGTTCTGCTCATTCTGGAGCGGGCTCAAGTCCAGACATACATAAAGTAGTCTGGACCCAGTTCGCCCTCAACTGCAAATGTCCTCGCCGGAGGATGCTCTGCCCCGTCGCTAAATCAAAGTGCAGAAAAGGCCTTTGGAGGGTTTTGTGGAGCAAGAGGACAATCTAGCAACACTGTGGACCTGTCAGCACCAAGGTGTGGCAGGCAGCCAAGAGCCGGATAAGGCAGACAGGCAATAAATCAAAGGGCTTTACTTCAGCAGTAAATTAAAGAGACTTTTGCAGCAAAGATATCCCTGGCTGTTGCTGCACAGCCAGGCAAAACCACAAATAGAGTCCACATACCACGGAGCTTGTTCCACAGCCAGTCAGGCAGCATTCCAGGAAGCAAGGCAAGGACCCCAGAAGCCCAGCAGGCACACCCAAAATGGACAGTTGTCAGCCAACAAAGACCCAAGGCTGAGTGAGTGCTTTTATTAAGCAGGCCCTCACTCAGGTGCTACCTCAGCTGGAGCTTGATTGCTTGGAGTTTCCTATTTAAATGCTCTGACCTTCTGAGAGCACTCTTTTGCTCCCGATGCTGCTGGTAAGTAGGCACCTGCTCTTGAATCTCTGGGTCTAAGGCAGCCTCTGGCTCCATTGCTGGAGCTACTGGGGCTGAGGGCTCTGTGTCCATGGCAGCCTCTGGGGTGGGCTGTGCAGCAGGCTCCATGGCAGCCTCTGGGGTGGGCTCTGCTGGTGCAGCAGACTCCATGGCTTTGAAGTCCTCTGGTTCAGACTCAGAGCTTGAGTCCTGGAGTGCCAGGGTCCTGACAGCAGGGTCCTGACAGGACCACAAAGAGTTGCCAAAGATTTAGTGGAAGGATTTTTAAAGGCAGCTGCAGTGACAGTGGAAATGTATTAACTGTCACTAAATTTCAGATGTGGCACATCCATTAATTGTTCTCATAGTGAGATATTGTGTTGCGAGTTTTGTATTTCCTGACTTCACAAGGTTGCTACCCTCCACACTGGTATTCCAAAACACATATATAGTATTAAATGAATTTTGGCATTGTGATTTTAACAATTCTCAGTAAGTACTGGAAATCACCACCCATCACCCCATAGCCACAATCAAAAGATCTTGTTAGTTCTGAAGCACTATATTCACTGTGGTTGATGTGCACCTCCTCCTTATGGCCATAGTTCAGTGATAGAGCAGTAGGTGTTTCGCATACAAGGGGTCTCAACTTCAATCCCTCAACATCTTCACATAGGGCTGGGAGAGACTTTTGTTAGAAAACCTAGAGATATGCTGCCAATCCTTGTGGAAAATCCTGTGGTGGTTTGATCACTGATTTGACTGATATGAGTCAGCTTCTGATGACAGCAGTATTAAGCCTAATCCTAATGGTCCAGTAGATAGAAGATGTGTGGACTGCAACTCCAGGTGATTTTTCTTAGCGGAAGCAAAGAAGTAATCTACTGTAGCTTCAGGGGTAACTAACGGGTAAGTGAATGAAGTGAGAAAGAGGCATTTGAGTTTTACTTCTCTTTGTGACATGTGGGAATAAAAAGAGCTTTTTGACAGTGGAACAGGCTACTTTGGAAGGTGATGGACTCTGCTTTGGTTGAGCTTTTGAGGAAAAGGTTACAAAAAGTCCAAAAACACAAATAATCTCTGCTGGAAGTGTGATCAAAAAGGCACATTTTATCACCTGTGGTGGAGTTCTTAACAAGTGAAAATTTTTTGGAAGCAAATACACGAAAAGACAATATTTTCAAAATTTCCTTTCCAATGTATCTTGAAGTATATCACTTGAATATGCTAGATAGTATTTACCAGATTGAAAAAACAGTTGTCATCAGAAGATCTTACTATATTTGATCATGGTGCCAGATTGGTTTTTGCTCTTAAATGGAAACAGAAAACAGCACCAACAATCCAAAACTGGTTAATAAAACTCTGTTATCAGACAACACCCTTAATCAATTTAAAGATGATTGGAAAATAATTACCTCAACCAAATGGAAGGAAGTTGGCATCTTCTGGAGTTGAAATTTAATCAGTGGATAATTATGGATGAAAAGGAATATATAAATAAATAAATAAATAAATAAATAAGTAAGTAAGCAAAAAAGGAAAAATAGAAAAAGAGGTTGCATGGCTGCCTCTCAAGGATGTTTTTCCAGTGTATTCCTGCACTTACAGGGATTGGTCTAGATGGCTCCTTGGGCCTGTTCTGTGACTCTTTGATTGTACAATTCTGTAATTAGCTCCTGCAAATTCAAAATTTACTACTACTACCTTATTGTATCAACTATTGTTTGACGGGCTTTTTGCAAGTACATATAAAGATGTTTTCAATAGGCTGTTTAGTTCGGATGTGCCACTATAACATTTCTGTTTCATGTCATTTTTAAAATGAACATCTGTAAGCCTGAGTTATTCCGAAACAAAATAAAACAGGTAAGAGTCATAAACATTGCCTTCAGGGATCATTTGCAAACCTTGCAAGTCACAGATCACTGGCACCACATTTTATTTTAGAAACAGTCATCAACTCTTTTTCAATCCAGGTAGTACTTTGAGGCATATATGTGCCTCATCTATGAAGGATTAATTAAATCTCCCCCCCCGCCCCGTCTTACAATTTGAAGGATGCATGTAATGATTTCTGTTCTGCAAAGTCTGTAAATGATTTCAGAGGCTGAGGATGAGAAAAAGATCTTGGTCGTGGTCTAATTGTTAGTTCCAGTTAAAGTAGACCCATTGAATCAATGAACCCTCTATGAATGCCGCCCTGCTGTGTTCTCATTCGTTCAGTAGTTGGGACAAACAACTGGGTTTAGTCGTTTTTATGTTTCAAAACATGATCAATGTGTGTGTATATGGGGGCACCAATTAGAAATCAAATAACTTTAAAGCATAGCCTGTTTACTTACAGAAGTGGATAAGCAAAATTAAGCTTATCACAGATGGAAGATTTTGCCTTATCTGCATGTTTAAGTGAACCAAGTGACCTTATGATTCCCATACCAATATACTAATATACCAATCAGAACAGACTTTTCTGTTCTGATTGCATGTTTCTCTGCATTCCGTGATGCATTTTTTGATTCAAAAATATCTCAGAGTAGTTTTGTATAGTATAGAAACTTGTATATTAGAGAATGTTGTATATAAATGTGCATTTTTTTTATTTAAATACCATCCATCCACCCACCCATTTATTCATTTGAAGCTTTTGTCTATCACCTCTCAACCTGCTAGTGTCCCTCAAGTGACATACAACTGATAAAAGCACACACAGATGCACACACATATATATAGGAAACTTGGGGAAAGTTGCAAGCTAGATCAGTGCAAATTTCACAATTTTTGATTAAAAAATAAATAAAAATAACTCATACGGAAATTGGACAGGACAGACATGACTGAATACATTGAAAACCGATATGGACTGCAAATTGACTCACCCATTTCTAATTAGGTTATGAACTCTATCCAGGCAGCAAAAGCATAGAACTGTCTCTTTTTTTTAAATAAATAAAAATGCATATTCTAATAGATGAGCAGATGTCCACATATTAATTGGGCAGCAGCTGAATCCCCCTCCCATCCTATGACTAATAAACTTGACATTAAAAAATGGATCTGAGTTTGAATTCTCTGCTATGCTATATTCCCTCTGGCAATAAATTATGCCTTTTTCTAAATGACGAGGAAATAATGTATTTGCAGGGAGGCGGACTCGTCATTTGTTTCTTCCCTGATCAACTATCCAAGGAATGCTCTGCCATGACAGCACTAACTGATGTTCCACTATTTAAGGTTCTCTAATATAGAAGATAATAATTATTGCAATAACAGCCTAAGTCGTGGGCAAATGGAACATACAGTCAACTGCATTTTCCATAGATCATTAAGCTGTGTTTTCCAGTTGAATGAATTATTTCTCAAAGGAGTTAGTCAAATTTACAAGCTACTTTAACTCATTGCTCTAAAATAATAAAACTCATCATAAAGCCAGGGCTGTAACATGCCATGTACACAGAGACATGCATGGGACTATGGCCACCAGGCAGCCCACTGTAGCATAGTTGGTATGTCCTCAATTCAGTGACACTAGGGACAGAGTAGTGACTCATAAATCTGTGAGATACCTTGCCAGTGCTTCCATATTGATTGTGCTAGCAGTGCTCCCAGTGTATACAAATAGGATGAAGCCAGAAGCATTAACATAGCAGTGCCAACATACTGATAGTCCTCCAATTTGGCACAGACAGTCCAGTTAATCCTTTGTTTTCTCACTTTTTTAGCTGCTTTCAAAATTTTCTGGTTTCTCCTTCCTTCTCCCATTTTCCTCCTTTCTCCTCAGCCTGCTTCCATTGCTGCAAACTGAGGTCATTTCTTCAATAGCCTGTTATAGTGCTATTATTTCACTTTCAACATCCTATGGAATCCTGGGGTTTGCAGTTTAGGGAGGGGCTGGCCAGGATTCCCCAGGATTCCATAGGATGTTGAATGTGGAATAATAGCACTATAACAGGCTAGTGCAGAAATGGCTTGAGTTCCAAGTGCATATATAGGGCCTTTCTGCACTACACTGTTACAGTGTTATTGTTCCACTTTCAACATCCTATGGAATCCTGGAGTTTACAGTTGGGGGGGGCATTTAGTATTCTCAGCCAATCAGATCTTTGGTCTTAGTCAACTACAAACCCCAGAATTCCACAGGATATGGAAAGTGGAATAACATCACTATAACAGTGTAGTAAGGAAAGGCACATAGTTTGTGCTCAATCAACCCAGCAGTGAGGGGCAAGAGAAGAGGGGGGCAGAAACCTGTCCTTCTCTGTAGGGTCTAACAAAAGCACCCTGCTGGCGCCTGTCTTAGATTGTGCAATTTTCCTCATTAACAACTTTTGTCACACTCTGATGTTGCTTAATCACACGTTGTGAAATGTTGGATGGCACTTCAATGGTTCAATGCTGAATCAGTATGGGAGGAAATGCCATTGATTCAGTGGGAGTACTCACTGGAGTGGGAATTCAGTAGGATTCAGACAAATGAGTGAGCGAATGTGTATTGGGAATTTTGCTTCACAGCACTGCCTGGCTACCCATACCTCTCTGACTGCTACCCGGCAAGGATGGGAGGAGCTTGTTAGTGCCACAGAGTAGAGGTTGTACCCCATATATCTGTATACTCAGAAATGCTGATGTATATTAATTATAACAACCGTTTCAGCTTCCTTTGAAATTCTTTATTATTTATTGCTTGAGTAATGAATTTAGATTTGTATCTCTCTCTCATTCTCTTTCTCTTTGTACATATATAAATGAACACATTTTCATACATTGTTCTCGTGTTCTTCTAACATACGATGAAAACCTCATTTCATAAATATATAGTTAAATCATATATTTTACGAGTTAAAATATAATTTCCCTTCATATAATACATCTTAATCTTATTTATCCTTCTCCCATCCCAATGTTTTATATATTAATATCACATTTTTAAAAGAGGAATCCATGCTGTGTTCAAGAAGTTCATTATACTTAGTCTTTCCACTATTTCCAATTTACTAGTCTTCTCAGTTCTTCAGGGACTAAACAAGCTTCAGTTGCTTGATATTTGGCTGACACTATATTGAAGTGCAGACTGCATTTTTAATATATATTTTATGCATACCTGCACAACTAATGTGTATATAACAAACACATTGTTCTGTTTCTGTTTCTTAAAGCAACATATTCTGGGGAGGTGGGATCAGCATTGTTTCCTCACTTACAACATGTAGCAATGCCAGCATTTTATTTATTTTATGTGCTGTATTTATATAAACTCATCCAATAGTGCTATTCTCTCGTGGTGCCTAGAGCATAAAATGATAAAATAGAATTTAAAAACACAGTATCATAAAATAACAATTTGAGGCATAAAAATTCCTGTATAAAAATCTACAGAAGGAATAGAGATATCTAAGAAATATATATAGAGAGGCTATACTGTGACTCAGAACACCCATCCTTCCCCACCTAGATCGAAAAAAAAATAGCACAGATTTTTAAAAGACTACAGAAATCTTCACCTGGCATGAAGAACAGCCATTAAAAAAATCATAAAATACCAAAGAGGGCACTTCACAGGCAAAATGCTACCATGGAAATTGTCTCTAGTATCCACCTGTTTCACCTTGCTTAGGAGAAGCTTTTAGTGCCGGGACTCTGAAGAAGATCTGAAGGTTCAGGTACGGCTCAGATTCCTGTTAAAAATCATTCCTATTGGAGAAGGGAAGCAAATAATTTATTGAGTTTTCTTACCTCAAACTCTGTGCAGTTTTTGAGGACATTCTCATTTTAAATGACATCCTTTGAAAAACATATGACCCCCTGCGAGACTCATCATTTTCTTACCCCTCCAACACTTCCATGTAGTAGGTGGTGAAGGGGAATTTTGATTACTGGCACACAACATTGTTGTCAGCTTTCAGGACTTCTTGAGGGCCCTCTAGAAGAAATGCTTGAGGATTACATTGTCATGGGGAACTGGCAGAACATAGCTAGAAAATCCTCAACTACTCTTTCTGCTCTCTCCTGGCTGCTACATGGCTGTGTCGGAGGGCAAGAAAATGATGAATCTTGGGAGAAGACAAAAATAGTCCTCCAAGAGTCATGCACCCCATACCCTTTGGTATGGTATAATTGGGGAGATATGATTTAATTGGCACTAATATGGGAATCAGCTGCTATCAAACTGACCCTGTTATGATTGGGTAGCCAGGCTGGTCAACAGGGCAACAAAGGGTCAGGCACACATGCAGAGGATTAGACCAATGACCCCCTCCTAGGTGTGATGCAATCATAAGTAGGAAGTCATTGGGAAATTTCAAAACACAGAGGACCACCACCAGCTTTCATAGAGATCATTCACAAACAGGAAGATTTTCACCCAATCAATGGTTGTCTCAAGCACCTTCTTCCTCTCACCTATTTCTGTCCTAATATTTACTATCCTGTCCTCAAACACAGAGCTGGCATACAGTCATGAAAGCCTTTGTCACCTACATGCTAAAATCATCAGTATATTTCCCTCATATGTTAAAACCATCAACTAATTCTGGCCACCTTTTAGACCTTTGCCTCAGGGCAGATTTTGGGTATCCTCGATTTTGGGCATCCTGACACAGCACATCAATTGTCTGCATCCACTCTATTGCTCTGACTCCTGATTTGTACTGTCCTTGGGTGCCAGCCTAAGCCATACTGCACTTCTTCTGCTGCTCTCAGGAATAGTAAATATTGCCCATTTCACCATGAAATCTCCACTGTCCACCTTTCCCCTCTGTCTCTTTGGTTAGCCTTGTGTGAATGTGTGATCAGTTGTTGATCTTGAGTGCTTGTTTGATTTTTCCACAATAAACACAATTTAGCTTATTTTTGCATTTCTGCCTGTTTTTCCCCCTAAGTGACCCCATAAATGTTGTTTAAAAAGTCTTGCTAGTTACCCCACCTATTGCAGCACTCTTAATTCGAATGAATTAATTCCCCATTTTTATACTGATTGCAGGTAATGCTAGAGGACCTCATGGGGCCCCATGTGTTTGGGGTAACAGAATATTGAAGACTCAGAGGAACCAAAACTGACATATTTGTCCATTCCTAGTTCTTATCAGTCTTGCATATTTGTTGTATGTGATGTTTTCCTTGGAAAATGAAGAGGCTTTTGAATCTCCAGGCAAGGAAAGAAGAGACCTGGTGTCAAGAATCTCTCCCCGCCGGGCCACAGACAGCAAGGGAGGAGATTGGCCAAGAACACTTTGGGAGTCCAAATATACCAAACACCAGGAAAACACAAGCCAAGCCAGGCCAAGGTCCAGGCCAAAGTTTCAGGAGGCAGAGATCCATCTGGAGGGTTTCAGGGAGCAGGAGACATGAAAGTTGTGACGGCTTGCTACTAATTTGCGGCAAGCAAGGAGCAGCCACGCCGGCAGACTTAATAGCCCCTATGAGCAGGTGCTGCTTGTAATTGTTTCTGCATCCTAGTCCATGTAGCCTCCCTCTGAGCAGCCTGTTTCAGCCTTCTGTGTGATTGAGGGCTGATGGGCACAGGTGGCTGCAACTCTTCTGCATCACTGCTGGTCCCCTCTCCATCGTGACCTGGCTGGGGCAACTCAGTCTCTGTTTGACCTTCCAGTGCAGGGGATGTTTGCAGGTTGACTTGCTCAGTCACTGACTCGGCCCCCTGCACAATCAGTTGCTTCTCAATCACAGCATCATCATCTATCACACCTGGTCTGCATGATGATACTTGGGACATCATCAGGTTCATTCTGTGAGAGAACCTGAGAGAACCTCTGAAATTTCCTTCTATTGAAGGGTAAGCTGACCCCTTCCCTGCTCTCCTTTTACCAGCAGGCAAACACCTTTTTGTCCAAGTGGGCACTTAATGTCTAACTGCTTGTTGAGAACCTTTTGTGTGTGTGTATGTGTATTTTAACTTTTGTGTGTTTTAAAATGATTTTATTGTGTTTATAACCAATTGTTGTAATGTGATTGTTTTTAATTCTTTAAAAATGTTTTGCTAGGTTTTAGCTGATTCTTTTTCATGAGCTGCCTTGGGTCCCAGTCTAGCAGGAAAACAGCATATTAATGAAACAAATAAAAATGATGATCGTGAAAGTGATGGTGATGATAATAATGTAATCCAGGATATGTAGTTATCTGAAAGGAGGCACTCCATGAGTGGAAATCTGCTAGCTGGGGCTCCTGAAGCAATGGATTATACAGTATATCTAAAGGGAAGGACTAAACCATGCAAGTTAATCTAGGGGCAAAGCTCTCACAAAATTCGGAGCATTTCCCCCCAAGTATTCAAAGCTGCTGTGCCCACAACTCCTCTCAGAAAATGTGACATTTACCAGCTCTGCTACCTTGACTGTGTGCACAGATTAGATAACTGTGAATAGCAGTGGGTAATTAGGCACATTGTCATGCACAATGACAGTAATTGTGTGCTCTAATTAAGACCAGATAACTTGTTTGACTACCAAGCCCCATGAGATCGAAGACGGGCTGAAGTATCCTTATGTGAAGGAGGGTTGTATTGTTCTAATGAGAGCTACTGGGATTATGGGAAGGATTTGGCACTAATTATGACCAAACCATGCTCTGTCCATTATGAAACAGTATCCTGCTGGGATGTCACTGTCTAAAACGGGGGTAGAGAATGTGTGGCTCTCTAAAAGTTGTTGCATTGAAGCTTCCATCATTTCTCAGCATGGGCCTTGCTGCCTAGAGCTGACGAGAACAGCAGTCCATTAACATTTGAAGTGCCACAGGTTTATTGTCCATGGAATAATGGATAATTTGAAGGAGGGGTGGAAACCCTCAGTTGGCATTGCATATCATCTGGAATAAAGATCTTCTCTGGATGCTCAAGAATTAGTTTCAGATTGGACATCTAGACTTCAGCAAGAAGATATTTTTTCATGGTTTTCCCAGAGGAAAGTGGGATCCCAAGAGAGGAGCCACAGCTCAGTGTCACAGCATTCACTTTATATGTAGTAGGTCACCTAATAGGCAACATAAAAGATCCCAGGCACTAGTCAGAATTGACAATACTGAGCTGGATGGATAAATGATCAGATTTAGTACAATGCAGCTTAATGAATTGCTACGAGGTTCCACTACAGTTGCACCTTGGCATTGCCTTTCTGTAGTGGTGGGACCATGTGTTCCTGTGAGACAAGAGGCTGTGTTTATAGCAATACTACTGCTGGTAGTGTCTCCCATCTTGCTGATGTGCCAAACTAAATGTTCTAGCCAGCTACTGGGTAGCGGCATTAGTGGGGTGTCACACTGACAGAAGATTTCTCAGACACAGTGGCAGTGGCATCACAGCTAACTTTAAAGGAGTGAGTACAGTTCACAGTTCTGAACATTAATTTTTTAGGAGTCTGGATTTCAGAGAAATACAGAGATCCTGTTGCTATGTCTCCTCATCTTCTTCATCTTCCTTCAACCTCATCACACGCATACAGACACACACACCCACACACATGCACCACAAGGGTAGGAGAGGAGGAAGGAAGTGGAGTAGATACAATTATGTGAAGGACAGCACCATGACTGTAGATAGCTTTACTAAAATTCTCGAATTCCAGTGCTTAAGGCATGGATATTGAAATGATGTACCACAGGATTGTTCCATTATCCAATACTCATTGATAAATTTCAGTTCCAGAAGCAGGAACATTGAAAAAGTGTTCATAGAGTCTGTGGGATCCAAAAAGGTAAAGCACTGGATACCTGTTTAGAAAATGCCAGGATGATTGGGTCCTTCTGCTTCTGTCACTTCCATGACTTTGTTGCCAAGTGCAGAGAAGACAAACCAACAACAAGTCTTAAACTATTCTTTTCATTGATCACAAGGCCCTGGACACTGTTCTTTTTACTCCCCTGCCATAAATCTTCCATTTTCACATAAATTACCAAAAATTCAATCAAAGGGCTACATAAATTACTACCATTACTACTGGTGACTGGGGAGCAGGGGCTTGAATGGAAGACACAAACCTCTGTCAGTAGTGAAGCACTTTGGATACTTCTTCACTCACTGCTCCTCTCCCCAGGACCTCACAACTCCCTGTGTTGGTTACACTGCCAGCCTTCAAAGGCAGATTTTGATGGGGTTGTATCAGGAGAAATAACTACAACAGTGCAGCTCCATCCTCATAGCTCCATCTCCTGATGCAAGATTTCATTCACTAATTTGTTGATTTCGACTGAAAGCCAGTGAAAAGGACAAGAACTGGATTGCTAGATGAGATTTGTATTGGGACATGAGTTAAATCCAGTGACCACTGAACCAACTCAAGCAAAATCATGTTGTTTTCTGAATTGCCAGACTAGTTTCTGGTTCACATCTTGCGATTAATTCAAACTGTTGTGGGTTTGGGTGTGTGCTCATGGGTTGGAGGCAAGAGAAAATGGGAAGAGAGGGTCTTTAAAGCATCACATAGCACTCCAGAAATGTTTGCTCTGGATCCTAAAAGAATGCAGTTAATCACTTAAACCATTAACATGTTACAATGATTTCGTGTAATAAGTTCCATCTTTTTTCTTCATGTACAATGCTATTTTTGAAATTCTATTATTTATTCATTGCTTAATTAAAGACTTGTCCCCCCAAGCTCAGCCAAAATACATCAGCAATATTACATCTCTGCCCTCAGGCTTAAGCTCTAAAGGTTACAACACAAGGGGCTTAAAATCTAAAAGAAAAAGGATTTGGAGGGAGGAAGAAAAAGATAAATTCAAGTGGCTGTCCATAGTTATCAGATGACTGATACACATAACAACCAAAGAAGGTGGAGCTGTGTCCATGGATTGATCCAAGTTTATAAATATGCTTCAGTAGGTCTCCAGATAATCTCCTTATCTCTAAACCAGGGAATTGAAGGGACAGTTTTCACCGCTGCTTTCCTTATACACCACACCCTGTTTCCTGGGTTCTCTGCAAGGAATGTGATGTCACTTCCAGATGCTTTTTAAAACCTTTCCCCCCTCTGATCTAAGCTGTCTTTTTCATTTGGGATGTCTTTGGAAACACTGGGCCTTATTCCACTTTCAACACCTTGTGGAATTCCTGGGTTGTAGTTTACTGAGACCAAAGAGCTCTCTGGATGAGAATTTTAAAGACCCCTCCCTAAACTGCAGACTCCAGGATTCCATAGGATGTTGAAAGAGGAATAATAGCACTATAACAGTGTGGTGCAGAAATGCCCACTGAGAGGGGTGGGAAAGTGAAACTGCATGTTTGTACATGATTTCAGACAGTCTTTAGGCAAAAGCTGGTGAACCATCACCCCCCAAAATCTGACTCGTTTTTTTTTTATATAAATATTTTTGAGAGGATTCTGAGTGCTTAGGGGTTTGGAGGGCTTAGGGCCACCAAAGTGGGGCTCTCAGAAATGTGTTTTCCCCACTCTTGGCCCAAGCCTTCTTTTATACACGAGACTATTGCTTCTAATCATCTCCTTGAGTGGAGATGGAGAGCCAGCAAACGGCATTAGTCAGTACCTGTTATTACTGATTTCCCCTATTCATGTTCAGAATGTGTTTTTAAAACAGTGTCAGTGTATAAGCCATAGGCAGTAGATGGACAGGAAATATAATTTATTTTCACCATTGGTAATTAACAGATCATATGTGGCCTCTTTATACCCTAGCAGTTATGAAGGAGAGTACTTTGACTTGCCTGTTATGTTGAGAATCATGAAACAAAACTGGATCACGCTTACTTCTGTAGGTTCAGTTATATATATTTGTAGATTGTCCATTGGCTGACTAATTTTTCCTTATTATTACTGATTTCTCATTCTCTTTTGTTGCATATTGAGGGAAAAAATAGAACTTGACTTGTTATCAATATTTGCCCCAATTCAAAGGACTCCAAAGTCTGGACACAGTTGTTAATCCCTACTAGAGAAGACTTAATTTTTATTGGCATTTACATACAAGTGGGTTTTCTTGTTGGCTGCTCTCAAGCTGTGGAACTCCTTCCCACAAGAAGCTTGATGGTCCCCTCTCTGCTCTTCATCTGCTGGCGAGAAAAGACCTCTTTATTTAGGAAGGCTTTGGACCATTAGGTGGTTGCTAAGGGTTTTTTAACAGCTTCACGTTTTAAATGATTTCAAACTGTTTTAATTCAGTGCCACTTTAATACATTGCTTATTTAATCGGTTTTTCAACTTTTTTAATGATTGATTTTAGTCATATTTTGTTTTAATCTCTTGTAAGCTGCCTAGGGTCTCATATTGTGGAAAAGACGGGTGTAAATAAAAAAGATAAATAAATATTGGCTTACCAGGTATTATTAATTCATTGGGTCTTTCTAGCAATAACTAACAACTGGATTTAGGCCTTTATGTACCAATACGCATACATATCTTCCAACTGTTCCAGTTTGTCAGGGATAGTGCCAACTGAATCTCTCATCCTGCTTCTTTAGCTACTTTTAAAATGTCTCCATTTCTTCGCTCCTCCTTCCACCTTCTTCCTTTCTCTTCAGCTTACTTCAGTTCCTTCAAACTATGTTCAGAATGCAAATGTTGTTAACTCAGCAGTCTGGAAAGGAGAGGAGAGGGAAGAATCTTGCCTTCCCAGTAGACTCAGGCAAAAACAAACTGCTGCAGCTTCTCCTAGCTTCTGTGTTTTTCCTCGTTTATAACTTTTGTCATCCCAACCATATTCTGATGTCATTTGTCCACACACATCCCAGGTTTCATCTGCAAAGTGCTAGGAAGTATGATATGTACAGGACTCTGACATACAAACAGTTGTTTTGTATACTCCTGGGTTGTAGCTAATAGTGTAGTATTTTGCTGGTTAGCAGTTCAGAGAGACTAGGAAGCTGAATACTGCCTCTTTGGTTGCCTTTCTCACTAAACACCTGAGCTTTCACTTCTTATATGACCACAGCTAGTCCAATAGCTTGCACTGTGGAATCAGAAGCCCTTAGTAACCACAGGAAAAAGAAGTAATGAGGAGGCTAAGAAGATGGGTGGGATCCAGATTGTGTTTGCTTTATTCAATTTTGATGAACACTTAGCAGGTTCCCCTTTTGTTTTGACTCTTTTCCTTGAAGTCTAATTAGTCCATATGTCCTTTCATATTGTGTCTAATCTGCAACTGTATTTCTCATTATCATTTTGCAAGGATATGCTACTATTTCCTCTGGTCTCATCCGATCCCTTTTATGTTTCGCTTGTACAAAATTAATTACATTGTACCTTCAAGCATAATTTTAACAGTGTCTCCATTGCGCTGTGCCTGCCTTTAATTAATGCTCTTCTAATGTAGGTTTTAGAGCCAAATGGTGCAATATTCCAAGCATCAAAGAAACAAAAGATCTAACAAAGCTGAAATGAGAGAGAGAGAGAGAAAGAGAGAGAGAGAGAGATGCAGCCACCAATGTATTCTTGTTGAAAAATGTCACTTTGACTTTATTTTAGATAGCAAAACGGAAGAACAATTTTTCCTTCACTCTCAGTAAAATTGCTAGGGAAAGTACATGCCAAACTTGGAGACAAAGCTATAATGTTCTTTCATAGGTAAAACAAACAAGAACACTTTTTTTTTTGTTATGCATAGCGCTGCATGTGAGCATGTATATATTATTTCTTTTAATAGTCAGTTGGAGCGCCGCATGCTGGCAATTGCAGCACTGAAATGAGACCACCCAGAAGAAAAGAGATGACTTATTCAACACCAAAAGACAGTCTAGATGGGCACGGACTGTGTTGATAGGAGAAAGACAGAGAACCCAAATTTAAAATAAAAATGAAGGACTATATACTGCCTTCATGTTGCCATGAAACAGAGATGGGGAACCTCAGACTTTGTGGCGAAATCTGACGCTATTGGGTTCCCCTTTTCCTATTATATTGTTGTTTGGCTTCCCAGGTTTTCTAGAGCTTTTTCTTTATTTCTAATGTTTGAAGCACTTTTCCTATGGCCTACTTAGGGTCAGTAAGGGCTTTGGGGGAAAATGGTGAATCCTATTGGTAATCAGTGGCATATCAACCACAGTGCAGTAGATGCTGTCCTCCGCAAGTGAAGCAAGAACAGGGGAGCACTTAGATGTCTGCCTTTGCTCACCAGCTGACAGCATATGCTGAATGCCAGACACCCTGGACATCACAGCCAGGATATGATTCCAAGCTGTTGCTGATGTGTGCACACACATGAGGCTAGTAGTGGGGAGAAGGAGGAGAGAGGGAGAGCTTGCTACCTGGCTAGCTTGCTTGAGCTCTTGCCCCTACACACACAACATGCCCTTGCTGTCTGGGCAGCCCTAATTAAGGCGCAACTGGGACAAAGTCACAAGCCCTCTCCCTTTTCTCTTTTTCTTCTTCTTCCTTAAATCTAAAAGCACCTATGGCCTAACCCATTCCTTTCATTTCCCAAAGTCCATTTTAGAAGGAAAGCTGGAATCTGAAAGTAGGATCTTTTGGAGGCTTGGCAACTTATTTATTTAGGGCTGATTCTTGTCCATTGATTAAAGTTTTAATGTAAAAAAAAGAAAGTAAGGAGAAGAAAAGAGAAGGGAAAAGAAAAGAAAAAAAATGAAAGGAAAAGAAAAGAAAGCCGCCTGTCCATGGGCAGTGTTGCGCAGCTCGATCATATGCTTCTTAATTCATCAAGACAGTCCAACTCAGGTTAATGTGGATTGGAATTGGTGACCTTTAAATCTGAAATAAAAACAGCCAGGGCTTGTAATTTGGAAGGACGATCTCCACCAAATCAAATTTAGACCACAATTAGTTAAGAAGTCAAGAAAGTGGTAGACATCTATGTGTTGCAAAACCAGGATCGCCTACTGGTGGGGGTTGGGGGGAGGAATTCATATGTGAAAATCAAATTATTTTAAAAGTGTTATGTTTAGAGAACCACAATGAAGCTATTCACAAGCTAGCAAGGCATTAGTCCAGCAGCAGCAGCAATAGCAGTATTATTAAAATGGTAATTGACAGCAAGATTCTTCTTATTCAGATTATTACATTGAGGCAATGAGGCTTACATAAGGAAGTATGCTAGTGTGATATTGGATTAGGACTCTGGAAGACCACGATTTGAATCCCCAGGCAGATATTCTATGCATGCCTCACTGGAACTGAAGTGGGCAACTGTAACTCTCCAGATGTTCATGGCTTATGTTTCTCATATGCCCCAGCAAACAAAATCACTTACTGTTAATGAGATTTTGCTCTCCCCTTTTCTAAGCAATCCCACATAGGACTGCATTCAACTCCCTCTTGATTTTTTATAAAATTTTACCTCCAAGTAAGCCTGTTTAAATTTCAAGGCAGTTAAAGCCTACGCTCCTATGAATGCCTATGCAGCACTAAGGCCATTTTCACCCTCCACTGTTATAGTGCTATTATTTCCCTTTCAACATCCTGTGGAATTCTGGAGTTTGTGGTTTACTGAGGTCAAAGAGCAGCTTACTCCTAAGTTTGCAGTTTAGGGAGGGGCATTTAGAATTCTCAGCCAGAGAGCTCTTTGACCTTAGAAAACTACAAACCCCAGAATTCCACAGAATGTTGAAAGTGGAATAATAGCACTATAACAGTGTAGGACGGAAAGACCTGAAGAATTGGATTCAGACCAGTGTTTTTTTACCCTACCTTGTTGTCTTCAGCCAGTGATGTATTTACATCTTTTACTCCAAGTCTCAAGTCTCTACCTTCAAGTCTCAAGTCAAGACTCAAGTCCTCGAAGATACTTTAAAGTCAAGTCTCAAGTCTGGGAGCCAACTTTATACCCCAACCTATATTTCAGAATTTCTGGATAGAGTCAAATAAAGTCAGTTTTAACAATTTAAGCAGAGTCAGCCCTCCACATTTGGAATTTTGCCACCTGCAACTTCAGAAGTGGGCAATAGGATCCTTCTTACTTCCTATTACTGAAGCTTCAAAAGCTTTAGAAGGAAAGATCCTTCCTCCTCAAGCCCCTTGTCTAAAAGATTTGCCATTCCCCTCCAAAAAATGCACCCTGAACTCTGGGGGTGAGTCTTGTCTTCTGCTTTGTGGAAAAGTTTTAGAAGGCTCCTCCATTATACAGTGGGAACAAGTTGCTAAACAGACCTCAAACTTGTCCTAAGCCCATTGCCTAACCTGTTTGCTGTTCCCCTCTGAGAAATCCATTCACACTTTGGGCTTAAGATGGATAATCATATGACCAGTAGGCAAAAAGAGATTGAAGAGATGTTCTGGATTAATGTGTTATGTTACTGAACCAAAGGCAGCAAGTCTAAAAATATATGAGCCTCAAGTCGAGTCAGGTCAGTGCCTTATTTATTGCCAAGTCGAGTCTGAGTCAAGCCACTGAAGCGACTTAAGTACAACTTGAGTCCGAGTCAATTGACTTGAGTCTACATCACTGTCTTCAGCTCCAACTCCCACTAGAATGTAGGCCTCCACAATTTCTCTGAACTTTAACTGGTCTTCATGTTGAAGGAAGTTCCTCTTGCCATAGCAATATCAAGAGAGAGCATTAAGTGGACTATGCAGGCAGTAGAGAAGATTGCATTCTTCTTTCTGCTTAGGGTCCATGGAGAAGGGAAAATTAGAATCAAGCCAAGAGATCTAAAGATTCACTATGTTTCTTCTTGAAGGAAGCAACCAATCATTTTGTCATTTTTTTAAAATAAAAATTACATTCAAAGGACAGCGTAGTTACAACTGTTTTCAAAAGCTATTCACAATTTGGGACTTCTGTGCAAAATTTGCAAAACAGCGTTTTCTGTACATGGGTGCTTCTTTTAGTCCCGTCTACATTGATACATGAACAGGTTTTAAAGACAGGCATTCTTACAGGATATAAACTCCTGCATTTCTTCCAACCCCTCCTTATGGGAAGATTTAATTCTTTCAACACAATTTAAGCTTTCCTCGATCTAAATGTATGCCATCAGTATTTCTATGGAGCAGGTTGCATGAGAAGCATTACTTGTGAAAATTGTCCTCACATAAGAACACACACACATCAATTCTAAGAAACTGTAGGAAGATGGAGTTCCACTCAACTTGCACTAAAATATTTCCCATGGGTATAATCAGGAGGATGTGCTGGTTGCATAATGAAGGTTATTTTATGAAATTAAAAAGGTTATGACTGCTTTTTAGTCATGGTTGGTTGGAATCTCTTGTCATTTAGAGAACTAAAATATGTTCATCAGTCTTTTTCTGAAGATATATTTATTGCATAATGGAATGACTGATCTATGCTATTCTGAGAACATATCCCTGTTGATAAACTCAGCAAGAAGCATTCCAATTCACATGTGGGAGGAAAGTGCTCTCTTTTTCTCTATCAGGCACCAAATGTCTCATAGCAGGTGGGCTCTCCATGTGCGTGATGGGCTGGTTTGTTTCACTTTTCTTTCTCAAAACAAGGGGGTGATTGTAAAAGTCGTCTTGTCATGCACATTGGCTCCTACATGGAGCATCTAAAATGATGCCATGAGCACGTTGAAGGACTGCAGCATAGTACCCCCTTCACTGTATATATTAGAATTGTTAGGCGCATGAACCTGAGGAGTGTCCCTGTTGTGCTTTCAAGGGAAAACTGGAGGCTATGCCGAAAATGATAAACAACAGACAACAGTGCTAAAGAACCAGTAGTCTACAATTTTAAGTTTACAATGAAATAGAGATATTTGTTCATTTTTTAAATATATGACTATGCTTTGGCCACTGAATGTTGGCTCTCACTTGCAGTGTCTTTGTCCTGTCTTTGTCCTTCAGCTAGGCAACTTACCTCTATTGCCACAAAAATGACAGTGGCCACCTGGAATTTGGGCAAAACATGTTCCACAGCTTGCATTTTCTGTTGGGTATAGCATGATTGATTTTGATTTTAAAGACTTGGCTTGAAATTGCTACATGGGTAACGTGATAACTTTGGTTGACTCTACCAGATTTTTTTTTTTTAAGCCATGTTGAGATGAACATGGTGATTGGAGAGACTTGGAACTTTCTTCAGGGACAGTAGGTGTTGTTTTGGTGCTTTGCATGTTTGGTCTGATTTTTTGGGTCTTTAGGATCTGACATGGTCCACTGCATTGATGATTCAAGAGAATGGGAAATGTCCACGGAATAGGAGTATAGAACCATAATCATAACTACCTGAAGATCTTGTGCTACTGTTGTTCCATGTGATGCTAGGCATGGACATGAAGGAAAGCTTGCATGTTTTCTGGAGCCCTAATTACTCAGGACTGTACAGCACAGGGGAAACCTACATATATAAAGCTGTTTGCACAAGTTTCCCCTTCCATGCTTAATACGTGGACAACCAGATCAGAGCCAGCAACATCACATCACCATGACTGCACAGCCAGGTGAGTGGACCTTCAGTGCTGTTCTACACGTAATTCTATTTCAATTACGCACTCATGCAGACTGTTTTATCCTGTTTAAATATAGTGATGATTAAACTAAACAGTATCAAGCACCCATAAGGACTGGTTGTGCAGAGTAAATAAATAAAGCCCCTTGGGGAGTGGCATTCTGCCTCTGAACTGATTTTTTTTTTTTAAATATCAAGTACATTACTGTGAGTGACATGGCTACAAGTTGTATTATACTCTGCCAGGGACTCTTTAAGTTGAAGGAGCAATGGAGTTAGTCAAAGTTCTGCCTTTCATATTCTTACAAAATGTCACCAGAGCTATATTTCAAAGGAAGCTCAATCTTTTTTCAAGAATAGAGTTAAAAAAAATCTTTGATTTCTGAGGAGAAAAAGAAATGAAAGAGGGAGAATGGAAAACAAAGCATTATACCCAGGTGTATTTTTGGGTGCAATAAGTGGAGACTAAAAGGCGACTTGCCCTCATATTAGTTAACAGGGAGAAGAAAGCTTCTTGTACGGCATCTTTGAAAATGCAAGCATTTGAAGTGAGCCAGTGGGCAGGTGCTTGAACTACATTTGGTAAGATTCAAATATCGTAACTGTCCTTTGTGTCTCCACTTTGCTTTCATCCTTGGGTTTCATCCTTTATATGTTTAAGAGCAAAGATGAGCTATTTCCCCATTCCTGGGGCTGCCTTCTATATCACCGAAAGAGAAATGCTCCATGTCATTAAAAAAAAAACCCTGCAAGGGTTGCATTTTAGGTTACTTTGAAAGATCAAAGGATTTGAAGCGAAGGAGGAATGGGTATTTGTTTTAAAATTATCACAAACAATCACCAAGACTTTAGGCTTCAATAATGACATTTGACCTTCCCTCTCCCACAGCCTCCATTTTCTCTTTGCTTTGAAGAAAGGATGGGACCACGTTATCTGTGGTGTTATAGCCCCTAAAATCCACAGCACTTAAATGTTGAGGTAATGAGCACATTCGCATAAACGCATTTCATGCTCGGATAAGTTTTATTGTTTATGGGACAGCTATTAATAAACCCAGCAGTGCAGGAGAAGAATAATGTTATTTGAGTAATATCACATTCTAGCTCTCTGAGTTTTATGTAAGTTAGTTTAAGTGAGGTTCATCTCCTAGAAAAGAAGAAGAAGAAGAGCTTTTGCTAGGAATCTCCTGAGGAGCAGGACATCAGAATAGCAGGCCCTCCACTTCTTTAATAAAGCAAAAGACTGTGTCTGGCATGGTTAGTGCCCAGAACCCCCCCCCAAAAAAAACCCAGCATGATATGTTCAGTGCTCACAGAGAGAAAGATGTGCAGAACTGTCTATACATTTAGCTACCTTATTATTATTATTTTTAAAAAAATCAGAACTTCTTCATTTTGTTCTCAAAATTCCTTGGATGTTTCGTCTCTCAGAAGGAACCTTCAGATTGACCTCAAATTTTTTCTTCAAGCAAAATTTCCCAGCAACTCTGCATAGAGCCAACAGAAACCTGATCACCCTTTGTGAAGGGTTCTGAGGCTCTGTAGTCCTTCTTCCACCTTTTCATTTCTCCAACAGAGAGGAGACGCAGTCCTTTCTTGATCACAATGGAAGAAAAACAGTCATTTAAGCTGAGATTTAGATCATGCAGACAACCAATGGAGTTATTAAAAGCAAAGAAGTACCCCGTGTGTGTGTTGGGGGTTGATAGATAGATAGCCAGGTAGACTTAGGCATCTTGTTCTGTCTTTGCCTCAATGACCACTTTATACCCATTGCTTTATTTCCTTCTTCATACTGGGCCATTTCCAAACAACGAGGGCTCTTGTGAATCATCCGGTCACAGTCCCAGCAGGGAAGGGAGCACAACAGGAATGCTACTCTTTGCATGGGACTGGCTCCCTGCGGAAGGAAGCATGATGGCCTCACCTCTTCCTTCTGCAGCACAGCCAGACATTTCCCAGTCTGTGCTGGGGAAGGAAGCATCACCATCCTGCTTCCTGCCCTTCCACAAGACAGGTAGGTACAGGAGTGTTGTGCAATCATGGGCACTAAATAGATTTTATCTGTTTAGCAAATACTCCATGAGCTTGATGCATGGGGACAGGATGGCAGCATGCCAGCAATGACATTGTGCCAACCACTGCCATCCTGTCCCCATAGTGGGACAGCCTCATTATGCGGAAATGGCCTTGGAAACTAATTGGATCCTTTCCTCACTTTGTTAGAAAGGGCTTGTCGTACATACAGATTTCTATCCATGATGATCACCAGCATATTTGCTCGGATAGAATCCAGCTTTAGAGGTTTCTGTAATCTGGTATAGCTACTGTAGTCTTTTCCCGCTTGTATTATCCATGAATGGGTTTCCTGAAACATTAAACATACTTTTCTCTTGTTTCACCTTATTATGATGGTCTGGAGTAGTTTGTTCTGGTTTGTAGCCATAAGTTCAAAACACTACTCCACTGTACTCTGTTAGCCTAAATCCCAAGGTTAGAATCCTGTTGGTGTCTTACCATGTGTATGTTCCCCTATGAAATTGGTTGGAAATTTTTGTCCAATGGAGAATGTCCATGCTGAGTTTCAGGTTGTGGAAGCAGAGTTGTGTATGCAGTGCCATTGTGTATGCAGGTACCCATTGTATCCACTGGTAGTGCTGCTGTCTACTCAGGTTTACATTGTGCATGGACATGCATCCACATTTGATTGTGCATTCAGCTGAATATTTGGTGTCTTGGCTCAATTGCACAATGCTGCCATTCAACCTAAGAGTTACACAGTACAATTAAAGCATAGCTCTGCATGCAGAAATTTACACTAGGCAATCTTGATGTAGCATCTTGGACCAAATATTTTTGAATTTGAGATAGCTAGTGTGGGATAGCATGGTTGAATGTTTTTCAGTGGGTAGTGCTTAAGAAGGTCTAAATTAGGGAAAAAAATAACCTAGTTTGCTCTTTTGGAAGCTCTACCTTCTTGTTACCCTGTTTACTGGGGGTCCTGTGAGGGACACCAAAGTGCGCTCTCAAAATATTAAAGGTGGGGAAATTAGCACAGAGCACAGCTGGCAATGCGAGAGGCAGGGCAACTCAGCGAGATCTTGAATCCAATGTCTACAGGGTCAGGCCAAGTCAAGGAGCCTTCAGAGGTTGAACTAACAATGGTGATCTTTATTAAAATACAATCAAACGGTGTATGCAGCACACTCACACAGATAACTATAGAAAATAAAGTTTGGAGTGAGACAGAGGGATTTTTAAGAGGGATTGTTGATTTGGGTGATACCACACCTGTCCTGAAGCCCGGGTAGTTCACTGTGGAAGGTGCGTAGTCTTAGTACGTGGGACTGAGGGAAAGGCTCGCCAAGCACAGCAGCAGCAAGGTTGGATGGGAGTCAGGAGCGATCCAAGCTATCCAAGGAAGGTCTCGGAATCTGGGTTTTTTATAGGGAAAATGTAGCCGTAGACTAGTCCATACTTGGGGGAAAACAATGAGTTTTGGGCTGGAGACAAAGTTTCTGAAAGGTCAGAATTTAGCATGATTGAGTTAGTTCCGAATTGACAAAGGAGTAGACAGTATGCAAATACAGAGTGCTTGACAGATGAGGATTCTCCTAATCAAGCCTCCTGCTCAGGGCAGGGAGTTCTTTGTAAGTAGAATGCATATATAATAGCGTGCTTGCCTGGAGGTCTCCTAAAGTGGGAATCTGGCTATTTCTGGCCTGCCTGGGTGGGTAATGGAATGTCCAGCAATGAGTGGCCGTGCCTAGCTTGACTGGGGGCCTCACAAACACATGGAGAGGGATGGTAGAAGAGAGCCAAATTATTGATATCAAAGTGATATCTAATGTCACCCCAAATGCAGGAACTGCAGTAACATTCTGCTGAGTGACTCTTTATTGCTAAGTTTCTATCCTAAAGAAATAAACAATAGAAAGTTCAGTGATATAAAGTAGTGTTGTCCAATGGAGTTAGCAAGAAGTGTGTCTCATCTAGAAAAAGTCAAAAGCTTGCCTCCTCAATTCAGTCCACAATCCACCCATGAGATGAAATACAATATAAAGCTCAATAAAGTGTATTAAACATTGTTGATCAAGAATAACAAAAAAAGAAAGAAAGGATCAATGGAAATATTGCACATGTATGGGTATTATCTCCTGCTTTATGATACCAAAATATAATTAAGCAACCCTCATCTCTCAATAAATCAGTTTTCAAACATCTGATTATTCCTTGATCTCACTGAATGTGTCAGTTTTATCACAGTGGATATATCCAACATCTTAGCAAATCAATTAGGTAATGAAAAAGGGCACAATCTTTTTCCAAAACAAGAAGCTGCTGATATTCTTGCAGTCAACAAAGAAGTCAATTAACAGCAGTCAATAACTTAACAATTAATTTGAAATCTTTATCATCTTTATTATTATATTTTTAAGTAATTAAAAATGATTTCGAATAGATTCATTGGAGGTTTATGCCTTCCTATCTGGGTTTTAGTCTGAACTTGAAATAAGCTATCCAAGCTGCTGAAACCAATCCACCAAATACATTCAGCATCATAGATAGATCCTTTATTAAAGTCTGGACATAAACGTGGAGTGGATTCATTGCCCCACTGACAGGGAGCCAGCATCTAGAGTAGATGAATTACCATCTGATTGACACAACAGGCAAAATGCTGGGGCCCTGTACTACTTGGGTAGTAGTGCATCTTGAAGTAGTTCCAAGCATCTATAAATAAACAGGAGAGGATATATTTTAGTTTCCCAAACTGCCTTTTTCCCCCTTTTTAACGAACTATGAGAAAATTGCATATTTTGTGTTGCAAAGATCAGTGACAGTTACAAAGCAAATATTGCTTGGAAGGGCCATCTTGGCCAATAAAAGGTTAAACAAGAGTCAAGCCCATACTAGTATTAGTAAAGTGACTCTAGGCTATGGCAAAGAGTGAATATAAGAAGATCAAAATCCAGCTCTGTATGGGCAAAGCTGTGGCTGATCTGAAGCCACTCTCAGGTGGATCATTAAGTGAGAATGTAAAGCTCTCATTTCACAAAGCTTGTAAAAGCAAGAACTTGATATAATGAGAGAAGGCAGATCTGAACTATGGATTGCGAATGAAAAGCAATAGGACTCCTATAGTGTTAAAGATATTATTTCCACAAAATTTAAATTATACAACTGTTGGGGTCCAACTCGCTAGATTTTTTTTTAAAAAAGTAGAGATTAAAATTTAGCATAATTTTATTTGTTCTTTCTTTTTAAACAGTGCAAATGAGAATGAGAAATTGATCTATCTGCGTATTATGTCTCAAATGTGGTCTACATTTTTTTTCTATATTAAAGATATACACATTCATGTATATTGAAGACTTACACATCCTTAACATATATTTCCCAAGAATCCTAATTTGCTTGGGGAATACAAACCACAGAAGCACCTTAGAAGCTCAGGTGGTGATATAATATCTACTGTTGAACTATGATAAGTCTAGAAGCCTCAGAAGTAAAGCAGACAGATGATTTTCCAGGAAAACAAGTCACTGTAAAAGACCAGTGTACGAATTTCCAAACCTCTAAGGAAGCTTTCAAACCTATATGCTTGCAGTCTAATCTTAGCAACATGGTGTTCCTCTTGCACTGGTCAGATTCCTTTCATCCACTGAGAGTGAACACCTGAATAGAAATGTCCTATTCTACCTTTTCTTAGTGGCTAAAATATCAATGAGGGCTTCCACATTCTCCTGGTCCTGAAAACTATATGGCAAAACTGTGGAACAGAACAACTGGTCACAAGGTTGATTATTGTACTTCCAAGTTGTCTCCAACTACTGGTGACCCTAAAGTGAACCTATTATGGAGTTTTCTGGGGCTGAGAGGATGTGATGTGCCCAAAGTCACACAGTGGGTTTCCATGGCCAAGCAGGGAATCGAACTCTGATCTCCAGGATCACAGTCCAATGCTGAAACCACTACACCATGACGGCTATCTAAAGAAGGTTGATATAAGGAGATAAGGCCTTTCAGACCATCTGGACTGAAGCCTTAGGTAAGTGGTTCTCCATTTTCCCAAGGGTGGTGGGCTGGTTTAAAGACTGGTTGCTGGTTGGGACCAATTCCATTCCATCATGAATGGGATGCCTACAAGAATAGTATTGGAGTATTCAGCCACCTTGTTCACCTGCTGGCATTTTTTTAAAAAATTCAAAATACACAATATAGGCCAAATTGTAAAATATAAACAAGATCAGAGTCAGAGTAAAACAATTGACAATATAACACAAAAGAGCAAAAAATAACAAAAACATCACAATAACAGAAAAAACATCAACAATCACAACAGAAAAAGAGAATTAACAGGTTGTCATTGCATCTATATCACACCTTATACATTAGTCTTATCCTTATATTAAAGTAAGTACATCCTTTTAGTTCCATAAAAACTCAATTATATTGACTTTTTTAGATATTGGCTTAAATTTCTTTTACATATATTTATTCAACTTAATCCACAACTATATCCAGTTTTAATCTGTAAAGCTCACTACTGCTAGGTCTCCCCATCTACTTATTAAATAAATGATTAAAGGGTCCCATGTTTTTATATAGGAACCCATCAATGTTCTTCTTATTAACACAGTCATTTTATCCATTACAGCTATATCTCGAAGCTTGATTAACCAATCTTCCTCATTGGGAATACCAAATTGCTTCCAATTTTTGGCATAGATAATTCAAACTGTGGTGATCATATAAAATGGCATTGAGTAGGTTCTTCACCGTCAATGAATATGGCTTTAGTAAGGAGTCAAAATTGTTTAGACAGGTGCATAAGCTAAATAAGACTGAGTGGGGAGTCAATACTAAGAAAAATTAACATTTTATTTCATTACACATCTTACTTTTGCCAATTTTAGAGGTTTCTCCACTGACATATACCTCAATTTTCTTACATTTTTATACCTTGTGCTGCAAAGATCAGTCACAGGAACAAAATGAATGCCAACTGGAGGGGTCAATCTTTGGTCAAGTAAAGCCTAAACAAGAAAAAATTGTACAGCTTTTTAACCCAACAATTTTATCATGTTACCCCAATATTGGGGGAATTGTACTGGTAGTCAAATCCAAGATGTTGATTTTAATCTTGTAAACCCTGAATGGTTTAGGGCTCAGAAATCTGAAAAGCTGTCTTTCTCATTGTATACCTGCCTGGATATTAAGATCTTCAGGAGATGCCCTCTTGAGGATACCATAGCTTGTGTAAGTCCATTCAATGAGGCCGTATAGGGAAGCTTTGTCCTATGTCACTCTTAGATTGTACAATGTATTCCTATTGCACCTATAATCAGTTCTCACCCTTTTGATGCAATAAATAATAACTACTAAATCCCAAATCATATTGTCTATTCCCAAACTAGAGCAGATTCATTTAACAAATTGCTGAATGATGAATCAACATTTAGGTAAATCCTATTGATCTTGTTGGGACTAACAACAAAATCCAGGCCAACAAAAATAATTCTACACTGCTTTTTTAAGACTGAATAGTTTGGGGCTTGAATGCGATGTGTGCACAGGTTGGAAAAGGTACCTGGGGCTTCTGGGATTTGTAATCCACACAAGTAAATTTTCCAAGCTATGTCGTTCCAGGTTGGGAATTCCATATAATTTAAGTACAATTGCTAAAAATTCATGTTGTCGTTGTTGCTGTTGTTGAGAATATCATCAGTCATGATCAGTGGTTTCCATGACAATGGAGCAGTAAATACGTTTCAGGTTTTAATCCGTACCATAAAGAAGCAGGCCAAGACACTAAACCTACTTTAAGGGTAGTGTTCATAATTTTGAATAGCTATTTTGGACTGAGAACTGGTGTGGATTTACCATCCCACTGACCTGGAAGCCATCAGGTGTCACAAAATGTAAGTAAATGCATAGATTGTACTTATGTGCCTGAATGGGGGGGGCGACAGGATCTTTTCATGACGTGCTGCAGTGACAGGATGCACTGAAACCTTAAATGAAAGGCATATGGACATGGCCTTAGAAGGAGAGGAAGAAAGCACCAGCTGGAGATTTCTTGGACTCAGTACCATTTGAATGGACCAGCTGGCATACAGCTCACAGTCACCAGCCAATACATAGGATGCCTTTGGATAGCCACTGTCAATCCAGGTTTTCTGTTCATGATGTTTCTCTTTCAACAATATAGGAACAACAGATGCTGAAAAGGAATCACACAGGGATTCCACAAGCAGAGGAGCATCTCTCGCTGTTCTTGAATACTTACAGCTGTCTATAGAAAGAAAATTCAAACAATGAACACATCAGTGAGCGTAAACAGCAAGAAGGCTTAAACGGCAGCCTGACAAAGCTGGCATTATCAAAATATTCCCTTTGTTGGAGGGCTGTTATGTTGATTGCTATGGAAAGAGGGGATAGAAGATTTCAAAATGGTACATTTAAGATGAAGATCAGTTGCAGGTGTGTGCAAAAGCCCACAGGCTGAATTTTATAGTCTGTTCTGTTCTTCTGACCTCCAAGAACAGTAATTTTAGCTTTCACTTAAAAATCTACTTATTGATTTGAATTTCAGCTAGCTCCATCTGATATTATTTCAATTGTGTTAAGTTGTTGTTTCAGTTAAAAGCTATAATTCAGAGCTTTCCAAACTTTTCATGTTGGTGACACACTTTTTTAGACATGCATCATTTCACGACACAGTAATTCAGTTTTACTAGCAAATCAGAGGTTAAACTAACTCCTTATAAGAGATACAGATGCATACATAAATTGTAATAACAAAATGCACGGGGACACAACATATCTCATGAAAACTTTTTATATATTTTTAAAAATGTCCAGAGGAGGGCGACCAAAATGGTGAAGGGTCTGGAAGCCATGCCCTATGAGGAACAGCTTAGGGAGCTGGGTATGTTTAGTCTGCAGAAGAGAAGGCTAAGATGGGAAATGATAGCCATGTTTAAATATTTGAAGGGATGTCATGTCGAGGAGGGAGCAGGTTTGTTTTCTGCTGCTCCAGAGACTAGGACAAGGAGCAATGGATTCAAGCTACAGGAAAGGAGATTCCACTTAAACCTCAGGAAGAATTTCCTGATGGTCAGAGCTGTCCAGCAGTAGAATGTGCTGCCTGTGGTGGAGTCTCCTCCTTTGGAGATTTTTAAACAGAGGCTGAATGGCCATCTGTTGGGAATGCTTTGATGGGTGTTCCTGCATAGCAGGGAGTTGGACTCGATGGCCCCTGGGGTCTCTTTCAACTATAGGATTCTGTGATTCTATGATTTATAAATAATAACATACAGTTCCAAGATTGTAGGTGACACACCTACACACTTCAGGTGACAAACTAATGTGTCACGGAACATCATTAGCCCTGGTCTAATCATTTTTGGTAGTAATCTAGTCAGACTCAGGACTCTTATAATTTTTCTCCAAGCGCTCCCTACTCTAAAAGCATACATAATTGGGAATGCAGAAAAAAATACAGCTTACTTTTGGTCTGTAAATTCATAACAGAAAAATTCAGTGGCAGCTGGTAACCAGCGTGTCAGTGGGGCAGTAAATCCATTCCAGGCTTTCATATGAATTTTGTAGGAGCTGCCAAGGTAGAAGCTACCAGCTGCAACTGGGAATTAGTGAGAAATGTATTTTTCCCTTTCCAAAACCTTTTTCATTCTGTTCCAGATCAGTTTCAAAGTGTCTCAATCAACTTTGTTCAAAGGAAGCTTCTGAATGGATTATAGAATTTCTACTTGGTTTAACAATCTGTCTTTATACTAATTAATCCATTGATCTGGGTACTTTTACATTAATTTGCACATAACTTAACAGAGGTGTCTTTTTTGCAGTACTGATGAATTTATGAGATTTTACAATTCAATAAAGCTACCACTCAATGTTAAAGCAATCTTTTCTTTTTTTTTTCTCTGTGGCCTGTAGGGGTGGGGTGGGTTTGCCTCTAGCCAGGCAGAAGAAGAGAGATAGGAGGAATGAGAGCTACCTATTACTTCTGTAACTTCTGAAAACGAGGCAGTGAGAGACATTTAAGGCAGAAGTCCTATGTCATAGGGAAATAGCCGGACTATCCACCTTATCTGGCATTGAAAAGTGGATCTAACTAGCTACTTTTTTAGGTGCTGAGACAGATTTGCTTTTGGAATAAGAATCTCTTACCTGTTCTGTATTCCAGTGTTGAGGATGTTCCATTGCATGGCATAGTGGTTAATGTAGATCAGGGTGAGCGATTTCTAGGGTCAATTTTTAACTCACAGAATGTCCCAGGAGGTACACTGTCCCCCAAATTACAAAAGAAATGAAAATGGGAAAACCCAAAATCTATAATAAAAGGAGAAGTGGTTAGAAATACACTTCTGGTTTTGAGGGGGAGAAATGTGTTCTTGAAGCTTTAACAGTGTGCAGGGGGAGACCTGCAATGTATTTAAAATGAAAATCACCACTCCTGAAGGTTTCCAGGAAAATTCTCTTTCTTTTCCCCACCCTTTTTGGCCAGGGGTGTGGGACATGGAAGAATCTAGCACTGTCCAAGGGGTACAAAATGGCTTGGAGGGAATTACATGCAGCCTCCAGATCATATGATTCCCATGGTAAAGCTGGTATGCAAATTGTTGAGCACCCTTTGAAGAATGAAGAGTGTCTTTCTGAGTCCATTCTGACAGATCACAAGGATGGTTGGAAATGTGACAGAAATCTCCCTTGAAGCATGTCTACATCACATATAAAGAGCAAAAGTGATTACCTAGACTCATCTCTCTAAATATTGTCAAGGAACCAAGAGGTCTATGGTCTTGGAGCCACGTTGCCTCCATGAATTCAGAGCCAGGGTGTATTTGATCAAAATTGTGATGAAGAGGGCTAGAGACTGTTTACCACCACTTAATACCCAATAGCAAAACACTTGTGTTGTATAGAATCCTGAATTAAAATGTTTATTTTTATCCATTTTCACAGTAGTCCCTCAATTAGATTATGACTATTCTCATTTTCTAGATAGGATATGAAGAATAGGAGATAACATTCAATACAGATGTTCCTTCAGTTCATAGGTGATATAGACCTGGAGCAGGTCCAAGATGTCCTGGAGTACAACCATGTCTGGTAGTATTATTCCTAAGCCTGGCATCTCTTTTCTGCTTAATATCTGATGTGTACATGTAGCTTGTGAAGCCTGTGGTCTTAATAAATGTACTTTTACTTATAAATAAAATCCATAGGAATCAATGAAACTTATGTCCAAATTGATGCATTTTAATCTGGGCTAAAAGGTATCACATAGAAAATATGTGGAGTTATTTCATCATACTGAATAATGGCACAAATTTCAGAGCCAGGAGGCTGACAGTGCAATCTTATGGATGTTTATGGAGATTTTCCTTCTACATAAGGGAATACAATTTACTGTAAATTAAATATGCATAGGATTGTGATCTCAGTCTTATTTGAATCCAGGTATAAATCTAATATTTGCCAGATCACATTCTCTTATAATGTAGGTATTACACAGTGTTCGGAACTTAACTGGTTGCAAAAAATAGTTTCGTGTAATGAATATTTTTTTTCAAAAAAGAAAAAAAAGAAAGAAAAAAAGAAGAAGAAGAAGGTAAAACTACATTATATTACATAACGACCAGAATTCTGCTGGTATTGTATGTATTTCACCATTATCATGTATTTCTTACGTATTTCATCATTAGGAAAGTGGTTGGACTATTTTTTTATGGCAGTGGCATTGTGCATATGGTGACATTGTACATGGATGTGCAATCACCATAGATCTACATTGCTCATGGAAGCACATTGTGCATGGATGCGTATCATGCATTGCACATGGAGGCACATACACATGTATCATGCATTGCACATGGAGGCACATGCATATTTTGTTATGCATTCTGTTTCACATTTGGTGTCTGGGTTCAGTTCTGCAACTCTGATGTTCAGCACAAGGGTTGTGCAGCACAATTAATGTGTGACGAGAGATGTATTCTGTGCAATCTCAGTGTACTATGTTAGCTAATGGCACTTATTTGGTGGAGTGACTATTGCCATGGGAGCAGTGAATCCACTCTCAGTTTTATCACTGCCCTTCCTACAGCTGCTTCATGATGTATAGGAACCAATCTGGGTGCTGGACATTCTGCATGACAGAGATTTGGCACCAGGAGAGGCCACATACACAGCTGTAGCTGCTAGCACACTGAGTACGGATGGAAAGAATATTCACAGATATCCAGACAACAGATGAAATAGGAGTTTACCAAGTGTTTGGAAAAACCAATGAGCAGCAACCTATTCCATGAGAATCTTCACAGTATAGGAATTACTCTGTACAAGAAACCCAGCTGAGATTTTGTTTCTGGAGAGGTTTGGCTGGCACATAACTACAGCCCTGTAGTTACATCTCCTACTATTATCTCCCCAATATACCTTTTAAATGATGCAGCCTCTCAAAATGGACATTTTTATGTTGTTGGGAAGTAAAGGAGTCAGTAGAGAAGGGATCCACCTATCTTCCTATAGCTGGGTCTGCTGCAACAGGCTGTCACAGCTTACCTGGAGGAAGCTCCTCAGATGAAGGGGGAAAAGAGGAGGGCTGTGAGGATTAGCCCTAGCTGGAGTCAGAGGAGGCTGGTAGTCCTCTTATGACACAAACAGAGCCTGGTCCATCCCAAGCACCGCCTGCAGATCTGGAGGAAAAAGAAGAGTCTCTGCCCCTTGTCATTTGTTGACAGCACAGATGCCAAGAACAGAAATGCCAGAAACACTCTTCTTTGTCAGAAGTTAGTTAATGGGACCAGCTGTGCTCTGGCTATAAATTAGCTCAGCCAAGGCCACTTTGCAGACTGCAGGCAATAGATCCAATGTTCCAGGATGACCTCATTTGATATCTTTGGCTTCATGTATCTCTGACCTTCAGCTCACATATGGATTACTCTCTCTGCCAATTTCCTTTTCAATTTTGGATTAAGCTCAAAACTGTTTGCTTCATTGGACTTCACATTGTTTGGGTCATGCTTCTGTTTCTAAAGATTCTAGCAATACCTTTGGACTGGCCAGGTTTCAGTCTCTGTGGTGTGGAGGTGTACACTCTTGAGTGCTTGCCCATTTAAAAATGGGACACAGGCTTCAGCAAAAGACCTCTGGGGTCCTCAGGAAGTCCCTGCAGATAACATCCTGGCAGTGCATCCAGCTCCAGAAAAACAGCTGAACAAGAAATGTAATTCTTGAAGGAAGCAGCAAGTATTTTTTCAAACAATTTTCTTCTTGATGCAAGAAAATCTTTTTCAAATCAAAAAGTTTTCAAAGCCTATTAGCAATACAGGGGTTATTTTGCATAAAATTTGCATGCCAGTGGTTTGAATAGAAAACAACATTTCCCGCTTGGAAAACCATGTTTTTGTACAAAAATAATGCATCTACAACACAATAATATTCTTTTCTGCAGAGAAAATGTATTTCTTGTGCAGAAAATGTTGCTTTCTATGTAAATCAACCACCTGTGAATTTGACACACAACAGATCCCAAATTTCAACATTTTCTCTGTAGGAAACAGTGTTTTCTGCACAGGATAGAATATTTCTACATGGAAACATTATTTTCTGCATAGAAAATCCCATTTTCCAAGCAGAAAATGCTGCTCTGTGTGCAAAACAACCATATACAAATTTTGCACAATATAACTCCTAAACTGTGAAGATTCTCATCAGTCCAGGGCTTCTCAACATCCAGAAAAAACATTTTTGGCCATGTTCCATTTTTTAGAAAGCATCCTCCCCATCCCTAATCAGGTCATGTCTCTGCTCTTTCTTCTACTCTCAAATGGCATTGAAATTACCACATTGGGGATGGGATTTTGATCATTGCATGATCAGGAAAAAAACACACAACTATCTTTAGAATGACAAAAAGTGGAACACAACAGCAATAACTGGTCTTACACTATAGAGAGTAACAGGATGCCAACTCTCATGTGGCTTTGGGGGTTGCATACTTGAAGAAAACAGCATGTTCTTCACAGGAAAATTGCATCCTGTGTTGGAAATGATGCACATTTTCCTGTGTAGAAAGTGCCATTTCTGTCCACAAAAGCTGCATAGATTTTTTTTAAATAGAATGATTTCTGAACTGTGAATAGTCTTTGAAAACTGTAGAGTTTTCAAAGACTTTCTTACAGTGGGGAGAAAATTGACTAAATTATTCATAGCTTTGTGCAAGAACAAAACTAATGAAAATTTATGCCCTCACCTCTTGAAACATCCTTGCAGCTGTAATTTTCTCATTACTTTTACAGATCTTTAATAGGGTGTGGACTAATTAAATACTAAAGGAAGAACAGCACATGGTTGAAATGTTGGTTAAGCAACGCTTCTTGCTCTATTTTGAGTGTGGGGAAAAATGTATTTAGTTCCACTGGACAGCATTCATATGCTTGCTAAATTCAAAGGTGTGTTTTTTAAATAATCCAAAGACTACGATTTGCAAGAACCAAGAATAGAAAGAGGTATTTTTAATGTATTGACTGTAATAGTAACTATTTTGGGCTACCTTGGAGATATATCTGTACACAGGGATGAAAAATCATTTCATTAGTGATTAGATTTTTATTGAAACTATCCATTTTGGACTTCCTCTAACGAATTGCAAGACAAAGTGTACCTTGCCTCAGAAATCTGCATATTATGGATTGTAATATATAATACATTAATGTATGCATTTTTTAAAAAAAGAAAATGGGTAAACTACAGTTGAAGAACATGCACAAGCACAGAGGAAAAATACTTTAGGAGAAGTGCATAAATATGATCATACCTTAGAGAAGATGTGAACAGAAAAGATATCCTATTTTCTATAGGTGAAAGAAAAATGGCTTTGCAACCTGATATGAACAAAGGATAGCACAGGTATGCAGACAGCATAAGGAAAAAGAAAATATAGAGTTTTTCACATGCCTAACTATAGCAAATGACTTTTTAACAAAACAACTTTCCAAGCATTGGTACTTCACTATATTAATGTTTGGAAATGTGATTTGCCCATTCTTTCTACGGAAAATCACTCTGGCATGTTTAAAGCTATCATTTTACAGCTAGTAAAATGTAGTCATTAGAGGTGTCTCTGCTTTCTTGGTTATCTCTTTCAATCATCTTTATATTTTTGCTGTGCTGTCTTGCTGCCTCCATGCCAACGGGGCAAACAAAGGCAAAGCAATGCTCATTATTTTGCAAGGACTGCTTGTGGAAAGAGATCATTTTCTGCAGTTGACTGATGGGGGCACCTGGCCAAATGTCATCCAAGCAAATGATTCAGCATGCTGGCATCTCAGGGCAGTGCTAATACAAAAATAATAATAATAAAAGTGCAGCAGAGAGGCAGAAGTGATTGGTGCTTAAGCATCCATATACAGCTTGCTCAGAATTTCCTTTGATCTGCTCCTTTATCTCCTAACAGGTACATTTTGTGGGCTTACTGTGTCTCTGTGGAATAGTCTGCTCAATGAATAGCTCAGAAACTTTATAAACACAACACTGCAGTCTCTAACACGTCAATATAAATGAGCTGGTAAAGTGAATACAAGAACTCAGTTTGAAAGACATCAAGCATGATTGCCTGTTAGCCTAAAGAAGCACCATTCCACTTTCCTAACCTTGGAACTGTAAACAGATAGCATGGGATGAGAGGATCCCTTTTAAATAAATGGAGCTTGCTTTGGAATAATTGTAACCTTGTTGTTGTTGTTGTTATGTACCTTCAACTTGACTTTGGCTTATGGTGACCCTATCACAAGGGTTTCTTGATTACATTTGTTAGAGGAGGCTTGCCACAGGTTTCCTCTCAGGTTGTGAGAGTGTGATTTGCCCAAGGTGTAGTAGATTTCCATGGCAGAGAAGGGATTTGAACCTTGGTCTCCCAGAGTTCTAGTCCAGCACTCAAACTCTTATACCACTCTGGCTTACTAGTATTCCCTTAGCAATGCATCTGTATGCCAATATTTTACAAGAGGGGTAGGAGAATTCAGCCTATTGCCAGTGTCTTATCGCTAGTGAAAGTACGGCTGGCCAACTGAATCAATTGTTGAAGGTTGAGTCACTGTTTAGGGAAATCTCATTGGTTCAGTGGACCTACTCTAGCTGGCATTACCAATATGATTCAGACCATAGCTGAGGGCACAACCACCTCATGTGGTTGTATTAAGCCCAACTTAATTACACGCATAAGGAAAAAGAAGAGAAAACAAATACAATTACAAATAGCATCTAGAAAAGTCCATCTCAAGCTTTCTCATGAGGGGGCTGGTGAATATTCTTTCCCTAATGTGGCAGGGAACAGTATCATATTTATGCCCACTGGCTATAGTTGTTTCTTTTTTTCAGAAAATGCAGTAGAAATTGGCTGCTGATGGCAGCCAACTGATACAAGTCCAGGGATCACCAGTTTGAGTAGCACTGAACCAGAATGGTCTTATATAAGCAAAGTTATCATTTTTATAAACACCTAAAAAGGGCATATAAGAGACAATGAGCATGCAGTACTTTCAGTACTTTTAACAACCTGGTTGTTAAAGAGTCCATATGTTATTATTTAATTCCACAGTAACCATCTCCAGTGTAACTTCAGCATCTTCTTCTGTGTTTAGAACAATAAGCTAACAGAAATGAATGGCTACTGTGTGATGAGTATAGCTCACAGTCCTTTGGTTTGGATGTTCAGATTGTCCTTTTGAGTAGGAGCGGGTAACATGTGGCCTTCCAGATGTTGTTGGACTGCAAGTCCCTACAGTCCTCAGTAGCATAGCCAGTAATGAGGAATGCTGGGAGTTCCAGTTCAACAATATATGGAAGGCCACATGATTATTCCTTCCACTGTAGAAGAAGATGGGTCTTTTCCTTGCACATCTGAGTCCTGAAAATGTTCAAAGGCAGGCATATAAGTCAGCAAAGTTTACAAGCCATCCCAGCTTCACTGGCCAAGCCTAATTTTTCCAAAGCCAGACTGAACTGCCTGAAATCCTCTTGAATCTCACACTCTGGAGCACTGAGAATCCTGTGCATGTCTCTGGGTTAAATATGCAGAGAAAGGAGAGAAAAAATTATCATGCCATACATGAATAACTTCAGCCATTCTGGTTTTCTTTTTTACAATATTAATACTGATGCATTATGGGCTACATCAAAGGTGGACAAAGTCCATTCCCTGGCGCTTTGTGTGACTGGAAGGGAAAGGTCAGAAATTGACCACAAGGCCAAAATAAGGTAGAGCCATGTTAAAGGAAAAGTATTCTAAATCAAGGGCGGCAGGAGAAGCTGCAGTCTTATTAAGCTTAGAAAGGCTTATTAAGCTATTAGGAAGAACTTCCTGATGGTAAGATTGGTTTGGCAGTAGAATACACTGCCTTAGAGTATGGTGAAGTCTCTTTCTTCAGAGGTTTTTAAAGATAAGCTTGTCCCAGTTAGCACCTGGTCCCATTCATTATGCTGGTCACATTCTGGGCCTTCCCTCTGTGCTGCGGTTTTGGTGTGGAGGAACCTTCTATAGTTCTGTTGTCGGGGTCAGTTCACTATCTGGTCGGGTTTAGACTTGCTGGGACTCAGAACCTCTACAGGTGCGGGGGCCCAATTAGGATGGTCTGCCATAGGACACTGATGGATTTAGATGGATTCTCCTTGGGATTTTAATATCACTTCAGCAGGTGATACTATTAAAGCCCGGGTTGCCCTCTGCAATGGTGAAATGACCAGGCTGCTAGACAAAATTATTCCTGAGCATCCCCTCTTGTGGAGGGGAATTAAACAAGCCCACTGGTTTTCCTGGGAGCTGGTGTTGATGGAGCAACTGAGGCCCTTTCCGCATGGGGTTATTAACATGGGTCAATTTGTTTTGGCATGGAGCTGTTCTGCACATGAGAGTGAACTAGGTTCGCTTTATTTACCATTGTTCCATATGTAATCCCAAGTTAATGAGCCCTCATGTGGTAGGAAAGCGTGCTATTTGAAAACCAGAAAAGATCCAAAACAATTTTTAAGATCGAGCAGATTTGGACTTTCCCATACGCACATTCGCACCGATGTGAATTGGTGGACAGCGGAGGGTGGGCTGTGGCGTACTCACCTTCTCCAGCTGTCCGCACCCACCAAAGGACAGGCAGGCACCATTTTTTGTTTTGTTCAGCAAACTTCAGAAAATGGAGTAACCAGACAAAACACGGCACAGGCATGTTAAAAGAAGATATCTGTTTTCTATTTTTCAAATATTTTACTGTACTTGCCAGCATTAGACACACTGCCTTATAAGTGCATCCTATTTTTGGACTATATTATTTAGGAAAAAATATTTTAGTACTCTGTTCCCAGTTCCTGTCCTATCTGCTTGGGTGGGAGGATCTTCGCTGCCCAGCAGAAAGAAGAGACTGTGTGTGTGTGTGTGTGTGTGTGTGTGTGTGTGTAAGAAGTTCCTTCCCCCCATTCCTCTCCTCCTCACGAGGAAACTTTCCTGCTGAGCTTGGAAAGGGAGAGAGGAAGTGTGCATGCATGTGTGTCCGTGGGTGTAAGAAGCTCCTTCCTCCCATTCCTTTCTGGGGCAGGATCGTGTTGGCAGCAAGGCAGAGATGAGTGGAGGAGCGAGATCGCTCTCCCAACTTTGCTCTGCCAGGTGATCTGCCTGCGTGGGGGGAGTTACCATATTTGCACCCCATTTTCAGAAGGCATTTGGGGGGTGCCTCTTATACAGTGGAAAATACATACCTACATAGGTACATAGGTACATACAAATGTACCAACCCAAAAGAGAAAAAAAGCCAATCACAGCTACCAGGGCGAGGTGAGGGGAGTAGTGGGAGTGGTCACTGCCAAAGCAGTGCAGATGCATGAACTCTCACTCCTCCGAATCAAAAGGAAACATACAGAGGAGCTGTGCGGAAGCAAATGAGGGAAAGCTCACATTATTCAGATCCGATAAGACACGTGTTACTGCAGTTACTAGGCCTACTTGGAGATGCCCCCAGATATCATTTTGATATCATAATTTGGCTCTCTTCTGCCACCCCTCTCCATGTGTTTGTGAGGCCCCTGAACGAGCACAGACTAGGCACAGCCACTAATTACTGGACATTCCATTCTCCACTCAGGCAGGCCTGAAATAGCCAGATCCTTGCTATAGGAGACCTCTCTGCAAACACCTTCATTATGTATGCACGCTGTTTACAAAAGGACTCCCTGCCCCGAGCAGGCACCCTGGCAACCTGAATACTCAACTGCCAAGTACTGAGCATTTGCATACTGGCTAACTCTTTGTCAATTCGGACTTAAATCAATCATGCTAAATTCTGACCTTTCCAAAGCTTTGTCCCACTCCTAAAATGCATTGTTTTCCCCAAGTACGGCATAGCCTGCAGTTACATTTCTCCCTATAAAACCCCTGATTCTGAGACCATCCTCAGATTGCTCCCGAGTTCCAGACCATCTTGCTGCCACTTTGCCTGGCGAGCTTCCCCTCAGCCCTACGTGCTGAGATACATCACACCCCAGCTTTGCTCTCTATCTTCTTTCCGGACTCCAGGAACAGGTTCCGTATCACCCAATTCAACAATCCCTCTCAAAATCCCTCTATACCACTCCAACCTTTATTTTCTATAGTTACTTGTGTGTGTGTGTTGCTTACACTGTGTGCCTGTATTTAATAAAGATCATTTCGTTAATTTCCAACATGGTTTGCTCCTTGACTTGGCCTGACCCCATAAACACTGGGTTACAAGATCCTGCTGCGTTATCCTGCCTCTTGGTTGCCAGCAGTGCTCTAAGCTAATTTTCCCCAAAGTGTGTTGTTGTTTGGTTGTTTAGGAGTCCCTCCTGGGACTCCCAGTAAACAGGGTAACACACGGTAAGAAACAGCATGAACCACTTCACGTGCTTCATGCAGAAAGGGCCGGAGACAGAGATTGGAGAGACATTAGTGGAAGACTCAGAGTAAGTCTGACTGAACTTGTTTGAAGGCCTACTTTGTGGCAGTGTGTGCAATCTGCCAACATTATATCTTCAAGAAACCATCCAGTGTAGCTACTTCAAGCAGTCAGAGGTCTGATGCATTCTGACCCCCAAGAGAATAATATATATCACTTAACAGCCTGCTGTGAAGAATATAGATGGCATTTTGCAGATTAAGTTGATCAGACCCATTCCAGCTTGAATTCCATAGTTGTTACAGTCTCAAATGGATATAACCTTGCCCCTCTGATAATAGGCTTTTCTCAGTTTGTATAGCCTAAGGATGTAGACCTGATCCTTGCAGAAGTGACAGCATGTTTGTTAGGCTCTTTCTTTTCTTTACTCACTGAAAGGTTGAGTGGGTGAAGGGAGTAGTCAATGCCTCCTTGCAACAGCACAGTCTTCCAACATGCCTAAACAAGACAGACCTCTCCTGAATAGTAGTAGTAGTAGCAGCAGCAGCAGTCGTCGTCATCATCATCATCATCATCATCATCATCATCATCATCATCATCATCATCATCATCCTTCCCTGCATCCCTCTATAATGGATAACTATAGGGCAGTGTAAGGTATGTATGATACCTAGCACAGTATCATTGCCTGAGTGTTGGACTAGGACTCTGGAAGACCAGGATTCAAATTCCCACTCAGCCATGGAAAGCCATGAGCAAGTCACACTTTCTCAGCAAAAGTGAAACCAATGGCAAATCCCTCTGACCAAATCTTGTGGTTGCCTCCTAGTTGCAAAGATTCCCGGATGGAATTAGTTATTTAAATCCATTCCAGTCTAATTTCACACTCAGTCATGGGACAGGGAATGCTTTGGTCACCTTGGTGGAAGAGTTATGCTGTGAAATAAATGAGACAGTGTGTGTCTGTTCATTCTGCTGGTTCTATTGTCAGATTTCTCTTCTACTGACTTTATGGGTATCATTCTGGGACATCTGACTGACATGGGTCCTGGAGACATTCCCTCCTGAAGAAGTGAGCCCAGAAGGCTGCTGAAAGATTCCCTGTTCAACACCTTGGCCATTGGTTTGTTAAGTCCTCCAAGACTCTCTTCTGTGCCCCATGCTAATCAATATATATGTAGAGAGAGAGAGAGAGATATCTAGATCTGGATATGAAACTGCTGAGAGAGGTTGCAGCTCCCCAGGTCAAACAGCTCCACTGACTGCCAGTTTGTTTCTAGAGACATTCAAATTTCTGGTCATGACCTATAAAGCCCTATATGGCTTAGGTCCTTCTCATATGAGCCTGCCCAGACTTTGAGATCTTTAGGAGATGCCTTTTCTTCAGTTCCACCACCTTCACACTGTTGATAGGGATATGAGATGGGGACTTCTCAGTGGCTATCCCTTTGGCGCCCACACTCTCTTCTTCAGCAGGCTAGAATGGCACTTTCCTTGCTGTCTTTCTGTCAGCAGGTGAAGACTTTTATTTTAAAGAAATCTGACAGGCTTTTAGAACTGGCTTTTTTGGAGACAAGGTCTTTTAAATGGGTGCTGTATTATTTTAAACTACTTTTTTAAACTGCTTTTTCCCATTTTAAGTGTTTGAATTTTTTTCTTAGTATTATTCATAGTTTAACTCTCTTTTCATGTTGACATTTTGTATATTTTTAACTATATTGTGACCATTTTGATTTTAAGCTGCCTTGAGTCCCAATCTGTGAGGAAGGCAGGGGATAAATAAGGATGATGAGGATGGTGATGGTGATGATGACAAGGATACATAAACATAACTGGGATCCTTATGTACTGGTACAGGGAGTGGTTATGACTATCTAATCTGTTTTCTTTACAGTGTGGGTTTTATCAGGTGGGCTTTTCCAGTCTTCTACTTATTACTATTTCTTATCTTTGTTTCTGGTCTTGATAGGAAAGTCAAGTAAGTAGGTATGAGTTGTAGCTCATAAAACCAGACTGGAATGAAAGAATATTCTGTCTCCTCATGATAGCACTAGTACTTTCCCACCTGTGAACAAAGCTATGGTTTGCAAATACCACACCACTACCCCTGCTTGCAGCTTCCTATGATCCATTTAGTCTATAAGAGCTTCAGAGACCATCTGTGCCCCAGTTTTTGACTACATGATCTTTCACCAGCTGCAGTGGAGACAACTTCCCACTTCTACAACTGCTGTTTGAGAAGGTTCTCAGGAAAAGACTTATTGATCCCACAGAAAATCAATAGAATTCAGCCAGAGTATGGTGTTCCATCTTTATATTAGAAAGCTTCACACCACAAGCATCTGGAGGCAGAAGTTAAATGCATTCAGTCATATAAGATATATATCTATATATCTCAAAATGAAAAGAACAGGGAGGGAAGAGATTCTTTCCCCCAAGGAGCATGCAACATAAAATTTTCCACACAGAGGGAAAAACAGAGGAAGTGGAAAAAGGAGACAGATGAGTGCACACAGTAAGTATGTAAAGTATCTAGACATATACAGGAAATGTGAGTGGGTGCTCCACACACTATGGAGAAGGCCTGGAATGTCATATTAAGAGAACAAGAAGATGTTCTACATACTACAGGAAGTATGGGTGACCACCTCCCACACCAACTAGAGTGTGGCACAATCATCAGAAACATAAAAGACAGGATACTATGCAGTTCTGAGTCATTTGGGACTACTATTTTGCAGTCTTGAAAAGTACAAAACAGCCCTTTGGACAAACATCATCAATCCTTGCCATTCTACAAAACCAACAAGTAACAGGTAATGCAAAGAGGATTGTTACTGTAAAAGATGGAGGAGCTTGATGTCCTACAGCATGCCAATGTCTTCTTATAATTGCGGGAATTACAACTCAAAGGAAGCCTGTGAGAGAGGGATAACAGCAGGCTCTTTTCACCTGAGTATACCAGTATTAACAGTAGAAATGACTCCAGTAGGGGTATTTTATTGGAAATTAACAAACACACACACAAGAAATCAAGCATTCTCAGAAACCATATAAGACTATTGAAGGAAAAGGTGAGAAATGTTGGACAGAAAGAGATTTGGATGGAAAGGTTAATATTTATCAGCCCTGAAGCAGAAGATTGAAACAGAGTGGCTCAAACAGGAGTTTGAGGGCAGCACAGAGGAATGGGAATCTAGCAAATTGCTAGCAAATTACCTGGGCTGGACCTGTGGTTTTTATGCTCTATTTCCCAGCCTGAAAGGTTATGAGTTAATGGCTTTCTGACCAAGCAAGCAAAGGGGGCCTGGAACAAGCTGACGGTCTTAATTTTGAGTGAAAAAACATTGTTTGCTTTTTAGGAATCCTAACAGCCTTTAATGTCCTGACTGGGTAAAGTTAATGGGGGAGGTCTCTACAGGAAATGAGCATAGCAGGGCTGCTTGCCTGCCATACCTGGGCAGTTTTGTTTACTATTGTATATGGTTGGTTGAGAGGATTATCTCAAACCCATTAATGTCAGGGGTCTCTGTCTAATCCTCTTGAATTTATGACTTGGCCATTCTGAGGTCATCCTGACTTAGCCCACGCTTACAGTCAGTATCCTGCTTCCTCATGCTTTTGCAGTCATAAGTGTCCAGTTTTTATAAAATGATATTTCTTGCCAATTTTGCCATCCTGCAGGATGGGGTGTGTAAGTGGTGGTAACAGGATGGTGTTGTGTAGCAAAAACATGGCTTGTGTAGCAAAAATGTCCACATGTGTAGTTATACCATAACTATGCTATGCAACTGTTATGCTGAAAGGCAAAGTTGTCCAACTGAATGCACAACAGAATATGCAAAGAAATACAGACCTCCATCCAAATATGCACCTGTATGAATAATGGCACCTTCCCTTCTATAGCCTTGGAATGAATGCAGATATTCTGCCCTGGACAGAAATGTCCAGCTGTTTCTCTAAGGGGACTCACATGTATCAGACACCTGTAGGTTTCCAGCTAGCATGTGCAAGACATGACCTGAAAGTTCTGTTTTCTATCACTCCCTTTGTGCAACCTTGAACTGAATGCATATTTTTTCATTGGGAAAAAAAACAATTGTTTTTCTTAAGGAATTCACACATGCATCAAACACCAGCAGGATTCCAACTAGTATGTGTAACACATGACTTCTAATTTCTGTTTGCTACTGAAAGGGATCATGGATCCATCCAGCCCAGTTTTGAGTCCTTTGACCTGTAGCAACTCTCTGAGGTCTTAGCCACAGGTATTTTCCTGCTATGCTACACAAGCTTTTTAAAAACTGTGGATGCTAATGATCAAACTTGACTTAAAAAGCCACACTGAGCTTTAAAGCAAATGTAAATAAATATTGCATGCATAAAACATCTAAAATCTCTAGGCACATACAACAACGAGAAAGAAAATATGTCCAGACTGCAGGTTTAAAATTTTAAAAGGAAGGAGGTACAGCGTTTTCTTTTGCCACAGTGTTCAGAGCTGACATTCCCAGATCACACAACTAAGAAATTGTTTCTTAAGGGATACAGCAAATCTGTTATGATGTGATAACAAGAAAATGGCTCTGTGTGCCACAGTTTGCTTCTCTAGCTCTTTAGATGTTTGATTCCACAAGATTCTGTGTAATATAAACAACTGTCAAACCTTTGCTTTTAATGTTCTCCCCTTTGCCTTTTTCTTAGCTTGTGTTCATTGGCAAAGAGCCACATGTCCCCTAAAACTATGTAACATTCCTTTGCTCTGCTTTTACACATGATGCCACCCTGCACCCAAATTGTCAGGAGCAGTGGAATGCACTCTTTTTTTTTTGAGCTTGAAAGGAATAAATGGTTGCATGGATCTGGAGGGTGGAGTGGGGAGAATGGCATAAGGAGAACTAATAGCAGGAACAGGATAAGGCCCAGCAGGCATGTCCCAACACTGTGAATGGAATGAATGGAAAGAATGGAAAGAACATTCCAAAGAATTTGGAAAATGGTAGAAAAAATTGTTTCTTCAATGTTGAGAAACCCTGATGAGAAAATATCCCACTTCAGGATTCATTCCATGCAAATTTTGCACGTGGTTGTTTTGTGCAGCCCAAAATACCACATGTGAATTTTGTGCAGAATAAATATGTAACTGTGGTTAAGTTTCCAACAGCTTCATACTTTCGGCGGGGGGGGGGAGAAAATGGTTAAATTACTTGTGGCTTCCTTTGAGAAGAAATTTAGTGAAGAATTCTATTCTGTAATTACTGCCATGGATGATGGAAATGCCCAAAGATGCCAAACATTGCTACATTGATTGGCTTCTTTGCACATGGCCTGGAAACCTTTGTTTATGAAACAGAGCTAGGAACTGGTGGTCAAATCTGACAATATTGTACTCTGCAGGACTTTGGCCTTTTCCGCACCGGGGGAGGGAATCACCCCACGCCGCTACTCACTGGACCTTTCGGCTCCCTGGTCCGGTCCACGGAGCTCCAGAGCAGTGCGTGCTCATCGATACACACTGCTCTGGTGTCCTAAATGGCGGCTTCCGGTTGGTCGAGGGTCTCGACCAACCGCTGAAGCTCGCCAGCCTAAAGCCTGCCCCCGGGCAGATCACAGGCTCGCATTGGTGCGAGCCTGCAAATCGGTATAAGGGAGCACGCTTGCAGTGGTGCACTCCATGCTTTTGAAAGAGCAGAAAAATCAGGTCTTTCAAAAGCACGCTGGAGGACCACTTGGGGTCGTTCCGGACTGGACTGAGGTGCGGATCTACATTAAACAGGTCTGACCCCGTCCGGTCTGAGGTGCAGACCTTCTCCTTGGAGGACAGACTGCACTATTTCAGAAACCCCATGTGGAAAAGGCCTTTGTCTGTGAAAGGGGAGGGACAGTCAATGTTTCCCATTAACATGCATGATTTAGGTTTGTTTCAGCTGTCAAATGGTTACTAAACAAATAAATTCTTTTGTCCCAATATTTCAAGCTCTAGGCATCTCGAGGTTGTGCCAGGTCAAGTAAACTGAAATGTCTTTTATTGAGGGAAATTCAGTCTGTCTGTCTCTCCCCCTCTCCCTCTCTCTCACACACAAGATCCAAAAAGTCACACATTCACACAAAGCTAACTGAAGGAAATGGAGGAAAGTTTGATAGCAAGGCTTCAGGGAGTGGACAATGTTTACCGATCCAGAAGAGCAGCATGCATTCTAAGGACAGTACAATCAGGAATCAGAGTGACAGAGTGACTTTCAGCAACCAATGTACTGCGAACTAGCTGCTCAAAACTGGATGGGGGGATTGCACACAATTTCTGCCTGAAAGGTATGGATATGAATGGCTCTCTGGCCAAATAAACAATGGTGTTCATAGAGTGGACAATGAGGTCCAGAATGAGCAGATCATTTTAGAATTAGACGACAAAGGGGCTAATGGGTATCCATTAGCTTGGTGTTTGTGGACAGGTCTGAGGATAATGGGATAGTTTTCAGGGTGAAAGGAAGAGGGTTTGAGGCAATCAGTGGTCTGGTGGGAATCTCCTAGTTGCTATTGTTTAAGAAAGCAGAGTCATGAAGGCTAGCAACAGCCTATTATCTTTTGAATTTCCTGGTGATTCCCTGACTATGACCACACCACACTTAGGAGGTGTTTTTCTGGCCTAATTTTGTAACACACATGTTTGGCCAACTTTCCTCTTGACCAGCATGGCTATATAGCCATAGCAGGGTATGTTTTATATTTTATATCAATTTTGATGTATGACATTTAAACCATATCAAAGGATAGGAATGTATGGCTGCTAACAGCAGAATCACTGAATAAATGGTTGGTGACCCAACACATAGACAAATCTCATTGACTCAATGGCAGTAGTCCACTCTGCCGAGGACTAACAATGGGATTCATATCCATATGTTCGTGATATGCCACATGTTATCACACATAGCTCTCAAAGTGCCATGATAGATAGGCAGTATCCAACACCCTGAAGAGATGTATTTATGGGAAAATCATCTTGTTTCAGGACAGCTTTTCCCCATGGATTTAGAAATGAAAGCTTTCCTTCTGCTCAGGTATTCCTACTCAGTGTTACAGTACATTTAGCTAACAATTTCATTTCAGCCTCAGCTCGAGGGGGCAGAAAGATATTTATTATAGAATTTTTCCAATCCTTCAGAGACAGATTAATAAGAGCTGGTGACAGTTGTGTATGATAAAATGAACCAATAAGCTGAAATGCGTGCTGACATTAGATCTATGGATCCACATATAATACAATACGCATTTAGGTTGTCATGAAGAAAAATAACTGGGGGAGGAACCCCCACCAAAATTTCCATGATTAAATACTTCCTACTACCTACTTTTTTTTCTTCTGTGGTAAGCATGGCATACAAATTCCCTGAGCTATTAAATAACATCTTTCTTTTTTTCAAATTGTTATACAAGGAAAACATGGCATAAGGAGACATACTAATGTAACATAAAAAAGTTAAAATATTTTATATGGACAGTTCTTTAAAATAAAAGAAAGACAATACCAAGGGAATGGAACATTTAGTTATTACTTCTAAAAGGGAAAATGTGCAGCTTTAACAGCAGAATTGCCTATTCAAATGTGTTATGGATGCTTATGGATTCAGTAACAAGTGATAACTCTTTCTCTTTTGCCTCTAATGCACCCTTTTTAAAAGCGTCTGACTATGATTAACGCAACATGTTAGGACTGAAATACTATGGATAGTGATGCGAGACCCTTGTTAAATCCATCTGTTTGGGGAAAGTATTTCAGTTCAGTGGCAGAACTGATGCTTTGTATGTCAAAGGTCCCAAAATCAATCCATAACATCTCCAGATAGATCTGGAATAGGCCATAGATGAAGCTATTTTTTCCCTGTTTATTATCTTATTTGTTAAATTCATATACTGGCTATCTTCTGGTGAATTCAAGGCAGTGGACATAGTTTTCCTCCTTCCTACTGGATACCAAAACTGAGGTAGGTCAGATTGAGGGAGAGTACTTAGCCCAAGGTCACCCACCCAATGAATGCCATGGCATATTTGAAATTTGAACCTGATTCTACCAAATATCAATCCAACTCACTAGCTGCTACACCACATTGTCTCTTTCCTGCTGTGAACCAATACCATTCAATCAAGACTGGATGGACTAATGCTGGATGGACTAATGATCTGATAGAGTAAGACAGCTTCCTACTTTGAACAGCAATGGATCTCCATGGCTACTGAGGAGATATCAGTCAGGTGATGGTGAAAATCGTCTTGCTAAAAGTCTTGCTGGGTTAAATCTGAGTCACTGGCTAGTTTGTATAAATTTGCTTGTTCCAGACTGTCAATACATTTACACACCTTGTTCATGTGCACCTTGTGCGATGTCACATTCTGTTACTGAAGTTCTACTCATTGGTCTGCTGTGAGATCAGACACCACATAATTTCTGGAGAAGAGAAAGTTAACAGATAACATGATAGCCATTGTTTAAATATTTGAAGGGATGTCATATGAAAGATAAGCAAGCCTGTTTTCTGGTGCTCCAGAGACTAGGATACAGAACAATGGCTTCAAACTACAGAAAACGAGATCCCATCTAAACATTAGAAAGTCCTGACAATAGGAACAGTCTGACAGTGGAATATGCTGCCTCAGAGTGTGGTGGAATCTTTTCCCTTGCAGGTTTTTAAACAGAGGCTGGATGGTCATCTGTCCAGAATGCTTTGATAGTGTATTCCTGCATGGCAGGGGGTTGGACTCAATGGCCCTTGTTGTCTTTCCCAACTCTATGATACTACGATTCTATGATTCAGTGAAGACTGTGACCTGGTGACATTTCAGCTTCATACATCTGTGTTAGTGAGTTCATTCTGAAGCCAACAATGTTTTTAAACAATAGGTGCCTTGTTTAAACCTGTTTTATCATATTCACACATTACTTTCAGATGAAATTCATGTCAGTTACCTCTCATGACTCAGGAGAGAGCCAATCTAATCCTAAATGTTTGGCTGATGGCACTTAATAACATCCAAAGCCACCTTTCTCAATTTAATCCATGTAATCTTAAAAGTAAATAAAGGATTTCCTTAATGCAAAATCATCATAAAATAAGAAAACGGTCAGGCATGACTAACACAGTCTGCACTAGAATTTCACACTGCCTTGACCTTTATCTGGCATTGCTCAAATGAATTCTCTTGTGGAATCTGTGAAAACTTCTCCTTTTTTTCTGTATAAAGACAGATATAAATTTTCTCTAAACCTTTTTTTTTATTTCATTGAATGGAAATATTTTGATCCACTTTGCAGCTTGTTAAAGATGAAGAGAGAGATTCAAATTATATCTCTGTAAATGTTACAGGAAGGTCTTTCATACTGATGAGGAAGGAGTAGGGCTGTAATGCTGGCCTTGTTTAAATAGGCAAACAGCACAGTAATGTTCTCATTTCTTCATATGAAAGTAAATGAACACTTTACATTAATCACCCTCACACACAGAAACAACTGACCAAAAGTTTACTTGGCCTAGAAACTGGCCTTTTGCATAGTGGTAGTAGTAGTAGTCAATCATCAGCATCATCATCATCATCATCGATGTATTTCATCCTGGAGTGTATTCACGCTATACTGTTATTTCAGTGTGATACAACTTTTCCCATGGTTCCATCCTGTGGAATCCTGGGACTCTTTCACACTACACCATTCAAATGGTATAATTCCACTTTAACTGCCACTTTATGAAATCCTAGGATTAGCAGTTTGGGGGCGGGGGTCTATAAATTCTCAGCCAAAGAGATCCTCTGCCTCATCAAACAATAAACCTCAGGACTCCATCATTATGGTAGTAAAGTGGAATCACAATGCTACAACTGTATAGTGTGAAAGAGTTCCTGATATACAGGATTTTGGTCACACACCAAGAATTTTGAGTTAGAAAGATCTAGTGGACTCCCCTGAACTATGGCCCTTTCCACACGTGGAGGAAGAAATGGGTGAAAACACACTAAAACGGAGCTTACCTGCAACCGGGTAAGTCCGCCGCCACGTGGAGCAGCGTGAGTTCGCTGCTCCACACTCGTCGGTGTCCCGCGGCGTCCTGCGGCATCCAAAATGGCGGCTCCTGGCTGGCAGAGGCTTTTCACCAACCGGAGAAGCTCGCCAGCTGGAAGCCCGCCCCCTGGCAGGTCTGCAGGCACGCACTTGCACGAGTCTGCAAATCTACACCAGGCACTGTGATGGGGCTGCATGCAGCTGCACGCCCCGTGCTTTTTAAAAACCTCATGAAAAGTGGTTTTTAAAAAGCACGCGGCGCCACCACTTCTGGTCGCCCTAGCGCAGATTGGGGTGTGGAAGTACGCAAAAGTAGTCTGCCCCAATCCACTTTACGGTGTAGACAGCTTCCGTCAGAGGTCGCTCTACACCATTTTTTAACCCCCATGTGGAAAGGGCCTATATTTCCCAAGCTACTCTGCTATAATCTTTGACTTCCCTTTCTCAAAATATTTGGGAACTGCTAGGATGCCTTAGAGGTCTGTAGTGCAGAATTTCAAGTACCTCACTGATTAAATAGTTTGAAACAGATGAAAAGTCCCATAAGCCCCTAGTCATTTCAGTTCAGTGGTGAGAGGCACTGAGAGTTGCAATCGTAAAACATCTGGAGGGCTGCACAATTGCCACCCTGATCTATGGGTAGCTGTACTGGTAATAAGATCCATCTGGCTAGGAGTTTTGAGGAAGTAGTACTGCCTTCTAGCAGCATTCACACACTATTTCAGGGGCAAGTAGTCAGTCTACTCTAGCTCTGTACAATTGCAAGCTAAGCTTCTGATCCATGCAATTTGGGCCAAGGCTGAGCAATAGCTTTACATAAAGCCATTGAACTGTCCTTTTTTTTTTTTTAAGGATGCATAACTTTCACAAAGGTGGTTGTTTTCTGTGCTGAATGACCCCTGGTGTTGATCCTTGAATAGTGCACATACTGGACTCTGCCCTCCTCCAATCTTATCCCATTTTATCTTTTAAAAATCTATCCATCTATTGTCTCCTAATACCTTGTGTGTTTTATCTCATTAAATATTGATACAACACCCTATCTATTTTTAAAACTTTTGTTTTTCATGTGAAAAGTACCTGTAAAAGTATGGATCTGGGAATGCCACCGGATAACTCGATCACACATGATTCTGGAGTTCCTTCTCAGAAAGAATGATTGTCTAGCCAAACAAAATGTGCTGAGTTTGTTTCCAGAATGGCTTCACTGACAAAAACATGGAAACCATAATGGCCACTGTCTTACAAATATGCCTTGCTACTGGGTTTCACTGATGAAAAGAAACACTTAACTTAAGTAAAAAAATCCAGCACAATGGACTGACTCTTTTGTTGGTTCCAGCTACAGTAGAAATTAAATCAATTGAATTCATTGTTTACTCTGGTTCGAACCAACATTGAATCAATGGTGAATCAATACATTAGAGTTGTGATTTGCCATTCATGTGTATTGACTCACCATTAATTCAATGGGTCTACCTTAGTTGCATTTGGGCAAATATTGTTCCAAAGTGATGGTGCAAGGAAGAGCAAATGATTATTACAGTAGCAAAATACGAGAATTTACAGAATAATCGAAATCAGAGGGATTCCATAGTTCTTATCAAAAGGTGGCTGTTTGCCCCATTTTACAGGTAGCTGAACGCCAGTAAGAGGATAGTTCTCTATCTGAAGGCATAAGTCTAGTTTGAAGATAAGAAGGAGGAGGAGGAGGAGGAGGAGGAGTGGGGGGAGGAGATGGAGGAGGAGGAGGAAGAGGAAGAGGAGGTGGAAGAGAGGGCTGGAGTTTTAAGTTACTCATCAAGTTACTCGTACAAAAGATGGACCAGGAACACAGATCACTTGGTCACAGTTTTCCCCACCATGATGAAATCTACTGTCTCTCTATTTAAACTATTATAATTATTTCCAATACATTGGCACATAGTTTTTACGCAACTGTTTCCTCTTTTGTGATGCACCTTTCCTTTTTGTGTAGAGTGCAAGTGGCCATTTAGATTTCAGTTGGGAAAGGCTGGTTCTCCTTCCTTCTTTGTGTTAATGGCAAACTACTTCTAGCCATTTTCTAATATTACTTCACATCAGCTTGCTGTGATCACAATGGAAGAGACTCCCATAGAGTCTACATGAGCCATGGAAGTAGAGCAGATGGTGGGGTGTACCATCAGGGCCTAGATTCACTTCTCCCAGTCTTTGGGAGGAGTGGGAGGAATCTCAAGATGAGAGCACTGCCTTGAAAGATGTATCTATGTATATTTTCCTTGTTTCTTAGACTTGCTTTTTATTTGGATGCCAAATTTTGTGCAAATGTAGTTGATGTTTGATGTTTCATACTTAATGATATTACCAGGAACTGACCCATCTGAGGCCATCAAGGACAGTCTCTAGGGAGTTCTTTCTGCAGGTTACCAGATTCTGGCAGCATCCTGTGGGGATTCTGGTGAAGCCTGTCCTGAGAGGGGAGCATGACAAGAGCACTCCCCTCTGCACCAGCTGCGTGTGGGAATGGAGGAGGCAAAATGGCTACGCTTCTTCCTTCTGCAGTGCAGCCGGGTACTGTCACAGGCTGTGCTGGGACAGGAAGTGTGGCCATTGCACTTTCTGACCCTCCACGGCTCAGGTAATTGTGGGAGGGTGCCAGGAGGGCAGCAGAATTGCTGGCCATTGGTGGGAAGAACCCATTAATAATTTGCAATGCAATTGTGCCACCTGGGGATGGGAGAATGACAGGACACAGATGATGTTGTGCAGAACCATTATCTGGTCCCGTTCTTCTCCTGTCCCCATTGTGGGATGACAACATCCTGCACCCTGGGGTGCTCCTGACCTGGCAACCCTATAAGTTTGAATGCTTCCTTCTTTATTGTTTACTAGTTAAAGAGGCGTGGTGCTCAATAACAGTGTCCCACTCAAGTTTCCACAAATTGTAAAGCCAAGGTTTGAATTGACCTATAGCGTGCTACATACCTCATTATGTTTCTTCTGTCTTTCAGACACATTTACAGCAAGGGTGGCTGGCTTCAAGCTCCTCAATTCATGCCTGCCAATATGTCCCTCAGATTTACAGCAGCTTCTGAGAGAAGAGACATATTCATTTTCTATGCACAGCCCAGGCAGAGCACTACATTTTGAGAGGCATCTACAGCTCCTGTTTTATCATCAGTCAGGGCCCGAGAATAAGTTCTGAATAAATGAGGAAAACTTTTGAAATATTAATAAGGCCTTCATTGCGAGAAGCTTTTGATTTGTACAAAACTGGTGCTTTCCTTCGGAAATCGCCATGGACCTGCGCCAGTTCTTTCAGTACAACCCTGCCATCATTTGTGTACAGCTGCAAATATTATTCAGTTGGCATTTAGTGAAAAAGAAAGAAAGAAAGAAAGAAAGAAAGAAAGAAAGAAAGAAAGAAAGAAAGAAAGAAAGAAAGAAAATATTGATTAATTGATAGGCCTCTTGCCATCTCAGCTGCTCAGAAGTTAATTACGGCAGTGTGGAGTGGAGGGAGAGAAAAATCCTTCACTATTTGCCCAATGTACAACAAGGGGGAAAAAACACGCTGAGGATCTATACAGTCATTAAGGAGAAAAAAAACATGGAAAACAACAACAAAGCCAAACAGAAATGTTCCACTAAATGTGCTATTAAAATGGTGATCATAAAATACCAGGGAATTCGATCCAATTACCAGTGGAGCCCAAAGAACTGCAGTTACATTATAGCAAGCATTTGTTTCAGGTTCACAATGAGTTTATTGTAGAAAATGGCAAGGTGGAACCTTGCCACTATGCAAGGTCTGCCACCATGCAAACAGAGCTTCTATCATTTGTTTACATAAAGCATCCCAGAAGGCTAGGAGCGATGCGAGAAATTCTTAATTTACATTTCCTTCCTCGTTTAGATTAAGAGGGCACATTGAGGTTTGTTAACAAGTATCCCTTTTTGACATGTGTACAAACATGTGCACTTTGAGATACACACTTATAAAGAATGTTTGAATGTTGGAAGTAAACTTACATCAGTTCTGTTTCTCAGGGGAATGTTTATTTAGTGTGGAAGAATACAAAAAAATAGGCAGACTGCTCACTATTCAGGGAATGGCTTGCTTGCAAGTGTCATCTCCTTAACAAACTCCAATGAATTCTAACAGGGAATTAATTAGCTCATATACAACAGACAATCTTATATGTGGTAAACATATTAAGACAGAAAACTAAATGAACACAATACTACTATATCACTAGCCTTGGATATGGGGAGATTAGCTTATAAAGCGTGCATGTGTGCATGTGCGCGTGCATGCACACACACACACACTGCTTAAAATGAGGGCTGTAAGGTCTGAGGAGAAAAGCTGTCTCTGTAGACTGGCTCAGAGCTATAGGGGGTAAGTACCATTTTCCAGTGAGTTGCAAGGAATCTAAGGCCATTTCTGCCCTAGACTGTTACAGTGCTGTTATTCCACTTTGAACATCCTGTGGAATTCTGAAGTTTACTGAGGCCAAAGAGCTCTCCAGCTGAGAATTCTAAAGGCCCCTCCCTAAACTGTAAACCCCAGGATTCCACAGGATGTTCAAAGTGGAATTATAGCACTATATCAATGTAGGGCGGAAATCGCCTATGCAAAATAAGAGGGTACAGGCAGATAATATTGCAAGTTGGAGAGACAATTATAAGGAAATTGTCCTATGGAGACTTGTCTCAGTCATTGGTAGGTTAGGATGGCTAGCCCCTGCATTGATGGTCTGTGGAAAAGGGTTGTGCAAACTATTGGGTGGCTCCATAATAAAAGCATTGCCTATTTAAGCATAGTGAAACCCCAATTTTTCCATATTGTAGCTCATGTTGAGAGTATCCACAAATACAGCAGATTTTCTTCAGGCATGTTGATTTTATATGAGAAAAATAACAATGGAGGAGACAGAGCTAGTGCAATATCCTCTTTATGTGTGGAGGACACACATTTACTGAACACTTGAATGGGGCTGCCAATTATAACTGTTTGAAACAGAACTAATTTCTCTTGGTATACACATAAATATACAGAATAGAAAGGAAGGCAAAAGAGACAAAGGTTACCATCTGTAGGGAAATGGCCTGAATGTGATAATCTAGAGCTTCAAAGATACCATTCCTGGGAGACCCCAGATCCTTCTTGAAGACAAAATTGGGTCATAAAACTCTCACAGTGCTACTGGGAAAAAAAGCTTGAGCAGAATTAATTCGTAGGGGGCCACCTTGGTAAAAGTAGAGATGTAGTTAGCCTGACCCAGTTGCTTGAGATCTAAACCCCATTGTTAGCCCTGACCAGAGTAGACCCATTGGCTCACCATTCAACAACTGATTCAATGGCTCTATCTTGATCATTTCAATATATATTGAGACTAGCCAGTAGGTTGCTGGGTTTAATTAGGTTCTCAGGCAAAACCCTAAGTTCTGTGGTAAAGTGATTTCAGTACTCAGAGTGATGTTTAGTAGCAAGGTGACTTCGGTAAGGAAGCAAGGAGCAGCAACAACAAGCATCAAAAGAAATCTTGGTTTTTCATAGAATCATAATAGGCATACAATCACAGAAATGGAAGAGAGCACACAGGTCACCTAGTCCAACCTCCTGCCATGGAGGAATGCAAAATGAAAGTAACCATGAAAGTACTAAAGTAGTCATGCAATTTCTGTTTCAAAACTTCCAAAGATCAAGATCCACCACCTCCTGAAGCAGTCTATTCCTTTGTCAAATAGCTCTTGCCAGCAGGAAGTTTTTCCTAATGTTTAGGCAAAAATTCTTTTCTTGTAATTTAAATCCAGCACTTCATGTTATGGTGTCTGGAGCAGTAGAACACAGGTTCACTCCATCTTCTGAATCAATGCTTTTCAGGTGATTTGATGCAGGGGACTAGTAATTATTGTTTTCCAATATGGCAGGGTCCAGCACTAAATTTGTTTCCATCATTTCTTCCTTTCTTGGAATCTTGCCAAGGACCAGCAGCCAATGACTCAAGGACCAGTATCAGTCCAGGGGCCACCACTTTGAGCTGTTCTACATGACATCACTTCAATGTGATGTCTACCCTATCAATAGTCTTTATGTATTGCATGATGTCTTTGACTTGGGGGAAAAAAAATCAACCTGCTTCAAAAACTACAATATTGAGAGTACATTTGATTCAGTTCCACCCTCCCTCTCCACATTATCGAGTCATCAAATAAAAGATCACCCAGTCCCATAGCATCTTGACCCTGTAGATTTTTTTCAGCCCAAAAACTGTGCATCTGTCTCACATGTAACAGTGGGATTGAGAAAAAGAAAGCATTAATTATGGGCCCATATAGGCAGCCAAGGAATTGTTAGGATTGTCAGCCTTTTTATTGGGTTTTCAGGCAGGCCTGGTCTTCAGGTAGATGCTGTTTTCAGTATGATTCAGAATCAAAAGCTGCTGGGCTCAGCTGCGTGGCAATGCCCTGGGTGACAGTTCTCCATCTCCAGTTTAAATGACATTTGTCACACTTAAGCACAAACAATTATTAATAATTTTCATTTCATTAGAAGCACTACAATGAAATGTCAACAACTTTTAAAAATGCAGCAGGAGTGTACAAATTAATTTTGATTTTCAGAACTGTAATTATTTTTGTAAGTACCACACTGTGTAATCATTTTGGGTGCTATTAGTCGTGCAATCAATTATCCTGAGATATACTTATCTGGTTTCAAACATGATTTCCCACTGTCACCTGTTGGTAAGGTGGATGTTGTTTGACAGAGGAATGTTAGGAATCAGTTTTGAGTTTTGCATGCAGCCCAGGGGATTTATTTTAAAAGCCTCCCTGCCTTCTTTTTCTTGGCAGAACAGCCTATTTCAATATTGCAGATAATTCTGTCAATCAGTGGTGGAAGGAGAAGGAGCATGGGGAGGGGAAGATATCTTTCCTTTAATCCTCAGTGGTGCATTTTCCTACTAGAACTTTCAAAATGGGGCAACCAGAATGCTGACTGGGGCCAGTTATAGGGAGCACATAACTCTCTTGTAACATAGCTTCATTGGCTACCTGTTCATTTCTGGGCACAATTTAAAGTGCTGGTCATGACCTATAAAGCTCTATGCAGCTTAGGTCTCGGCTACTTGAAAGACCGTATCTCCCTATATGAATCTGCCAGAGCCCTAAGATCTTCATGGGAAGGTTTTCTCTCGATCTCACTACCATCCCAGGCTTGCCTGGAGAGGACATGGGAGACAGCCTTCTCAGTGTAGCCCCACACCCATCCATCCCAAATTCTCTTAATTTTCCTCACATGTAGAGCGATAAGTCTGAATAAGCCTTCCCATAAGCATGGATACTCTCCATATGATGGAGGATCTGGATAATTTTTTGGATCCTAAACCACACATTTAAAGGAAAGTCTTCTATTTAGACTTTTTACTCTCCACATGAACCTAGTGACAGAACTGGGGATGGAAGGTGCAGGGGTTTGTGATTTGATAGAACATGCTTATATTGCCACTGAAGAGGCCTAATGACTCTGAGGAAACCATACAATAGACAAACCCTGGAGGCAGAACCAATGTTCTTCTAGAAGTACTTTCAGAAGAAATGAGATTTAAAAAAGAAAAAGGAAACGTGTTGAAGAAATCCATTGTACAGGCTGGGAAAATGAAATTATTAATGCATTTTTGCCTCCTGTAGATTTTGCGTATGTTTAGGCAAGACACTGCTTCATCAGGTGAATGATTTAGATAGCGAAGGTGATATCACGCAGCGGGCTGAAGTACAATGAAAGAAAAAGCACAATAAAAAAGTGAGAGCTGCAGGTGGAAGGGATGCAAGGAGCACAGGATGAAAGCAGAATTATGAAATATAAACAGAACACATAATCAAAACATAATTAATATTTCCTGAAGTATAAGGACATGGCAAAACAATTTCTGCTAAAATCAAACATGAGGGAGGGGGGATGGAATTGGATAGTTGTCTATGAACCTTACAAAACTTCATTAGTTACACAGCCAAATTTAATTTATGTGCATAGAAATGCAGGAAACATCAACAAAGGAAACTCCAAAAACTGGTGGTAGGGGGATTCAGTCTTCCTCAAGAATTTGTCTGTCACATTAACATAAAAAGTAATAAAGATTCAATGGTCAGTTTGAAGAAAAAGTGATAGAAATAGAATGGCACAACACATTTTGACTGTTTTTGACACCTTACATGCTTTATGCATGTGTCTGCTCTTAAAATGTAGCTATTTGTGCTTATTGTTTTCTAGGTAAGGTCCAAATTAGATAGTATCTCATTACGGTCGCATGCTAATGCAGTTCAATAATTTCTGGATGGAAGAACTATATTGCTGTTGTTAACTGTCATCAAATTGACTTCAACTTATGGTGACCTTATGAATGAGAGGTCTCCAAGTCACTCTGTCCTCAAAACCCCTGCCATATCTTGCAGATTTAGGGACATGTCTGAGTCTATCTGTAATGTGGTCTTTGTATTTTTCTACTGCGTTCACTATTCTAGTGAGTTATGTCTTCTTACAATGTGGCCAAAGTACAATAGCTTCAGTTTAGTAATCTTGTCTTCTAGGGAGAGTTCAGACTTGATTTGCTCTCGGACCCATTCATTTGTCTCTTCAGCAATCCAGGGTATCTGTAGAACTTTTCTCCAGAACCACATTTCAAATGAGTTGATCTTCTTCCTATCAGTTTTCTTCACTGTCCAGTTTTCACAACCATACACAGAAGTTGGAAATATGATGACATGGACAATCTCAACTTTAATATTCAATGATACATCTTTATATTTCAGAATCTTGTCTAGTTCCTTCATGGCTGCCCTTCCAAGTCCAAGTCTTCTTCTGATTTCTTGATTTCAATCTTCATTCTGATTAATGATAGTGCAAAGGTATGGAAAGTCTCATACTATTTCAATGTCTTCATCATCTACTTTAAAATTATGTAAATCACCTATGATTGTTTTTTTTTGTTTCCTTGATGAACTTTCTTCATAGACATTATTCAGTAGTTGTTTCAAGTCTTGGCTATTTTCTTATAGTAGCGTGATATCATCTGCATATCCTAAATTGCTGATGTTCTGCTCCAATTTTCATGTCTCCTTCCTCTGAATCTAATCCTTCTTTATTTATATGTCCAGTGTACGAGTTAAACAGATAGGGTGATAAGAACCATATAGGCAGAACCAATTGTGAAGTTCCTTCCTACATGAGTTTCATCATTCTTGAATCTAGACAATATTTACAGAGTAATTCTGTCCTATCCATGTTTCTATCTATCCAAGGTCAATCTAGATATTAATGAGATATGTATTCCCTGTTTTTGCTGTGTGTCTTCAAGTCATTTACAATTTATGGTGACCCAAAAGTGAACCTGTCACAGTGTTTTCTTGGAAAGATTTTTTCAAAGTGGGTTTGCCATTGTTTTCCTGGAAGACTGTGACCTGCGTAACATTACCCAATAGATTTCCTTGATAAGGCATATATTCAGCATCTGATCACCCAGAACCCTAGTTCCCCAGAGTCCTGGTCCAATATTCAAACCTCCACATCACTCTAACTTTCCTATGTTCCTATTGATTAACTCACTTCCTTTTCTACAATGGAATTTCTGCATCGATACATACCTTAGCAAATAAGGACATGCCTATCTCCCAATGAACAACCACAAACAAAAGCATGCTAAATGCAAGATACATAGGTAAGAAAAATTGCAAAAATATTTTTCTTGTGATTTGGGGGAGCATATTTGCAAAAACACATAGTAAATATATAATTGGTTTCGATCCCTACAGACTACCTAGCTAGTATGGAACACAGTGTTGGGCTAGTAGCCATATTCCCACTATTGTGTCAAAATGATGGTTAATCTCCAAAAATTGTTTATTATACTTAAGGATCTACTCAGGAAGAGGTAACATGTTACCATCAGCATGATGTGGTTGCAATATCCTTTGTGATTGTTTCTGATTCGCTGCAGTCCACATCTTCCAAGCATATGATTCTGAGGGATGGCATGTCTCACCTCCTAATGAGAAAAACTTCACTGGCATGTGGTGCACCCATGAAGCCCAATGTAATCATGGGGGTTGAAGACATAGGCATTATCTTGGACACTATTTTTCTTTCCATTTATGCAAGGGCAATGTGATTTCCTCTAAGTGTCCCATAACATATTCTATTCTATTGCCAAAACCAGATTTTTGGAAAGTGCAAAGGTCAGCAAAGAGAAATGGCAAATCTGTCCCATGCTACATTTCTGTTTGACATAAAAAGAATATGTTTAAGTGCACATGTGTAAGGTTTTGGCTTGTATGTCATAGAAGTTTGTTGTTGGAGTTGGCACAGCAGCTTTGACAATAGCTTGCCTGTTCTTACAAAGCCAAAAGAAAAAAAATGTTGAACTCTTTCCAGCAAGGGAGCTTGCCAAAATTTCACTTTAAGCAGGAATCTCCAACTGGTTCAAATTTCAGACACCATATGCTTGAGAGATTTCTGTAGCAGCATAAGACTGCTTGAGACTACTTCCACTGCCACCAAGCTGAGAACTAGTTATGAGATCCTACCTTCTTGTCTCTTATATTGGATTGTGGCTGTCATTTCTGCACAAAGTGATCTAGGAATTGCTTGAGTCTCAGCCTTTAGCACAGCCTGCTACACTGAGGATTAGCATCTGCTGATGAAAAATAAATAAGGCAAAATGAATTTCAGACCAATGGAAATGCTACCACAGTTACTTTTGCCCTTCTGCCACAGTTATTTCTGCTTTCTGGGTGGAAAAAAAAAGGTTGTAAACATGTTTTGTCTTGCATCACTAATGGAGCTATGAGACCAGATCAACAAGGGGATAATTAACTGTAGCAGCATGAAATGGTTCTCATCCTACTTTCATTTCCATGGAAAATGAAATCTGGCTGTTTTTGCATAACTCTCCTTTCCCTCCAGTCAGATTTGCAACAGTGGACACATCATTCTCTGTCCATTTCAAAAAAAAAAAAAAAAAAAAGGTGATAAGATGGCTTCATTAGTTCCCTGTGACATCATCATGTATCCAATTTGACTGGCTACGTGGTGCCACCATCTCATTAGCATATCTGAGCACCAGCTAGGATCGTGTAGTGAAGAAGAAAGAATAGAAAGGAACAGAATACCAGGGCTGTCAATAAACACTAAAAGATGCAAAAAGACCACTAGAACAAGGTTGTGGGTTTGTGTACTGCATCTTTTGCTTATGTTTCTCTCACAAAAGGGATTCAAGGGGGCATACAAGCAAATAGAGGAAATCCAATCAAAACATGACATGAATAAAGGTAAAAGAATTAGTACACTTTTCTAACAGAAATAGATCACCAGCCCCAAATCCTTTATACAGCAAGGTAGATCTATTGCCAATGGCCTTCTTGAATTAAGAAAAAATAAATAAATAAAAGGTCTTGCCTGCCAGTGGAACAACAACAGGGAGGGAACTGGCCTAGCTTTCCTTGACAGAGAATTCTAAGATCTGGGAGTAGCCACAGAGAAATTCCTTGTTATATAAGGAATACCTGTGTCCCATGAGAGTCTACTTTTCTTCTTGACTTTGGTCAAATCCCAATATTTGTTCCACTAGGAAAAATCACATTGTGGGCTAGTAAGCGAAAGATCTGTGCTTTTTTTCTGGAAGCAATGAAGAGATGGATCAGTCTAAGAGCTAAGCAGTCAAGGATAAACAGGATGCAAAGTTTGAAAGACTGCCCAGCTTTGCTGTAAAAATGCATGTATGCTGTCTTTTCACTATATTCAGAAAACTGTGTAGCTTTCTGAGCAAATAAAAGCCACCTGTGCATTTAAAGAAAGTGAAAACAGTGGGAGGAAGAAATCAACATTGTGGATGCAGCCTCTGCCCCTCTGAATATTGTGCAAAGCAAGGCCACTTCCACACTACATTCTTATATTGCTGTTATTTCACTTTCAACATCCTATGGAATCCTGGGGTTTGCAGTTTAGGAAGGGGCATTTAGAATTCTCAGCCAGAGATTTCTTCGGCCTGAGTAAACTACAAACCTCAGAATTCCACAGGATGTCAAAAGTGGAATAATAGCACTATAACAGAGTAGTAAAAGAATGGCCCAAATGTTAGATAGCAGGAAAAGAAACCTTGGCTGACTGAAGTTGCAGCTTTTGGCATTGTGAAATTTCCTGCACAGTTCTCAGGTTCCATGACAAAAGCTACACGGTATTTATGAAACTATGCAGTTTTCTGATTAAATTGCACAACCTTAATAGAAAAACTGTTCAGCATCCTATTGTTGCAAGGAAAAAATTCCTAGTGTCTCAAAGCTATGGCATGAAAATTTGTTTCATTTTTCTCAACATCTATTAGGATTTAGAAAAAACTGAGAATTACCATCTGTAATCTAAAGTAAACCCAGGTTCTCTGTTGAGGAGCAAGGAGAGGGTTTTAAAAAGTGACTACATCTACCACTGGCTCAGTCAATATGTGCAGTTTGAAGGGAAGTGGGAAAGGGATTGTGTTGGGTGGGTGGGGAATGGAGGGAGACAGTGATAAATAGGTTAACTGTGAAATCTTCTCTGGCTCAGGTTTAAACTAATTCCTAGAAGAATTCAGGTAATTTGTAAAGATTTGTTACTTGCATAAGCATTATGAAGTCCACAAACTTATATCTAGGTCCAGGCCCAACAATATTCACAGACTACAGAATCAAAATTCACTGTGGGAAATTCCAGTTACTATCTATATGATGTTTGATCAAATAATCTGGTCTTATTAAATCATTGGATTTGTGGAGATTCATCTCGTCTGTAAATAGACACTTTTGGCTGCCCTAATGTCCTCCAGAGTTGGTCTGTTCATGGCATCCCATAGGGATCAACATTACCATGGTAAGTTTCCCAGCCACCCTTAGGCATATGGTCATTACAATCTGCCTGATGGAGGGCATAGTAAGTTTTCTTGTCCCCAGTCTTTATAACTGCCATAAGTGGAGGCAGAATAGCTCTCCAGATCATGTGTCAAACACAAAGCCTGCAGGTTGAATACGACCTGCCAAGCCATTCCATATGGTCCTTGCACCTCTCCTGCAGCTGTAGCATTCCCCCTGCCTGGCGAACCCAATGTCCATATTGCAGGCCCCCAGCTGCCAGTGTTCTGAAGAGGGGTCCTGCAGCCAGTACTCACAATCTACTTCTACTTCTGACTGCTCCTCTGTCCATCTTACCATCAGAGCATTGCTGCAGGTTATCATGGCAAGAGTTGGACAGAGCAGTGGTCAGAAGTAGAAGTAGATTGTGAGTGCTGGCTGCTGGGCTCCTCTTCAGAATACCGGCAGCCAGGGGCCACAGTGTGGGGATCGGGCTTGCCAAGTACAGAGAGGGGAAGAGGGGCAGAAAAAGCCACAGGGAATGGGGGAGCAAACAGAGGCACCGGTTCTATTTGTCTGATGATTTAAAAATAACTTTCTGTTTTCAAAACTCATTTTTCAATAAATTGTACAATAGCTGTACACTTGAATATTTGCTTACTATTATTTTACTAGACTTCTAGTTTCTGAGCTAGTTATTACTAAAACCAGTAATAATCAAATGCAGAGGTAATAATTTAATATGATAAAAGAGTAGATACATTTATATAATCTTACAGATGCAATAGTCCCTTTGAGGGCAACCATAATGCTGATGTGGCCCAAGATGAAATTGAGTTTTACATCCATGATTGGTCTAATTTACACGGTGAGTTATACCACACATACACTAGTGCATGTATGTAAAGACAAGCATGTACACACACATATCTTCCATATCCAAAATTCTGTCCTGAACTTTAGCTCAGGGATCCGTTCTTTCCTCCTGCTCACTTTGATATGCTGTGTTTATTTTAAATAATCTGATTTGTGGTGGGGACTGTAAGCCATTTTTCTTCCATTTTTTAATAGGTGAGATGAGAAAGTCAAAGAATGAAAAGAAGAAAGCCCACTTTGTCAGTTGCAATTACATTTTCCACAACTAGCAGCTGAAAAATAATATAATTCAATGTCTCTGTTAGCATTCAGCATTGTTAATTCATGGACAAGTAATTTAGATGAATTCTCAATGGGAAATTGAATTTGGGGTGACTCAGCAGGAAAATTGGTGCATTCTATTACTGAACAGAAAACAGCGATGAGTTATCACCAGCTTTGCTTTTGATATACTGTGGATGGCACAGAAAGGGGCCTACCACCTTGACAACTGTTCATATTTTCTTGAAATAATGAGGAGACAAATCAGAACAAAAAATAGATGTCTGTAGAAAGGAGTTTGATAATATTACCAGAACAGATGACAACTATAGAGTGCATCAGAACTAACATTTGAGCACATGGATCCAATATTCAGCAATAAGGAAAGTTTTGGGGCAGGGTGATCTTGAAGGACTAGAGGCCTGCAGCCAAAATATCTCAAAGGCTATCTCAAGTTAAACCTCTCTAGGCCTGCTGTTTATCTATTCTCTTTTCCTAAGTTTTCTTAACCTTTCCTTGCCTCTGCCTTTTTTTCCATTTCTCTGGAGTACTCTTTTCTCTTCAAACTTACTTCATCTACCTTCTTATGCATCTGCAGAGGGTCTTCATCAGGAAGGGAAAAACTCAAGCTTTTTTGGTGACAAAGACACATCACTTCTGATTAAGGTTTCAAGATAAGTATTATCTCTGGCTCTAAGATTCCAGTGCTCATACCTGAGACTCACAGGTGCAAACCATGACACATGTGGCCAAACATAGGACTTTTCCTCAGCTTACCATCTACCGGAGATATCTGGTGCAGGTCTTGGCATTGTCTCTGCTGGAGTGGAGCATGATAGGAGTGCTCCCCTCTGCACTGTCTACCTCTGCAAATGGAGGAAGTGTCACCTCTTCCTCCTGCAGTGCAGCTGGGTACTGTCCCAGGCTGTGCTGGAGTAGGAAACGCAGCCATTGTGCTTCCAGGACCTTCGCACATCAGGTGAGTGTGGGTGGGCAGCAAGATGGTAGCACAATCACTGGTCATTAATGGGGAAAATCCATCAATGATTTACTGTGCGATCACACCACCTGGGGACAGGAGAAGAATGGGACCCAGACGACATCATGCAGAACCATCATCTGGGTCCTGTTTTCCTCCCATCCCCAGTGTGGTATGATAATGTCCTGCAGAAAGGGCCATAATCAGGGTGTGGTTATGATGACAAAAGTTCTTAATGAGGAAGAACAGACAAACTGGGAGAGGCTACAGCTGTTGCCTTTTGCCTGAGACTATTGGGAAGGAAAAGATACCACCCTCTGTTTGCCTCTTCCCTTTGCTAAGTTAATTGAGTGCAACCAACTTTCTTCCTTTGGAGAAAATGACATAAGCTGAGGAAAAGGAGTGGAAATGGGGGAAAATTGACTTTTTTTTTGAAAAAATGAACAAATGCAATGTTAACCTCACCATAAATACTGAAATAATTTTGTTACTTTAGAAACATAAAATTGATTATGTATATGTAATGGCATACAATTATCATGTGCAATATATTAAAGGTATAAGGTTTTCTTCAGAATATAGTTCCAAATTGGATTTACTCTCTCTCTTTTTCTCATTCTCATTCTCATTCTCTCTCTGTATGTATATGTGTGTATGTGTGTGTATATACATATACATACTTTTACACACACATACATATACATACACACACACACACACACACATATATATATCCATCCATTGTTTGCAGAATCTTATTGATGAAGTTATAGTCAGTCCGAAATCTGGATAAGTAATCAAGTCTTTTTAATGCTGACCTTGTTTGTATTGGTTAAAAAAAGTCTTTGGCATCACTTTATTGTTTGAAGCAATGGCTGGCTGTAGGTGGTTGTGTTGGATCTGCAACCCCCTCACTTTCATCTGTCCTTGTCCCTGCTGATGGGGAAAATTAGGACTGGAAAGTGATACTAGATTCTCTTTGAGCCCCCTTTAGAGCTCCTTTTCCAAGGAGGTAACTGGTCAGTTTCATAGAAAATCACTGGCTAAACCGCATACAGCTAATGACTAGTGACAGCAATCTCACTAGGCAGCCATCTACAATGCCATTAAGACCAGAAGTGGAAAAAAACAGTAGCATATTTATAGAACTTTCAGCATCACTTTCAACTTAGAGGAAATACCCAGGAGTTAAAAGATTGCCTAACTAAAGTTGCAAGATCTACAGAACAGAGTCTATGAGACCTTTTTTAATATAAAATGTCATCTTTCCTATACAAACAGATGTTCTCAGAGCAAGAAAGTTATCAAATTGCTGTTACTTATCTCATTGACTTTTGACATAATTTTTATAGTTGAGCAAATGCACATGATGGAATGGCTTTAGCTCAGCTAAGCTGATAGTCGTGTGCACAGTAAAACTTTTTACTCCCAACAGGGAAAGTAAGGAGGAGTGAATGTAACATAGACCTGAGCTTGACACATCAGATGTCATAGTGATGAATCCAAACTCAATTTCATTCCCTCCAACTGTCCCAATTTGGCAGGGACAATCCCAATTCATCCTTTGTTATGTGATTTTTTTCACTCAATTTTAAAAATGTCCCAGTTTCTCCTCTATCCACGTTTTGTTTTTTTCTTCCATTTACTTACTTCCAATGCTGCAAGCTGAATTCAAAATGCAAAAATAGTTTGCACTAAATTAACTCATCTGGGGATAAGGACAGGAGGGGGCAGAATCTTGCCCTTCCCAGAAGGCTCGGGCCAAAGCAAAGTGCTCTTCTAGCTTATGTGTTCTTCCTCATGAATAATTTCTGCCATTTTGACCACACTTGGATATTGCTTGCCTACATATGTCCCATTTTTCATCTGTTAAATGTTGGAGAATAATGCATTTTAGGAGACAGAAGAACTTGTCGGCTTCCTTCAATCACTCTGCAATCAGTCCTAACAACACCTCATTTTTCTCCTTCTTTTCCTTTCTTATCCAATTCCTTACCCAGTTAATTAGTACGCTGTATAGCATCCAGGCATTTCTACAGGCCAGATGTAATTTCCTTCCCCAATCAGGTTCTAAATTTGAAAAGTTAAGGTTCACAATGACTTAGAAAATGGTAACTGGAACCTGATGTTCCTAACAACATCTGGACCTCTTTTTGGCCAGTCATATTTAATACTTAAGAGAGATGCATGGAACCGGTGTGTCAAGGAAATTCTTTCTAAAAGTCAAATGGATTTGAAGGACCTGCACTAGGACATCTTGGGACCATATATAAATACAGGTAGAGTTGTGGCCAGCATAGTATACTGGTCTGATTGCTGGTCTATAGCTCTGGGGAGCAGGGTTCGAATACCCACTAAGCCTCGGAAACCCACTAGGCAACCTTAGATATGTCACACCCTCAGAGGAATGCAAGGGCATATCCCCTCTGAACAAATCTTGTCAAAAAAAAAAAAAAACCCTGGGATAGATTCATCTTAAGCTTGCCATGAGTCAGAAATGACCTGAAGGCAAACAAGATTGGAGTTGGAAAGTTTCTTTTTCCTCACTATGCTTAATAACAGTTTGCAACCCATTTTAGCACTCTATCTCCCCCCGCTTTCATTAGTAAGAAATATGAATAGATTTAGAAGTGGGGCAGATTGGAAGGAGGCATACTTTAGGAAATACTTAATTTTGATGTGGGTGACTTTCAGGTTTGGCTTGACTGAATGCTGATGATGCTTTGTTTCTTGGGCTGCCCCCCCCTTATGATCTGCATTGGTTGCTGGATGGTTTCCAGGCTCAGTTCAAGGTGCTGATTTTAATCTTCAAAGCCCTAAGAGACTTGTGACCTGACTACCTGGGTAAGACAGCATGATGAACCTGTCCAGTTAAAAAGATGTTAAGGAAATACTTCCTTCAGTATAAAAATGCCTGCAGAGGGCAACTTGACAGGCCCACAGTAGATGTCATGCATTACTTCTGAACTGTGGAGCACAACCCCCTCTTACTCAGACTATATAAAAATACACATTTTTCCGATGTGACCTTTTATTGGACTGTTTTGTTTATCAGAATTATTTTAGTAAGTCTGGTGTTTTAACTTTTATATTTTTATTTTTTAAAAAAAAATATGATTGCAAATGAAAGAAATAGAAAGGAGGGGGAGAAAAGGAGGGGGGAAATGAAGGGGAAGTACATAAGAAGTACATGAACAAGGATGGGATATACGTATTGATGTAAGCTGAAATATATTTCCAAAAATAAATTTTCTTGAATTGCCAAAGATACACATTTTTGCATAGCTAAAACAATAAGATGTTCTTATCATTGCATAATAGACGGTGAGTGTTTTATCTTCCCAGCAACAGTAAAAACATGGAGAATCCAACAATGCCAACTCTTTTGTGTTTTAAACTGTTTTTTTTTTTAAAAAAAATAAATAATGTTCTTTAGTCACTTTGAGCTCTATGACTAGTGAACAGACAGGATAAAATGCATTGAAGAAGAAGACGAGGGAGAGGAGAAAGATACTTTACCAGTCAGTACGTGTAAGATGGAGAACCAGCATGGTGTAGCAATCTGAGTGTTGGGCTAAAATGTGGAAGACCAGGGTTCAAATCCCCACTCAGGCAGTGGGTGACCTTGGGCAAATTACACTCTCTCAGCCTCAAAAGCAATTGCAAATCTCTTCTTAACAGATCTTGGCAAGAAAACCCTTGACAGATTCACCTTAGAGTCACCATAAATCAGAAACAACTGGAAGGCACACAACAAAAATGCGTAAAATGACTCTGACAGTCAGACACAGGAAAGATGCTTGGGAATAAAATTCACTTAATCCACTTTTTGGGAGATTAGCATTCACTATTGGTATTATGGGTGTCCTCCTGCTCCTGTTCTTCCTATCTTCCTCCATTCCAAGGTTTTTCTTCTGGGCAGATTAAAATTTTGACAGAGAGAGAGAGAGCGGGGGGGATTGTTCAAAGGATATAGATGGATTGTCTCAATCAAGGAATTATGCTTCTGAGTTTGCAAGTCCTAAACAAATCTGTTAATAATAGAGTCTCTTGGAGAGCTCTCATTTACATGGTCACTATAAGTCAAAGCCAACTTGATGATATACAACAACAACTGTAGACAGCAAGGCACTTGTAAATTTAGACCTTCGGATCTTTTAGCTCAGTACTGGTAGCAGTAGTGTACTCCTTTTGCAGAAGGACTTTCATACTGTTACCTTGTATGTTGGGGGTCCCAGAAGGGGCACCCAGATAACCAAATAAAAACACCAGTTGAGGGAATTTAGCTTGAGCGTTCTCTCGGCTAAACAAGAGGCAGGGTAACTTTAGCAAGGATCTTTTAACCCAACGTCTACAGCTTCAGGTCAGAGAGCAGGCAAACAAGTTTAAAAGTAACAAAAATATTGAAAGATAAACAGCAAATAAAAACAACACACACACTAGCTAACTGGGAAACAGAAAGGGAGAGCTTAGGGAATAGTAATACGACACCTTGTCTCGTAGTCCTGGAGAGAAGTGGGGTTCCAGGGAAGAAAGCTCAGTGTGGCTGGCTGAGGGGAGTTTCCTTAGACGACCAGCAGCAGGGCGGGATGGAAGTCCAAAGTAGTCCGAGGAGGTCCCAAAAGTGGGTACCTTTTATAGGGAGGAGTTTACCTACAGGCTATGTTATGTTCGGTGAGAACAAAGGAAATTTGGAGTTGGACAAAGGAATTGGAAAAGGTCAAGTTTAGCATGATTGGTTTAGCTGTTAAGACAATAGCGTGGCCAGTTCGTTAATAGCCTGATACAAAGGAATGGCTTGGCTCTTGGCTGTGTGGCTTTGTGTAAATCCAAGCCAAGCAGAGCTGGTTTGCAGGGAGGTTTTTCCCTAAAGCAACGGAGAGGCTTAAGTTGCTTGCCTGAATGGGGTCTTGGAATGTACAGTCATTAACGGCCGCACACGTATGTGCTCTTCCAGGGGACCTCTGCAAACACATGGAGTGGGGTGGCAGAGAAAGGTCAAGCCAAGGCCAAATTATTTGATATCAAAAGGATATCTAGTGTTCTCACACAACATATCATAACCGTGATAACAATACTATCTGCAACCTGGATTCTGCAAGTGGAATTAAGTGGAAAAACCAAGGAAGGGGCCTGAGAATTTCTCCAGATGAAGGAGCAAGACTGTAGCAGAGCTATAGTTCCTGTCTCCTCCCCTGGCTTAAAATATATATAGGCTGCTTTTTAGACAAAGAAGTTCCCTAAAGTGGCATACATCAAAATTAAAAATGCAGTTCTTAAAACAGCAAATTCAATTAGCAACAAAGGGATTTGTCATATCTTATGGCACAGACAGTAATGTGACAATTGCACGTTCAATTATCCATAACTGATTGACACATTCTCTCATTTCCATTTTTAATATCTGTCGCTTCTTGACTTCCTCCCCTTTATTTTGATTTATTAATTTGTTAAAAGATCTATATCCTGCCTTTAGTACTGTAGCACCTCAAGGCATCTGACAACATAAAAAAAAAAACCCAAACAGAGCAATTAGCACTGAAGGTACAAAACCAAGACAGCCAATAAACATCAGAGCAGAAGCAAACACTAGAAAATCATGCTTGAGAATCCCCTGCAGAGTGGTTCTCAGTGGGTCCCAGATACCCTCTGAAATAAAAAGAGATTTCTCTTCCTGATATAAGGCTAACAGAAAAGAGTTCCACCGCCTTTGGGGCACTATATAAAAGGCCCAATCCTGGGTGATTGTCCGCCATACCGTTTACTGAAGAAGACCTAAAGGATGGCCCATGGAGAAAAGGTAGGCCAATTATGGTAGTAGGTTCACATGAACATATACTGTGTTTAGAAGAGAATGGAGAAAGCACAGCATAAGGATCATATGCAGCTTCATTGTCACTCGTTGTGCTTGCTATTGTTGTGTGCCTTCAAGTTTTTTCCAACTTATGACAACCCTAAGATGAACCTATCATAGAGTTTTCTGGGGCTAAGAGTATATGATGTTCCCAAGGTCACCCAGTGGGTTTCCATGGCCAAGTGGAGAACTGAACTCTAGTCTCCAGGATTATAGTTCAATGTTCAAAGCACTGCACAACACTGGCTCCCTGCGTCACTGTGATGACCCTCAGAACTGACCCCAATTTTGACAAGCTCAGGCATGTCCAGGGTGGTATGGTCATAGGTGGACATGCCCTCATTGTATGAATCTTTTCATAAATTGCACTCAAGTGCTTTAAGCAACTCCTATAAGTGTGGGTCTAATTTTTTTTCATTTTTGCCCCCTTTTCCAGGTCATTTTAGGCACATGAAAGTCCTCCCCCCAATTTGAAGTCAACTTCCAAATCATTTTCTAATTAAAAACAAAAAGATCTCCCCTGGGTCTAAAATGGGCCAGAGAGAGCCACATCCACAGAAGTTGTTAGGTTCGTCTGGGGGCAAATATTATTTGTGGAGTGTATCAGAGATGCAGCCCTCCAGGTGCCGTGGTGGGGCCAATGTGGACCCCTAAACCCTGATAGTTGCTCACCCCAATTTTGAATGTGCATGATTTTACAACTTTATGTCCTGAGTAACAAAAAAATCAGGATGCTCTTAATTATATCTGCTGAAAAACACAAAATAATAGAATTATAAAACTGTTTCTGAGGTATCTTCCAGTCTTGTCCAATCCTTCTCAGTACAGAATATATGATAGAGGATGCAACCACACCATCCCTAACAAATTGCTGCCTAGTTTCTACTTCAGCACTACCATTGGATATCACTTATTGACAAGGGGCTAAGCTGCCTACACAGTTGTTGTTGTTGTGCCACCTTGAGTTACATTTTGGAAGAAAGGCAGGCTATAAATCAAATAAATAAACACAAAAATAATATATGCATCTTCAGGTTGACTCTGCCTTATGGCAACCCTATCACAGATTTATTCACAAGATGTTTGCCATTTCTGTCCTCCAAGGCTGAAAGAGGGGATGACTTGCCCAAGTTCACCCAGTGGATTTCCATGGCTGAGCAGGGATAGGAACTGTGGTCTCCTGCAGTCCTAGTCCAACTCTCAAACCACTTATACCTTACTGGCTCAGTTTTCTCCAAATATATCTCCCAATATCCCAGCAGCCCCTTACTATGGTAGGTGTCCTTTGTACTGTGATGGTACCCTTAACAGCTGCCCAGGTTCTTTCTTTCATAAAGCCAGCTTACCTCTAGACATCCACACCACTGCCTTGGTAGTTCTTGATCCATCAGTGTAGAATTTCTTGTTTATATGCATTCAGTGGACCCAAATCTGGAAAATCTCACTTGAAAACAAATGTTCATCTTTGAAATGGGATTTGGATGGTAAACAGCTGATTGAAAGGCTCTGGCAAATTGTTTGAGATCAAATGCAAGCTGCAAACAGAAAAACATATGTGCTTCTCCCAACACATGCACCACATGCACAGAGGCAATTGCAAAATTCTCCAAATTGCTCTGCCATTTCTTGAATTCACAACAGGACTTTGGTTTGTTATGAAGGACATAACACTGAAAAGGAAAACATAGTATAATTTCTCAGCAATATCCCAAGACAGTAAAAGAACGTGCAATATTAAGCACTAAACAAAGAAACTATTGATTTACCTAGGCTAAGCCTGTTTTTAAAAATATTAAATGAACATCAGTTATTTTACTCTTCAGAAATTAAAAGTAATGAATTGCCAGTTTAGATGACACAGCAGATCGTCTAAGAACCAATCTTGCTGAAACTAGTTCCATGCTATTTCAGTGTTTGCATCTTCATGAGAACAGTCACATGCTCAAATGTGGATGCGAGGGGATGGAGAAGAAAAGACCACAACATTATCTGTTACAACTCAAGTATCATAGGATGGGCATGGAACCTGACACCCCGCACTCATCCTAACCTGTGTGAAAGTACACATTGGATAAGGTGTCCCACTGTAGATGGCTGTATTATCATCTCCACCACCTGATAATGAAGTCAACGGCCATTTCTGCCCTGCACAATTATAGTGCTATTATTCTGCTTTCGACATCCTGTGGAATCCTGGGGTTTGTAGTTTCCTGAGGCCAAAGAGCTCTCTGGCTGAGAATTCTAAATGCCCGTCCCTAAACTGCAAACCCCAGGATTCCATGGGAGGTTGAAAGTGGAATAATACCACTATAACAGTGTAGTAAGGAATTTACCAAAATGATCGCTCCCAAGTTGGATCATTGACTATAGAACTCATCTCCAAAGCTCTTTAAGGGATGCTTTTTCCAGTTTTGGAAGAGATATGACTACTTGCTTCCCCAGTAGTGAATCTGGCCAGATGTTGATCACACCTCTTTCCAATGGAGGAAGGAATAGAGATGGAAAGAGTTTTTGCAAGTATTTGTTTCCAGGCTGAAAAAATGTGCTTCCCAACAGTTGGGAACTCCTGTCAGGAAGAAATTTGCATAATTTTATCCTCGAATTCTGTGTTACAAAATGATTCACAGGAATTATTCTGTGGAGCAAATGAGGTAGTATTGGTGGAAAGCAAATCAAATCAAAATACTCCAAACTTGTTTTCTGAAAGAAAATTTATGGCTTCCTATGCAAAATAGCTCCTGCACAACTATTTGGGACTTTGAATATGGGAAGAATGGTGCAGTGAAAGATTCATTTTCTTTCTGGTGGGGAGAATACTACTTTAATCATTCCTTCTCACATGCAAGGTGACCATGTGCATCCATCCTGCCATTCCTATTTGCTCCTTCAGTGACATGACATCTGAAACTAGAAATGGAAACAATATTTGTTCCTCTTTGTTTCCTAGCAGAAAAATCAGTGTCCCGAGGCTTGAAACTCCTGCTGAGAAAATAGCGATGGCAGATTCTTCTTGCTTTACAAAGTCCTTTGGGAACTTATGCTGCTCAAAAACACATACCTTTTTTTAAATATGAAGGGACACACATTTTGCACAGAAAATGTAGAGAAAACATATTTCCTTACCCATTAAAAAAATTGCACAGAATAAATCCATCTATTTCTTTGCAGGATAATTCCCCCAAAGGTTTTGCAGAGCATGAGTTCCTATCAAGATCTGTGTAGAACCCTTGTTTTTTCCTGCAGTGGGAAAAGGCTATGAAAACTATTCATACTTGCATGAAAGGACAAAGAATATGAAGACCGACATCCCTAACTGGAACCTGAAGGCAAGTTCATGTTAAGTAGTTGTTTCCTACCTGTTTTTGTCCCTATGAGAGGGCTGTTATATTTCTTTTTCTCGTAATCCATTGAGGTTTCATGAGAGCAGAAAGCCTGGCATGTCAGTTCTGGGTCAAATTGTAGCCCTTGTCCTGCAATCATCTGTTTCACTACACTGTAACTAGAAAATATGCATAACAATTCTGACCATAGACTCCTGTGCAGTTCTACCTGTCCCCCCCCCCAGTTTCCCCTGTACCAATTGTCCCTCTGACTGAAAACCCATTCCACTCACAGTGAGGTTTCCATAACACAGGGAAATTCTTAAATCTCTTCAAAGTCAAGACAAATATTTCATCGGTTGCAATTTAAAATAAAAAGTCTGGGAGTGCTGTCTCCATGGCTTCCATGGTGCCACATCTCATGAATATTTTTTCTTCCTCCCTCATCCTCCCCATAGCATGCTTATTTCAACAAAAAGACTACATCTTAAATGCCCTTTTTTTTCCTTAATCCGATCTCTTGGCAAAGTAGCATCTTAGCCCTTGCAGAGGAGGACTCTGAAGATGCATTCTGATCAGAGGGGCAGAGACAGACATACTGTGATGTGACAGATCCTTTCAACAGGAGAGTGTTGGATCCTTTGCCTGCAGGGGCTGGTGGAGTTCAAGGCAGTCAGAGATAATCATTTACGGAGGAGAGGCTAAGGACAGCAAATGGTGTTTTATCACACGGGGGCCTCCTTCCAGACAAATGTTATGATTGCTCAAGGGGAGTACTGAGGGCTCTTGGCTTGATTTTTATTTTCCATTTTTTTTTCTAATTTTAGAACGAGGCTTCTGGACAGGATGGATTCAATTCAGATTTCATACAGTCATAGTATCATATAGTTGGAATGAAAAGCAAGGGCTATCAAGTCTAACCCCCTGCCATGAAGGAATACATAACTAAAACACTCCTGAAAGATGCCCATCCAACTTCCATTTAAATGTCTTCAAAGAAGGAGAAACCATGACTCTCCAAGGCAGTCTGTTCCACTGCTGAACAGCTCTTATAGTCAAGATGTTATTCCTAATACTCAGGAAGAATTTCTTTTCATTGCTTTATATTCTAGTCCCTGGAGGAACAAAGAACAAACTCACTGCATCTTCTACATGACATCCCTTCAGGTATTTAAAAATAGCCATGACATCACCTTTCATTCTTCTCCAGTCTAAACACACCCATTTCTTTCAGCTGTTCCCCATAGATCTTTGTTTCCAGGTACTTTACCATCCTCGTTTCCCCACTCGTGAACAAATTCCAGCTTGTCAATGTCCTCCTTGAATTGTTGTGTCCAGAGCTGCATACAATATTTCATTATTTGTACAGGTAATTATGGTCTAAGACAGTGGTTCTCAACCTGTGGGTCCCCAGATGTTCAAAAACTTCAGCTCCCAGAAGCCCTGAGCATTGACCATAGTGGCTGGGGCTTCTGGGAGCTGAAGTCCAAAAACATCTGGGGACCCACAGGTTGAGAACCACTGGTCTAAGATATTACACTGTGCTTGTGTAATGGAAACCTATATTCACATAGTGAAGTCATTAAGTTAAGCTATCCCATCCTTCTGCTGAACATGAACATTATGCTACCCACTGTTTGTATAGTGAATGTGCTTCTTATCGCCCCATCATACAATGGGTTGCATGCAGTGGCTATCTTATAGTCCCAGTGAATCAAATGATACATTGATTGCACACACAAATAGTTAGGCAGCATCCAAGAATGCCCAACCATGGGTACAATGGTTCCCCATGCAGAATTCCACTTATACAGTTGTGGAATATATAAGGATATTACACAATGGCCAAAAAAGCACAACCACATGTGGAAGGGAACATACATGTTCATAACACAAACAAGATTCCAACTAGGGCTGAAACTTATTCTTCAATGGTTATATCCCTTGCTGCTTCCATGTATAAAGTACATATACAGAGTGGGGGCACACCTGGTAATCCCACACCCAATCTTCATGTGCTTCACTGTGCCTACCCTCCAGCCTGTCCATATTAGCTGGAAGGACCAAATGGACCAGTAGGGCAGATACTGGTATCTGGCACATGCCTGTTTTCCTATGGAAAACTGGGATGTGCAGTTTAGGAAGGAGTATTGAGACTTCTGAGCCAGAGAACTCAACATCTCACCAAACAAACCCGAGGATTCCATAGGATGCAGTCACGACAGTTATATAAAATCATAGAACTGTAGAATCATACAGCTTGAAGAGATCAGAAGGTCCATCGAGTCCAACCCCCTTCCATGCAGGAATACACACTCAAAGCATTCCTTCAGATGGCCACACAGCCTCTGTTTAAAAGCCTTCAAAGAAGCAGAGTCCACCACACTGCAAAGCAATGTTTTACACTGTCAAACTGCTCTTACTTTTAGAAAATTCTTCCTAATGTTTAGATGGAATCTCTTTTCCTAAAGTTTGAAGCCATTGCTCCATGTCCTGACCTCTGGAGCAGCAGAAAACAGGCTTGTTCCATCCTCCATATGACTTCCTTTCAAATATTTAAAGATAGCTGTAATCAGCTGCACAACCATAGTGCTATAATTGTGGACTGGAGTGGAAAGACACTTTATTGGACTCAAACACTTTGATGAAAACAGTGTGTTTGCATCTCTCAAGTTTTGTTGTGAAAAAATATACACCTTACCTTGAGCATTGATAAATGTATAAGGCATTTCAAGAAATTAAGTGTGCAGAAACCAGCAACAGTATTTTAAAATATGCATAGCAAAGATACACAACAACTAAAAAAAATGGAGAAATATACTTTAGTTAATGGGAAAGCATTGAATAAATTAAGTAAATTCATACAAATACATGTTTGAATTATGAAAAATATTTAAAGTGGACCTGATAATTTCAGTGTAGGAAGGAAATGTAAGCAAAGCACCTATAATAGGCTAATTGAGTGAATTGTATTTACTTACAGGTTGGCTCACCACTGATTCAGTTGATTCAGTGGGCACATTCTAATCTAAGCCTTCCTATAGCCAGCACCCACACAAAAACAACGTGGCTTTGTTAACTACTAACACCAGGTGTGTCAGGAATGCTTATTAAATTATTATAATATTGAATCAACCAGGCAAAAATTTATCTCTCCCACTAGGACATACTGCAGTTAGCAAACTGTTCAGGAAACACTACTGATAGGGAATGTCACCTTTGTGGAACAAGATGTCCAGCTCAACTCTTTTTTCTCTCTTTAAGTCTGAATGCAGCAGTAATCTCTCTCAAGTGAACACTAGTCAGCAAAAGGATGAAATATCCTGATACAGTCTCTTGCAATACACGGACTTAAGCAAACCTGAAGGGTATTTTCCTGCCTTCGATCCCTTAAAAGTCTTATATTCCAGCCCTTAAACTTTAGATTGCTTAGTCCCAGACCCTCTCTGCCTTATGAGTTTACTCATTTTAGTAAGTCTTTCCTCTTCTAAAAGCAGCTGTGTTCTGTCAGGTAGCTATTTTGTACTTGCTTACCATTTATGTAGCACTACATTGTTTTTGAGAGACAATCTGGTGTCATGGGTTGAGTGTTTTGGAAGAGGACCAGGGTTTGAATCCCTGCTCAGCCATGAAAATATGCTGGGCGAGTCACACACTCTCAGCTTCAGAAGAAGGCAGTGGTAAACTTCCTCTGATTAAATCTTGGGAAAAAAAAACTATGCTAGGTTCCTTTTGGTGTCTCCATAAGTCAGAAATGGCTTAAAATCAAAAAGGAACAACATTGTATTTACTATTTCTCCCGGGGAATTATTGTGTATGTTTTAATTCCACGTGCTCAGTAAAATCTCTCTTTTAGATTGTCCTGTGTCGATAGAGGTTGACTTCAGTTTTCCTAAGACACATTACTGCCAACATCAAAATACAGGGCTATACTCAGAACATGTATGAATTCATACGCAAGGTCTGTAAACATACCTTGTAACGCCACCTATTATTCCATTGCACAATGGGGAATGCACAGTGAGTATTCCTTTAATCTCAATAAATCAAGTGGTACACTGAAGCCATTGACAAATGTTTACGTATCATCCCAGAATATGCAAGGATAGAATCCTGTTGATTATTCCTAAGTAGAGGTGACCCATGGAATCAGTTGTTGAATAGTACATGAGTACATCTAATTGATTCAATAGTTTTGTTCTAGTTGGGACTAACAATTACGGTTGCCAGCATGAAAACTGCAGAGGATTCCTGTATCTTCAATGGTTGTGTAGAAGAAGGAGTTTAAACAGGTGTTGCCTGTTACCTGATTGTGTGACAAGCAGCCTCTGCTGAGACTCCCTCGTCCGCACAACCATTAAATGTATAGGTACCTTATCTCCAGTTTTAACTCTGGCAACCCTTGGATTTCAGCCGATGCAAAATAGTTGTACAGTAATCCCTCCACATTTGCTAGGGTTAGGGGCACAGGACCCCAGTGAAAGTGAAAAAAATGTGAATAACTCTGAATAACTCAAACCATATTCAACAAACAAAAAAGTATGGTCACCATATTCAACCCACCGTGGATTCCCTTGAGGCATCAGGGTTCCTTCACAAGGCAGAAGTGGGTGGGTGGTGGGGCTTACTGCCACCTCCACTGCTGCCCCACATCATTTTTAATAGGGATGTACAAGCCTCATTCGCAGTTTCTCAGTCTCATGAAGCTTGCAGTCCCTATTAAAAATGGCACAGGGAAGCAGCAGAGATGACAGCAAATAATCTGTGAATAATCAAATCTGCAAAAGTGAAACCCGCAAATGTGGAGCGCTGACTGTAGTTATGAAACTCCACTTACATAACCATCAGCTGAATCCATCAGTAGCACAACTGCAAGAAAAGCACACTCACATGTGTCAGGGAAGTTATATAGTGCATGACACCAATAGGATTCCAGACAATACATGTTTTGAGCACTGTTAATGCTAAGCTTTATAAATAATAATTATAGGATAATTATATAGGGCAATATAGACCAGGCTGAACAAAAACATCATACAGTAGAAAATTTGGGGAATGAAATAAATCTCAAATGTTGATTTTTTTTTTAATATCTCTCCAAAGCAACTGTGATCAGTACCAAAAGCAAGCCATATTACACTGAAAGTAAGCTGCCATCTTTCAGTTAGTAGGAAATAATGATTGTGGTTGTATGTAGACTTGCTTACTGAAATACATGGGACTTGCTTCAGTGTAAATCTAGACTGGTGTGGGCCATTTGTCCTGCATTGTAAATATAATTGTGACGAATCCCCTATCCAGGTTAGCCCTGGATAGGAACCCTTGGGCTCCTATCACTTGTCTTGCCTTTGTACCCCAAGACTTCTCTCTATATCTGGTACTTGTGCCTCAATGTGATCATTGTTATAGACAAGCTCCTATGTTGATCAGTGGATTCAAGTGTGGTAAAACATGAGCTGTTTCCCTTGTCATTTATTGAAACACAACATCCAGACAAGAGATGCAGAAAATAGGAACAGTAAAGGTTTACTGTATAACAAATAAAATAAATGCCCAGCCTATATGCCCCTATACTATAATCCTTCTATTTCAAACTGTTACCCCAAAAACTTGGGACTCCATGAGGTCCTGTATGAGAAACCACAATCAAAATGTAAAAAGGGAGAATTAATAACTCAAATTAAAAATATTGCAAGAGGAGGGGTAACTTCAGGACCTTTTCACCTTTGTTTATGAGGTCACTGCAAAAGAGACCAGTCAGAAAACTTATAATACAATTTAAATGTGTTTTATTGGGGAAAAATATACATGCACACACACACAAAGAGACACACACATAAGCAATCACACAAGGCTAACTGAAAATAAAGAATGGAAAGATGGATAGCAGAAGTAGAAGGAAGTGGGTTATATTTACCATCAAAAGAGAGGGCAGAGAAGGAGGAAATAGCTTGGGCTTATTTTCCCCAAGGGCAGCAAAGGTCTGAGGGACAGAGTAGATCCCTGAAATCCTAAATGCTGTCTGGAGGTCCCAAAATCAGGGTCCTTTATAACCAAAAATCTGCCCTAGAGGTGTGAGGTGTTAATGACTTTCTACCTGTGTCTCTGCAGAGTGGACGAAAGAGACAGGATGGATTGATGGTTGTTAATGTCTGAAGGGAACAGTTGATGATTTTTAACATGTATATGACAAAAGGCTTTGATGGCAGTGTGATCAGAGATCGGATAAGAAGATGAAACAGTTATTGATTTGGTGGGAATCTCCCTGTTTTTGAGTTTGCAATAAAGCTGGTTTTATGGCTTTGCCTTCTATAGGATATGCAAACCACTGGGGGTACTTGCTTTTCTCAGAGATGGCTTATTTCTTTTTGAAAGAGCTATTAAGTCAGGTTTTCCTGGTGAATCTATGACTTAGGGTCATGTTGGGGTCATCTCTGACCTATTTCCAGCCAGAAGCAGTCTCACGTGGCCCCTTTCCAGCCATTGTATATGATTTCTGTTTTATGCAAATAAAACATATCTACCAATTAATATATTTTGCCAATTAAACCATATCAGAGGAATGGAGTTACAAAATCAGGCAACAGTCTTACTTGAACTCTCCACATTTTCAACTTCCAAAAACCTAATTCAGCTCACTTCCTCCAGTCTAGCCATCTCACTAATTTCCTGACTCCCTAAATTTATTTCATTTTTCCCCTTTAGCTTCTAGGTTATATGCTTACCCCATAAGTCCCTCTTCACAGGATTCCATAAGGTGTAATTGGTTGGCTCTAACCAGCTTACTCAGCTTCTCAATTTGCAATAATCCAGGAAAGAAAACATTTGACAATGCAGAGTACAAAATATTTTGCAACTACTGTGTCATTACTGATAGAATTATTATAAAAAAACTAGATGTGTTGGACACTGATACAAAGGGGGAAGAGAGATGTGACTGATATGGGGGCTACCTTTAGAATAGAACTTTCCAAACTTTTCATGTTGGGGACACACTTTTTAGATATGCATCATTTTGCGACACAGTAATTCAGTTTTACTAGCAAACCAGAGGTTAAACTAACCCCTTATAAGAAATATAGACACATACCTAAATTATAATAATAAAATGTATGGAGATACAATGTATCTCATGAAAACCTTTCATATATTTTTAAAAACATGTGATTTACAAATAACAACATACAATTCCAAGATTGTAGGCGATGCACCTACTCACTTCAGGTGACACAATAACGTGTCGTGGCACACCGTTTGGAAACCCTGCTTTAGGATAATGACAAGTGCAAGATAGAGACTCAAGGAATGAAAGTTTGAAGAATTAGCTGGTTAATTTATGGCAAGTTAGGAATACAGTTATGGTTTAGATAACACTCTTCAAAGAATATCAAAAGGTTCAAAAAATCCAAAGTGAAACCATTGTTTTATAATGATAAATCATAATGTCACAAAAAGTAAGTAAGCTTTTGAATTGTCCAGTCTCTTACACAGGTTGGATGTGAAGCAACAAAAGAGGAAATGAAAACCCTGATAGGCATGGGAAGAAATTTGTTCTTGCTTTTTTTCTTTTTAATATATTTATATCCTACCTTTTTGCCAGTAAGTTCAAAGTGACTTTTATGATCCTTGTCCTCTCTTCTTTGTACTCACAAAAATAACCTTGTGAGGTAGGTCAAGGTGATAGAAACTGTAGCTGTGCTACAATTACCTAGTGAGTTTCATGATGAAATAAGGACTCAGCCCTGGGACTCTGCTATCTTAGTCAAATGCTTTAACCACTACACCACACTGGTTCATTGATCCAATCTGTGATATTCATACTATTTTGATTAGTGTGATCCAGACTGTGAAATCATAGACCTTTCCTAGAAAGTGTTGTTTTCTATATTATGGGAATTTGGTTTTGTCTATATTGAATACTGGAGGTAATCTTGCCAAGAAAACACATGATAGGGTCACCTTAGGGTTCTCATAAATCAGAAATGACTTGAAGGCTCACAACAACAATACATCACAAGAACTGGAGGGATGTACTTTGGTTACAATGCATCCCGAGTCCAAAACTGAATCAGGCTACTTGAGATAGATTTGGAAGATGCTTGGTTCGAATAACGCTCCCTCAAAGTGGACTGAATCTAAATCTCAGAGTACACGGAAAGTCCTTAAGATTGTGGGTGGGGAGAGTGATACCTCAAACACGTGGGATTCCATGAGGTCCTCTAGCAGTACCCACAATTAGTATAAAAATGGGGAATCAGTTGGTTCTAATTAAGAGTGCTGCAAGAGGTGGGGTAACTAGCAAGATCTGACTGGAAAACAAAAACAGCCAGAGATGCAAAAATAAGCTAAATTGTGTTTATTGCGGAAAAATCAAACAAGCACTCAAGATCAACAATTGCTCACAAATTCACACAAGGTTAACTGAAGAGACAGGGAGGAAACGTGGATCATGGAGATTTCAGGGTGAAATGGGCAATATTTACAATTCCTGAGGGCAACAGAATAAATGCAATATGGTTTTGGCTGGCACCCAAGGACAGTACAAATCAGGAGTTAGAGTGACACACACTTGTGTTGAGGTGCCCAAAATTGAGGATTTTATACCCAAAATCTGCCCTGAGGGCTAGGAGTATAAATGGATCTCTGCCTGGACAAACAGTGGAGGTTTGCAGACAAGGGTCTGCAAGGGTCTGGGACAAGGGTACCCAGAATGACTTGATGGTTCTAATGTGTGAGGGAAATACGTTGATGATTTTAGCATGTAGGTGACAAAGGCTTTGATGGTTTTATGCCCGCTCTGGGTTGAGGACAGAATAGGGAATAATGGTACAGATGCAGGTGAGAGAAACAAGGTGCTTGAGACAATCATTGATTTGGTGGGAATATTCCTGCTTTGTGAGTCACTGCTGACAGTGGTCCTTTGTGTTTTGGAATATCCCAATGACTTCCTGCTTATCATCTTGCAGTACCTAGAGGAGGGGGTCATTGGCCTAACCCTCTGAGTACATGCCTGGCCCTTTGTTGCCCTCTTGACCAGTCCTGCTATCCAATCACAGCAAAGCCAGTTTGATAGCAGCCGAGTCCCATATTACTGCCAATTAAATTATATTTCCACAATTATATTGTATCAAATGGAGAGGGGCATGGCTCTAACAATTGACAGAAAAGATCTCACCTTTGTAAAGAGACATTAGTGTCATAGAAAGTTCATGCTGAGAGAATATATGTCATATAGTGTGCTTGTGGGCCAAATCTCATTCTGGAAATCCCCCAGATCTAAGGAACTGTGCTTTGGTAACTAATGTAAAGTCATTCCAATGTGGCCAAATCCACAGATGAAATCTTTATGCCATGAACACTGATGTCAGCCTTAGTTGCCAATGAGAATAGCTCTCTAGGCATGAGGAAGGAACAAAGCAAGGGCGATCAGAGCTTTCCAGAGCATTGCTATTATTCTGATTGCAAGTGGCCTCTGGCAATCAGGTTGACAACGCTTGTGAAATCTCACAGCTGCAAAACCCATTTCCGAGTCTGCAGTCTGAAAACATCATGGAAATGAGAAGGGAAAAAGAACCGTTTCTAATACAGTCTGGCGTCGAACTGCTATTGAGAGCGAGCTGACCGTCCCCACCGCTGTGAGCTGCATGGGTAAGTAGCTCTCTTCTAGGAGTCATTAAGTCCTGACTCTGGAGAGCCACCATTTTGGCTGCCATTGCGCACACAGCAGTGCTGGGAATCTGTGAGTTTGCCTCAAAGCCATTTCAACGTTTACAGACCCTCCCCTGTATGTCGGAGTTACTCAGCAGTGCCCTGCTTTCTCCCAGCTGGAAACCACCTCCTGAACGGTTGTGCCTAGCCACAAGGCAGAAGAGAAATAGTGAGAAACAATATTCAACTCTGCAGCATTTACAATAGATGGAACACACATGGATTCTTTGAGTGATGGCGGGTATTCAGAAACCAACTGCATATTCAAAAGATGAAACTGAATATGTAAGGATTAACTACTTCACTGAAACTGAAATTACATTAGCACTCCCTCCCCCTTTTTTTAAACAAAGAGAGTGAAAGGAATGAACAGGTGGTGCTTTAAGTGTAACCAAGATTAACCCATATTCAATAACTTTAAAGCTTTCACATTGACTCTAATAAATGTTCCCTAATTACACATTCTTGGGAAGGATGTACATTATGTTGGGTTTTTCCAATTAGACTTCGGAAGCAGCTCCAGTTATCTTCCTACTGCAGTATAGAGTATACAATCAGCTAGAGGATTTGAAGGGTGGGAGGCATTCAAAGTTATCATGCTTGCAATGCAGCTGTAATGGTCTTCACAGGGTAACTTTAGCACGCACACACACACTTTCCTGAGAGTGGCAATTTAATAACCATCTACCAAAGAGGTATTTTAGTCAAAGCAGAGGCCCCACATTATGGGGAAACCATGATAATATTGCACTTTTTTACGTCTTCCATCAGGGAAAGAGAAAAGTGAGGGCAAACTGTGAAAAAACTGGACATAGGCCCTTTCCATATGACCCTCCCAATCTGCCATGGGAACGAGAGAAGGATGAGACCACGATGATGTTTTTGCATGATGTCATCACAGTCCTGTTCTTCTCCCATTCCAAGATGGTGCAATCATGGATTAAATCATTTATGGGTTTTCCCTGTTAAAGGCCAGTGATCATGCCACCATCATGGACTTATGTGTCCTACAGAAGCCCAAGAAGCACAATGGTTTATTCACAACTTTTGGCATTTCATCATTTAAGACAAAGAGAAGCTATGTACACCCCACAGGCTGTTTCTGTAATCCCAAACGCCTCCAGTCTCTTGACTTGTCCTTTTTCTGAAAGGACAATAGTTCTAGGGGCCCCTTGCGCTGCTTAAGATTTTAAAAAGTACTCATTTCTCAAAACCAGAAGTAGACATCTAGCCATATCCTGTTTTCATTTTGGGGTTTTCTGGGGCATTTTTGGTAGTACGTATGGTCCTGGGGGAGGGGCAGGGAAGAAAATGAGACCCTAGACTTACCACAGTTGCTCAGCTCTGGTCTGTAGTGCCCATGTCAGTCTGTTCAATAGTTTGTGGAAAAAGTAATTAACTACAAGTAACCAATTATGTGTAAGTAGTTGCTTCTATGTGGATATTTCCTGTTGTTGCCCAGTTGTGTCCCTCCTCACAGTATCTATGCACACACAGAGATAAAGTCATGATCTCTGTAGCTCTCAGATGCTTATGTTCATTGACCGCTTGCCAGCCAAGTTGGATCAGCTGTTGAGATGTTATGGAATGTTTATTAACATTCCAGTTGCTCAACCTGTTAATGTAGAATCATTTTCTCCCTGATAAGAAGGGAAACAGAGAAGAGAGGTAGCAACATGGCTCCAAGATCTGTCAACTATATGATTTAGGATTTTGAATGGTGGTAGGTATCATGAGAATGATACTTAAGATGTGTTTATGTGAGTTCATATAAAAGGAACA